>CM072816.1:11315394-11585394 GCA_036937905.1 Salvia rosmarinus
GATTCTGGGTTCGATCCCCAGTGGAGTCGTTTGCTTAATTTACTTTTTTCTCATGGTCCAGTGGATATTGTTATAATTTCTTTATTCTGTTTGAGACAATTTCCATTCCTAGTGAAGTTTTTATTTAAATTCTTCCCCTCAAATATCGAATTGCTACTTTTTTTTAGATAATAATTAGAGTTTCTAAAATAACACATCTTATGAGATCTTTTATTGCTGTAAGTCCATTCAAAAGAAAAATTGTACGTAAATTTGAATAGTATTACTACATCCGTTCACGAAATTCGTTTATAGACTTTAGTGGCATTAATTTTAATAAATTGTAATGAATAGAGATAGTGGAGAAGATGATCCACAATTGTAAGGAGTATTGGATAAAAAATGAGATATTAATGTTAAGTGGAATTAAAAATGTGGATCAGTAGTTATTTTTGTAAATAAGTAGGTAGTATAGGGGGAAAGTTAGAAGGTTATGTGAGGTTTATATCCATATAAGAGTAAAGTAAACGTTTTTCGTTGACAGTCCAAAGAAAAATAAATAAAAGACGAAAGAATTATTTTATTTGATATTTACTAGGAATTAGGAATATATTGATTTTAGAAAAAGTAATGGACAATTTCAGCACTTGGGAGTTTAAAAACCTTAATTCGATGTAGAACCCCACCTCCACCACCCCAATATTATTCGCGGCTTCATTTTCCTTATTCTTATAAGCTAATAAAATACGTTCTTCACAACTTCAGAAGCTCAATTTGATATTACTAATTGATATTTTACGAAGTACCTGACCTGACCACTTTAGAAAGCTCAATTTGAAATGTTTTTTTTTTGTTTGGATCTACTAAACCACAATGAACCAAAACTTTTAGTACAGGAATATATAACGCACATTGAGCAATAACCATTTTTTATAGAAAATATTAATATTCCAGATGACTAATTTTAAGGGGTAAATTTGTTAGAATTTTGACAATGTAAACAGAATAACCCATCAGAACGTATTTTCAACCGGCCAAGAATATTACAACGAGCTTTGAATGGTTAGCGGTAGTTGGTTTTCTTTAATTTAATTTTTTTCTTCCTCTTGTCTCCATCATATAGATTCAATCCATGAAGAAAATGATGTTGTTGAGGAGTTGGGAGAATGATGAGGAAGAAGGTGTTGGTGGAGCTGATGATGATGTTGAGTGCTCATACTTACTATTAGAGATGTCAATGAGTGAGTTTTATTCGGATCAAAACCAACAAATAAGTAATGGTTTGGTTCTAGAACCAATCAATTAGATATTGGATCCGGACCGGACCAGAACCATCAACTATGGATAAAACTGGCTTATTGATAAGAACCGGACCAAAATCAAAACTGGAACCAGAACCGAATCTGAGCAGGTCCGGATCTGAGAGGATCTGGAATCAGAACCGGACCAAAACTGGAATCGAAATCGTTGCTTTATAATTTAATGAGCTTAAGTGATTTCAGATCGGTATGGATAAAACTGGCTTAGGCTTATTGACAAACTTACTTAAACTTAGACTTGTCAATAGATAGATTTTACTCGGACCAGAATCAATAAATAAGTATTGGTTCTGGAACCGGAATCGAAACCAGACCCAGACCGGACCGGACCATCAAATTATGGATCTAAGCGGTCCGAGTCCAAAGCGGGTCTGTAATCGAAACCATAACCACTGTATTAAAATTTAATGGGTTTTGAACGGTTTCAGATCGGTCCGGATAAAATTCACCCATTGACATCCCCACTTACTACCTTTCACGTTGGATTTCTTATATATTTTATTGTTTCTTTGATTTTAAGTGTTTTGTGAATGGTGATAAATTTTTTCGTGTTTTAATATATATTTTCTTATATAAATGTAAGATTCACACATATCCGATGTTATTGTATGGAGTTGAGGTAATTTGATGTTTGATTTGAATTAGTGTGAATAGTATTATATAATTTCAAAAGAGCAAATATCAATCAAACGCTAAACTAGTCCTAAATATATTTTGAATTATTGATAATATCTGCTAAGGTCCAAAAACTATCAAGTCTACTATTTCTATCACAGAATGATGACGTGTATTTTTTTTTTTAAATAAAATATTGACTGAAAAAAAACGTTTGTCTCTTCGATTCAGAATTTATCAGAAAATTACAAAGCAATTTGATTGGATCCTTTATATATAGTGTATAGTTTGTATGTGTGTGTTGTCTTCGTCTGCCAGTTTCGCAGAAATAAAAAATAAATAAATAGTCCAATAGCTTTAGCCCGTCGAAATGAAGATTGCACACAAATTTAAAGCAGCCCAATCCTAAAACCTAGCCTGTTGGAATCACTAACAAAATTCCAATAATAAAAAAAAAACTCCAACGGACCTCCGTTGGAATGAAGCTCATACAAAATAAAAGCCCAACTCTAACCTCTTGATCCAATGAATTCAAAAAACAGAAACTAGATTCTAACAGGTTGAGCTTGTTCAAATTTATCTTTAAATATAAATACTTAATTGGTTCAAACCATGAAATAACACCCATAAGGGGAAATATATATCATTACCCACATTTGTAAAAGTGTGTACAACGATACCCATTTTCCAAAATGAATACAACACATACCCATTTATATTTTTAATATATATCTAGTGCGAGCTTCGATAAATGTGAAGTCATTTCATTGACCAAACAAGAATATTTTGTCCTTAACAACATGTGAATCAAGAATATTTTGTTTGTTAACAACATAATCAGATAAATGATTTCAAATTATAATCGGTTATTTTTAAATTACTTTATAGTTATAGAGAAAAGTGTGAGAAAATCATGAAAAATAATAATTAAATCATCGAATCAAGTTTTGTTTTTCTAAAAACATAAATGAATCAAAAATTAATTAACACCTAAAAATCGTTGATTCCGATCGGTAATTCCATGTTTCCTGGGACCGAAATATGGAGTTACCGACCGGAATACGATTCTTATGTGAAAATATGAAAAAATAATAATTAAATTATTGAATGATGTTTAAAAAAAAAACATAAATGAATCAAAAATTTAATTATTCACATAAGAATCGCTGATTCCGGTCGGTAATTGCATGTTTCCGATCGATCGAAAACATGGAATTACCGACCGAATCAACGATTTTATGTGAAAATATGAAAAATAATAATTAAATCATTTATTCACATAAAAATCGTTGATTCCGGTCGGTAATAACATGTTTCCGGTCGACCGGAATCAGCGATTTTTAATTTAATTATTCACATAAGAATCGTTGATTCGGTCGGTAATTCCATGTTTCGGTCGACCGAAACATGCAATTACCGACCGAATCGGCGATTCTTATGTGAATAATTAAATTTTTATTCATTTATGTTTTTTAAACATCATTCGTTGATTTAATTATTATTTTCATATTTTCTCACACTTTTGCTCTAGTAATTTAACAAAATAATTTCGCAATCATTTATTAAAGTCAAAAATATTAATGTTACTCATCGGAAATTTTCCAAAATATTGAAATGAATAAATGCAAAATATAAATTTATATTGTTGTCGGTAACAAAACGACAAAAAACTATTTCACTACTACCGTGACTTATCTTCCCGATTTAATTTCCATACATGCTATATAAATAAGTCTTTCGGACGAAAGATGAGAAAACAAGCATTGAGGAAAACATCACGCGAGGTGAGGCGAAAATATTATAATTTCACGAGAGAAAACATACATTGAGGGCAATTTAAGTTTAATCTGCTTTCAAAGTAGGCAAGAGAAAACATCACGAGGAAAACATCACCCTAAACATTAGAGGTAATTTAAATTTTAAATCTTGTGTATTTAATTTTAATTATCTTGTTTAGTACTTTGTTTGTTTCAATTTATATTCTATATAGTGATAAATTGAGATAGAATATGTATTTGTATGATTGCATAGTTTATTACAATTTACGTTAGTATATATTTATATTTAAGTGAGTATATTTTAATTTATAGGTGAATTTAGATTAAGTTATGCATTTTAGATTAATGTTTACGTTTAGGTGAACTTAGATGTATTTATATGGTTTTATGATTTTTTAGATGCATGTGAATTTAGATTAAGTTTATGGTTTTTAGGTGAATTTAGATTAAGTTTATGGATAACGTATGTTTAATTGCATAATATAGATTAAATTTTAATATACATTAAGTTTAGTAGATTATGTTTAAATATAAATTATTTATGGATAACGTATGCTTTATTTATTTATTTATAAAAAAATTTAGAGACTTTATATAAAATGTGCGTTTATTTACTTTTATATTAATGATAACATTATTTCTATATTTAAATTTAATTGCATAATTATTTTTATTAGTGTATTGATTTTATGTATTTAAATTTAATTGCATAACTAACTAAATACATATAATTATTGTTGTTGTTTTAATTTTAAATAAAATCAATTAGGATAATCCACAAATTAATTTTAAATGAAATCAATTAGGATAATCTTGAATTATTGTTGTTTATGATATTAGATTTCTTATTGTTAGTTTTATTTAGATTTATTATTGTTAAATTTGTTTAGATTAATTATTGTTAATTTTGTTTACATTAATTATTGTTAATTTTGTTTACATTTGTTTTGCTTATTTGTTTAGATAATTCGATTGTTTCTGCTATTTATAATTATTGCATAATTCGTTTAGATAATTGGATATAATTATTGGATAATTCGTTTAGATAAGTGCCGACATAATTCGTTTATTAGATAAGTCCCCTTTTAATGAATTTATTGTAAGAGACTTTAATTATTTAATTAGATTGCTATTTTTTTCTTATTTGTATATTTGATTAGAATGTATATTTGTTTTGTACATTAGAAAATCATATTAAGACGTATATTTCATTAATGTAATCTTGTTCTCCGTCCATCAAAAACGTGCATCGCTTTTGGCCGGCACGGTTTTAAGAAAACCGAATGAGTGTAAAGTAAATGTGTATAAAAAGGTGTGTCATTGGGATAATAAATTAATATATTAATGGATTGTGAGTATAAAAAGGTAGGTTATGAGTGTTTTTTTGTAAATATGTGGATAAGTTGAGGGTAAAAATATAAAGTTGGTGTTTCTAAAAAAGGAAAGTGCACATTTTTTGTGGACGGACCGAAAAGGAATTAAATGCACGTTTTTGGTGGACGGAGGGAGTATTTGTTATAGATGTCGGGATGGAAGAACATTATTGTTCGATATGGAGATGATGAGATCCTTCTTTATGTTACATCATGGGTATCGACCAAATGCCTTTGTTCGAATGGACAATGTAATTATCCGGGAGTTCATAGAGATGATTAATCAAATTATGTTGGGAAATTCGTTGAGTACAACCTACCAACCGCATTATCTATCGAGATCTCGGAGTGGTAGAATTATCAAATTACTTTTGAGTATCGATGATCAACTTTTCGATTGGCTCATGATGCCCAAGCGAGGTCTATGTGACTCAAGATGCCGACGCATCCCAATCGGAGCAAGAACTATATGACCTTCGTTTGAGATACCATCCTCGCCAACATATGACTACACTTCCCAAAACATATCGTTCGATCGTCGTTGACACAACAATTTACATCATCTCGATTGGTTTGATGTCGATACATCTCAATATATGCCGCAACACATGGATCCATCCAGAATTACGCTTCCCAACATATGTCGCAACCACAACCGGTGATACACTTGTTGAGGACAATGATGACGACGACTACGCTTGAAGAAGAAGATGAAAGCAGTCGGATGAAGAGGAAGAAGATCGCGAGTGCGCTTTGGTGAGCTATGGCTCATTTGTAGAGTTTGACGATGGATCCGCCGAGAGGGTGGATTCGGAAGCTTCATCTACGATTATGCGAGTAACACGCAAGAGCACGTAGGAGGCCCAGAGCCGTAAGAAGTTGAGGAGATGAGCAACCGGCTGGTCCCTATTATTCCTCATGATGCTTGCTTAATCTCTTTGCTCGTCCTCCTCGACTCGGTTCCAGACTCGACGAGCCGAGCGAAGGTTCCATCTTCGATGCAAGGGGCGAATCAAGATATCCGCGGGGCTATGGCATTTGGAACGCCGAGTAGAATTTGTTATTCCTCGATCCGATAATTCGAGGATTACATTCAAATGTCGATATCATAATCGGTGTCCTTTTCTACTACGTGCATCGCAGCAAGGTGGATTTTGGTTTGTCCGCAAGTTTGATGCTATACATACTTGCGCACGTAACCTAGTGAATATCGGAGTAAGGAAGGTTAATGCCGGTGTAATTGCAGCATACATATCACGAAAAATACGCCAAGACGGTGAAGTGCTAAAGCCGAGGTCCATTATGGCCGATTTGCGCGAGAGTACGGTGTACACGTTACATACAAGTAGCAATGCGAGCCCGTAATAGGCGATCGAGATGATATACGGTGGACATGAAGAATCATTTCACTACTACCGAGTTATCTCATATGTTACGGATGAGCAATCCGGTTCGATGATTGACTTGGATATTGGATCGATGGTCGGTTCCCGCCACCTCTTTGTCGCCTCGGTTCATGCAGATCGACGTACACATTGTGCCTCCGACCCGTGATTGTAGTCGACGGCACGCACTTGAAGGGCCGCAATAAAGGCGTATTATTCGCTGCGTGACAAAGGACGGCAACAAGCAAGTTTTCCATTAGCTTATGGAATTGGTCCGATCGAGAATGATGTCTCATGGACTTGGTTTCGCCTCGACTACAAGTCGCTATGGATCAAATCCAGAGATGTTGATTGTTTCAGATGCCCATGTCAGTATAATGAACGCGGTCAAGTGTGTCTACCCTGATGCAACACACGGATTATGCTACTACCATCTGCTGAAAAAAATCACCCCGTTTGGGCAACCATCCGCAAAGTTATTTCAGAAAGCCGCTTATGCGTACCAAGATGCACACTTTGAAAAAGCGATGGCTATGTTAAAGTCTCTCGTGAAGGCCGATGGTAGTGGCGCATATACCAAGTTGGTGGAGGTTGGAGTGCAGTGGGCTGATCACGATGCCCGTTAGGCGCTACGCTTTATGACATCGAACATTGCCGAATCATTCAATTCTCGAATATTGTGGGCTAGACGATTGCCAATTTGCTCAATGATTGAGGCAATCCGTCACATTACAGAAAAATGGTTCGATGAGAGACATGAAGCAGCAAAGAGGTACGCGGCTGAATTGACCCCTGAAGCAACGCGTAAGATGATGGTATCAATGGAACTATCACGCAGATACGATGTAGTGCCCTCATCAGACTCCACTTTCAAAGTCAAGCACGGAAGCAAAACATTCGAGTCAATCTCAATACGCAATCGTGTGCGTGTTTGGAGTGGGACATGGATATGATACCGTGTTCTCATGTCATTGCTTGACTATATGGTGCAATTTAAGTTTAATTATGTTAATTTTTGTGATCAAATTGATTTCACTTACATATAATTGATTATATAAATTTTTAGTCATAAAGGTCACCATATATCTAACTATGTGGGGAGTACTACCATTCGCAAAGCTAGCCAAGCATACTCAGATCGGATCAATCTGCTCACCACGCCTAGTTGGACTGCTCCTCCGCATGTTCTTTGGAATTACGCTTATGCCTCCTAATAGAGTCCGTCAGTGGGCGCCCGAAGTGGGTCGATATCGTCATCCAACGTGTGGGATCGAGTAGTAGAAGTCGTGCACTACGGACATGTAGCTTGTGTGTAATGAATCTCATACGCGTCGGAAGTGTCCTTACTTATCCGTAGACGAGTGACATTGTAATGAAAGAAAACATTCATGTAAAGATATTATTAACATTATTATTATTTTAACTTAATCAAATTGAATTGAATTGACACTACAAAAACATGCGAACAATGACGGAAAACTTTGATCTTCACGAGTTTTAGTACTAATGGAGTGCTAGTATGTGGTTTCCGTTGCTTATTTTATCTACATCGACGGATGCATGTTAGTCTGATTCTGCTTCCTTCTCGCTGCCGAGACCGCTTTGTTCATTTCTCGATAGACTATCTTATCGATTGCGCTCGTTTGCTTTATAGGTTAAAGTGAGTCCTAAGATTTATGTTTAGTTTGAGATTTACGTTTTCGATATCTTGTTCTTGATCGATGAGATGTAGATGGGGAGAGGCGAAGAAGAACATTTCCATTGAAGGAGACACCAAGTCCAATGGACAATCAATATGCCAAATCTCATTGTAGTTTATTCTAGTAAAAAATAAATTTAACTCGAATAACATCTGTTTCATTTTACAGTTATGTAATACTTATTTCATTGAGCTATGATTCTTCAAAACAAAGACACAAATTCATTCAACGATCTTAGCTTCGAGTTAAATACTAAGTTGTTGTCACGAGGATTAATAACTATCGTATAATCAAATATTCGATAAATAATATGAACATCCATTTGCATCCAATATATCAATACATACCAATATACAAATACATACCAATATACCAGTACATGCTAATTTCTACCTCTTCCTCTTCCTCTTCCTCTCGGCTTCTTATATGGATCACATATCTCATATATATTTCCACCTACTTTATGTCTATATGCTACAACATTAGACGTACCCATTCGATGCTCGGTGAACCGAAATAAGACGTTCCACACCATGCACGCAAATGGACCATCATCGAAATCGTCTTCTGGTCAAATACCTCAAGAGGCACTCGTAATAATCGCATCATTATTCCATGGTGGTATCGGTGGGAGTTAGCCTCGAACCATCTAGTGAAGAGAAGAAACGACCGCAATAATCTAGTCGACACACGAAATCCATCATCCTCGCATCCACTGATCCCGGTCCATCCTCCAAATACGCGAGTCAAACAAAGACGCAATGACCGAGTGCATATCCACGCGCATTATCACGAAACGCCGATGACGCAAGGGATAATGATCTATAAAATTAATATTTAGATAAAATAAACAAGGACACGTAACCATTTAGATAAATTAATATTTATTGTATTAAATAAGGTTACTGCGTGGCACGTAACCATGATGTATAACCCGCCATGCCGAGGACAATCGCTATCCAATGCGCCGGTGGTCGCCATGTAAACAATGCTCTCGGGGTCATGATCAATGGTGCCTCACGCTGGTCTTGAATGTAGGACGAAAGCCTTGCGTGTACCTCGGACCATGAATTTTGCGAAACATCTATTCAACATTGAAAATTAAGTAATTAGAGATACTACACATATATACTATATATTGATTGTATTAAAGACTTACGAAAAACTAGTATCGAGGATGATTGTGTTTTGATTATCCACCCCATCCAATACGCCGATCCCGCATCGAGTCTCATCCTCAAATACACCATGAATAGATCGACGACCGCAAAATTATTTTAGGGATACATATCAATATAAGTAGATGTACTTAAAAAACGAAGCATATTGTATAAAACGTGCCGAACATCAAAACGCCTCTACGGCATTTCGATATTCACGAAAATGCAACTGGACTTGTCGATCAGCACCGAACAACCACCATCGCCTTATTTGTGTTCAAGAAACGCCGGTAATTTATCAATATATCATCGGATAATGGACGTGGCATCGGGCTATTCACGTATGGTGACCTCATTACTGTACCGAAGGTCTCCGTGCTCGCTCACCCTCCGGATCCCGAACTACAAACATTTAATTTAGAAAATGAAAACATAGCAAATATAATGAAATATTATAAAGCGCCAAATATGAGACTTAATAGTTACTTGTTCCTCCAACTGCTGCAGACGGGCTCGAAAGTCCGCCTCACGACGTCCCGAGGCGTCGGATCACTAAATAGGTCCATCCCATCATGGAATGATGAGATGTAGTTCCGGATCGGTACCATGGATCCGTGAGTAGCGGGGAGGGTATCACCGGGCGATGCGGTCTTTGCCGCCCGGCTCAATATGTCCACCGCCTCGAGGGACATCCGGATCTGGCGGTGATGTGGTCTCCCGATCTTCACCTCTCATCATCGCCGCCGGATGACGTGGGACATGAGGTGCATGTGAGCCGATCATCCCTATGTGTGCAACCACATCGAGTCTTCTAAGAGGTTTTCAAACCACTTTTTATCTTTGGAATAAATTTGTCTTGATAGACCTCTCGATGCGTCGCATCGCTCTGTCCTCCCTCCGGACAGATTCCGGATAGATTCACGAATCCAACGACGATCGGCGAACTAAGACGCCTGGTGCTCACCACCACCGCTCGATGAAGCCCTCCTGGTATGTCTTCCGTATCCCGTCTCTCAACGGATGGACGGCTATCCACATATGGCCGCAGCTCATCAACAACCGGAACCTCAACGAACCCAACCGACGATGTCCTCGGCTGGGTATCGGGTGAAGGCTCGAGGCTCGCTCGATGGAGACCCCGAAGATCGGGATCCTCAACAAACTGTGGAGCCTCCTCGAACTCGGCGTCTCGTCGAGGCTCATCCACCGGAGGTGGATGAGACACACCACGACGAGAGGGAACTGCCATCCTCCCTCAAAGGATTTGAAGGTATAACAAAATTCACACCGAGTGGAGAGGGTGTGAGACAGACACCCAAGAACGGTGCTAACCTCGAATGAGTCCTCGATGGATGTGAGATGATAATCGACCTACAATAAATTGAAAGATGTTATTTAATATTCTAATAAATACAATACCTCATACATGATTTAAAATTATAATAAAATTCAATACCTCTTGCTCAAAAGTGATCAGAAGTCGCGGTGAGAGCCTACTTGAACTTCCACCTCAACACTCTCGGACACGCTGTGGGATTGATGTCGTCCCACTATACTTCCCAAGCCCGGTATGATCTCGAGTGACCAAGCATATAGTGCCCAGATCGGTCCGTAAAAGTGGTATTGAGCATTAGGTTGACATCGTCGTATAATATCTCAATATCCGTAATTGTAGGCCCCACGAAATCGGCAAAAGCCTCCGGATCGTCAACCAATGCCCAAACCCAATCGCTATTATCTTCCCGTATCGTATCCAAATACGAAGCCATAGAGGGTAATAACGTGGGCCACACGTAAATAGTGACGAAGATCTACATCATCACTAAAATCACCACTACAAAATCTATCTACTAGATTACGTAATGTAATCAGGTGCCCAAAAAGGCTATAGACCTCAACGTCGCTCAAGTCGTAGTCTAGTGTGGGATCAAATGATGATGACCCAAATTGCGGGCGGTGACTAGAGCATAATCTCTAATGGAAAACATATATATCTTCCATTGATGAAAAATACATCTCCGGATGCGTAGGTTCTATCGGACGGAGACTAAATGGTGCAAAGATAAACTAGACTTAGGCCGGAGTCCAATCAATCGATGACCAAAGCAACCCCCTAAACATATCTACCAACTCTTCGTCATCTTATCTATCAAGACATTCTTAATATACTTAAAATAATCAGTCCTATAATAAGTCTTTACATCCGCCTCATATTTATCGTGGTAGCCTCAAGAAAGCAGAACCTACAATTATATCAATACCACATATTACACAACATACAACAATTCAATGCTAATCCAAAGTTGAAATTTCAAATGATTTTACATATTCAATCACATTATTCAAGCCAAAACAAATATCTCATTCAATCGAAAACATACAAGCCATAAACACTATTTATTCAATCACATTATTCAAGCCATATCGGTATTAACTACTCATATTCAATCGTTCGAAATATTATTCAAGTCAAAACAAATATCTCATTCAATCGAAAACATACAAGTCATAAACACTATTTATTCAATCACATTATTCAAGCCATATCGGTATTAACTAGTCATATTCAATCGTTTGAAATATTAACTACTCATATTCAATCACATTTAGCAACATTTATCCAAAATATACATACTATAAGCTGGAAAAATATCTCAATTACAAAATATACATACGGTAAACATATTAAAATCGCATAACTATGTTTCAAAATAATATACACGAAAACATACCGTAAGTCCGACATATTGTCACTCGTTCCTTCGAAAATAATTGTAAAATATGGTTCTGCATTATTACAAAATTCAATTAATAACTAATTATTAGAAAATTAAATTAAAATTAAATTGATATGGAAAATCATGTTTCGTCGAGAAAGCTTTCGGTCGATCGAGAGAAGCCTTCCTCGATCGGAAACTTCATTGGTCGATCGAAAACAACAAATTAATTCAAGAAATTGAATTAATTTGTTGTTCCCACGACCAATCAAGTTTCCGATCGAGGAAGGCTTTCTCCGATCGACCGAAAGAAGCTTCGACCGAAACTTCAATCGACATTTGTTTGGCCTCTCCTCTTCAAATTGTTAAAACTAAATATTCAAAAATCAATTAAAACAAACAAACATCTTGCGACATGAATAATGTAATTCCAATTGTAAAATCTAAGTTACCGTTTAGAATTGTGTTTCCTGTATAAATCTTCTAAAATTATTTTCTTCTCCGGTCGCCAAACCTGAAATATAGAACAAAGAATTCAATGAAATTATTAAAATTGAAACATAACTCTCTCTCCGGTCGAAAAAACAAACAAAGTCGACAATGTCACGTTTTTGCCTAGTTTTCGGTCATTTTCACATGTCTCCGGTCAATCGGAGACAAAAAAGTTGAGAATTTCATGTAAAACATATCTCCGATCGACTAAGGCAAGTCTCCGGTCGATAAAAACATCTCTCCGGTCGACGAACTCTCTCTCCGGTCGGAAACATAAATTTTAATTCAAGAAGCCTTCCTCGACCGGAAACTTCAATTGGTCGACCGGAAACAACAAATTAATTCAATTTCTTGAATTAATTTGTTGTTTCCGATCGAAAATTGAAGTTTCGGTCAAAATCGTTGTCTCCTACGACCGAAACAACGAATCTATGACAAAACTTCAATTTTGCGAAACAACAATAAACATGTATGATTTTGGCCTAAAATGAGAGAATTACCTCTTGTTCTTCACGGTGTCTTATCTTTCAAATTCACGGAATGAGAATGGAATGGAAATGAGAATGGAAATAGAAATCGAAATTCACACGGAATGAGAATGAGAATGGAAATGAAGAAAATTATAGAAGAAATCAAATCGAAATTCACAATCAAATCTGAAATCGAAGAGTGTTTCAAATTTTTGATGAAGAAAATGTGAAATGGTTGTGAATGTGTGAATGTGGGTTGTCGGTTGTCAAGAGCGTTAATGTTAGCACGTAAAAAAGGAATCGATTCCATGTGAGAAGACGTCAAGACGCCGCAAATTCTCAAATTTTGAACAAAATATAGTATTTTAATAGGTTTGGGTATGGGGTGTAGTTAATTTTAGGTTGGATATGGGGTGTACTTAATTTTTAAAAATTGGGTATATAAGTTGGACACCCAAATAATAAGATATGGACAAAAATATCTTTTCTTCGCACAAACTTCTATGCAGACATTTTGAGTATGTATAAAAGTATCAACTATTCTAAATAAAAAATGTTATTTACATTAAAAAAATTATAATTACTTTTTATACTGCAATTAGAAAATGGAGTATCATTTTGCATTGAGAAAAGCACCAATATTCGAATATTCAGATGTTCTCACAGGAATCCACCTTTTTTTCTTATGGTGACCTGAAATTAATCTATAAAACAACTTCTCTGCGACTTTTTACATATTAGCAACATCAATAATTAAAGTAAAGAAGTTCATAAATTATTTTATTATATTTGAAAAACTTCCTCTCCAAATTGTTCTAATTCTAAGAAAAGGAATACATTGATTTTATTGAGAACTTAAAAAAAGAAAATCGATAGTCCATCGAATTATATTTACATAGTAGAAAATTGGTCATAAAACAATCAGATTTTTGGTTATGCATATTTTTTCTTCTTTTGCTTTTTCTTTCAGGAAGGGATAAATCAATAGTTAATTAAAATCTGATCTAAACTACTGAATTTATAGTCCAATTGCACCCATCTGTGTTTTTTCTGCTAAAAAATTTAAAGACTTAAACCATGGGAAATAAAGGTAGATGGAGTTACTTATTCTTTGCAGAAATAAATGTAATTAATTCCTTTATTAAGATCCCGGACTAATTAATTAAACGTATTAACTATTACTCTATTTCTTTATAATATATGTTTAATACCGACGTTACTTCTGTCCTAACTTTTTTTAATGAAATAACAGTATCATCAAGGCAAATTACTTTAATTCAAAAACTTTATAGTTCAAGTTTCAAAGTTCTACTAATTGAGTGGTGAATGCTAAGTTATGAGTTTAATAATATATATTCAAAATAGATAAATTTTGTCATTTTTTTAAAAATTAGATCCAAAAGAATTATTGTCTTATATGAAAGTAAATAAAACCTATATAATATAAATATTGTATTACTCAATTATCTCTAAATTTAAAATACATGAAAATATTATAAGTATATCAAAATTTTGTAATTATACCATTTTTTAATGTCGTCCGCCTGCTACTTTCAATGGTTTGGGCAAACTCTGGCTCGTGTATAATAGCATACAAACTTCATAGGAGAAATATAAATAACATTTAAAATATCAAGCACGACATACTTAGATCTATAGATACGTTCGTAAGTTTCGAATATAATATATATATATATATATATATATATATATATATATATATAATGAGTTAGGTTCAAATGAAAACTATTTTTATCCTAAAAATTAAGAATAAAATGAATTCGCTATGAAAGTTGATGAATTCATTGGGAAAGTTATTGAATCCAAAAATTCAAAAAATAAAATAAAATTACCCAGGTTAGAATCTCATGAGAGACGAAAATTTCATATTTTTTGATTCATCAACTTTGATAGCGAATAATAATTTTTTGATTCGCAGGTTCTCATGCTAAAAATAGTTTTTATGTTAACCACCCCCTTCTATAATATTAATAAAGATACAATATAGAGTAAAGTTCAAATAAGAACTATTTTTAATGTGAGAACTGAGAACCATGAAAATTTGTTATGAACAAATGAATTCTCTATAAAAGTAAATGCACCCACTGACAAATTATTGAATTCAAAAATTCAAAATTTTAACTAGGTTCGAATCCACGAGGAACGAATTTTTTTTTATTTTTTTTTGCATTCAATAACTTCCCAAGCAAATTCATTGATTTTCACAGCTAATTCATCATTTTTTTTGTTTTCACATTCTCACGATAAAAATAATTCTTACATTAACTCTCCTTATAATATATATTGATAATGTCATTTATAAAATATATTTTTATAATATTAATTTGATACAATTTTCGGTTCCTTTGGGCACACAGTCAGAAAGAACAATATGATGTTCTACAATACGAGATTAAACACTTTACATTTGAAACACAAGATTTATTCGATTTAATAATTAAATGAATTCTTACGGAAAATGTGAAGCACGTTTGCATCTGTCACTGTCGTGATTGAATATCTCCAAAATAAGGATTTGGATGACCTTTGCTACTTTTTCCCATAATAACGCCAGCTACATAACAAGTTTCAACTTTATAAATACTGTCATTTCTTGTCACCTACTGCAATATCTTCTTCTTCTTCTAAGATAGAGAGAGAGAGATGGCAACTCTCAGAGTACCCGCAAATGTTCCCGCTCCAGAAGAGGATGCCGAGCAGCTTAGAAAAGCTTTCGTTGGTATATACGAAATCCCTCCATCTGCTTGTTTCTTGATTAGATCTGTGCTAAATAGAGTAAATTCTTCTATTTGTGGAATTTTGATATAACTATGTCTGAGCAAAATGTTATAAATCTTTCAAGGGTTCTGACCACTGGTGAATGATTCTTACATTAATTGTTGAAATGTTCAGCATTTGTGAGAATGAACGTATACATGAGCAAAATTTTCTTAGATCGTGATCACAAGTAATGGAAATGCGAAAAAATTTCTGGGGTTTTTGACCAGCGAATTATTAAATTAATTCTTGAAATATTCAAGACTGTCTGAATATATAACAGATCATGTGTTTGTTCGATCCTCTTTGAGTAGCTAATCAACATTCTTTTCCCCCTTCAGAATTCTTGTAATTTAACCTACAGTGATCATCATCTATGAATGTGATTGCTCCAAAATTCTGAGCATTATCTAGAAACGCTCATAATTTTGTTGAGTTGTTACACAGAGAAGGCTAATAGTCATTTAGGTGCAAATGTTGCAAGAGAAGCAATTTTTCTCGTATGCTAGTTTAAAATGGAATTGGGGATTGTTTAATGGTGCACACTTAAACATAGAAAGGATAAAAGAAGATGATCTAAAATCTAAACTGAGATGATATTTTGCAGGATTGGGAACAAATGAAGAGACAATAGTGAAGATTCTAGCGCACAGGAATGCAGCGCAGCGAAAGTTGATTCGTGTAGCATATGCTGTAGCTTATGGAGAAGATATTCTTAAAGACTTGGAGAAGGAACTTTCTGGTGATTTTCTGGTTAGTCATCATTTTTTTTTCAAACAATCTTCAAACACTTATTATTATTGGCTCTATTATTCAATATGTGTTTCTCTTGATTTTCTAAGTTCTACAATTGATTTCAAATGATCAAGGCACATAGATTTGGTTGGCATGATGACTATTTTGGTTGATTAGTTTGTTCTATCTTCCATTTATGGATGATCTGAGTTGGTTTACTTATATCGTGGAATTAATGTCTGCATACACAGCGTGCACTAGCTGTGTGGACAGTGGATCCAGCTGAACGAGATGCACGATTAGCTAACGAGGCTACAAAGATGCTTACTGCGAGCAACTACGTCCTCATGGAAATTGGTTGCACCAGGTCTTCGTATCATCTGTTTAAAGTCAGGGAGATGTATCATCTCCTTTACAAGAAGTCTCTCGAAGAAGATGTTGCACATCACACTAGTGGAGATTTTCGGAAAGTAAGTAACAAATTCCTATCTCAAATTATATAAATTCCTTATTATGTTGGTGCATTGATAACCTAAGTTGTGTTAGTTCTTCCAATAGTCAAATTTAGTTTCGTGGTTATTGATTCGTTCTATGAGAAATGTGATTTTGTGTTTTTCCTGAATGCCAAACACAGCTTCTGGTTCCTCTTTGAGTGCCTTTCGATATGAAGGAGATGAGACGAACATGACGCTGGCTAAATCGGAGGCAAAGATACTACATGAGAAGATATCTGGAAAGGCATATGGTGATGAGGAGATAATACGGATTTTGACAACGAGGAGCAACGCACAGCTCAATGCAACACTTAACCACTACAATGATCAGTTTGGAAATTCTATCACTAAGGTATATATAATCTACATAGTGATAATAACTTCATCAAAATGCTAACCTCTTGACATTGATATGTCTGAATATGAAATTTTGCAGGATTTGAAATCCGACCCTAATGATGAGTACTTGAGGTTCCTCAGAGCAACAATCAAATGTTTGACCTCTCCCGAGAGGTATTTTGAGAAAGTACTCCGCCTTGCTATAAAAGGGGTTGGCACGGACGAGAATGCTCTGACTCGCGTTGTGGTTACTCAAGCTGAGGTTAACCTACAGCGGATCAAAGAAGAGTACCTTAAACGTAACAGCGTTCCTCTGGAACAGGCGATTGCTGACGACACCTCTGGAGACTACAAGAAAGTCCTAGTCGCTTTGGTCAGGAACGAGGAAGATTGAAACGTGTGAGAATGAAATGAAACTTGTTTGAAGACGTGATGGCGTGCTGTTTATGTATCTTTTAGGTGTTTAACTGAATTATTTATGGTGTTTGGTTGTTTTATTTTATTCATGTTGGCTAGTTTAATTGTCTATGCATTAAGGTACGTGAGGTTTGAATTGAATTGATAAAGGTGTTCAAAATGCTTCCACATCATTCATACAATATAATGATTGAAATTTGACATTTGACGAGATTGGATCAACATTTACACTATAAATATTCTGCATTTACATTATATAATGCAATATATTTATACATATAACATGACTCTACATTGCTCAAATATATAGATGACTATTCTTAAGAGATATCAATTGTTACCGGTGGTTGTTAAAATATTGGTATATGCCTGCTGAATATAAAATGATCAAGACAGTAATGCTGTTAATACACACATGGTATATTACAATGTTTCTCCCTGTTCCGATCAAAGAATATATGAACTAAAACAAATGAATTTTGTTGAAGATTGATATTGAATACTATAAATCTAGGAATAAGTTCCCAGTACAATAAAAAAGTGCTCGAATCATATATTAAAAACTAATCCTATCTTGATCCCATGTCTCTAAAAAGCTTCTAACGCAGCTCCTAATACAAAGAAGTTGAAAGTGTTGCTTCGCCTGGATGATAACGAAATTGTTATGCGAACTGTTTTCAACACAGAGTAAAACATTGAAATAAAAAAAACAAGACATAAGATATATTTTCTACAGATTATAATCTGGAGATGCCAATATGATGAAAATTATTCACATAAATGTAAAATGAACTTTACAAAAACTCACTACTTTATCTATGATAAAGTTGGAAAAACCTGAATCAAACAAACTATGAAAAATACTAAAAATATTTTCTCACACCACTAGTGACAAAACTCTCTCACACTCCTAAGACAATAAAAGCTAGAATATGAGTATTATCGAAAATGTTGTAAAAAAAGACTCATGAACATGATCAGTTCTTATGTGTGTATCTTCTCAAATGTGTGTCTTTCTCCAGTTGATCTGCCTCTCTTATATAACATTTGAGAGGCTTTATCCAGCATGCGTTTGATCCATATCAAGGCCCACTAAAGTTGAGGTACTCGTCGTAGCTAATTAGATCATTCAGTTCCTTGAATATAGGAACAGACTTGACTTTCTCGGCATGCCGACGCGGTAACTATTATTTTATGACAGTTTCCTGATTGGAAACAAACTCTCGTACAAGAAGATATACTAGTATAAGAAAAGAAGACTTGTAATTTATGATGTCATTCTTAGTGTAGATTAGGCTAAGATATAAATTACCATAAATGATATGATGATCTACTTAACAAATGAAGTCTATCTAAAAAGAAGACTCTTCTACAAGTAAAAGATATATGTCAAATAAAAAACTAATAGCGGGCTTGAACTTTAAGAAAACTCACTTTCATTCAGCAAAATTGGGGAGTTCATGCTGAATTGATCTTATAATATAGTGTCGAGAATATTTTATTTCTACTAGGTGTCTCCTAGGTAGAGGGGGCAAAAGTAGCGGGCAAGATCGAGCTTTTACATTTTTTTGGGCCCGACAGAAAAAAAATCCGGGCTGCTAAATATGAAGCACAATCCAACCCCGGGCGGGCAGGCTAAACCTGCTCATTTTTTCAAATTTTTTAACCTATAAAATTATATATTTAATTATAAAAAAATAAATAATTATATAAATAAAATTTAAGACTAGAAACTAGGTATTTAACATTAGCAATAACAAAATTAAAAGTTCAAAATTATATTCTAATTCAATAAAAAATAGATTAAAGCATTGAAGTCATAATGTAAAATAGTAAATAATCCAAAATAAAACAATAAACAACCTAGAAGGGAATTAAAAGAGAAAGATATGAAGAAAGACAATGAAATAAAGATAAACAAAAAATTAGTAGGTATAAAATATATATTTATTGGTTGGGCTTTTTAACCCAAAAACCCCGGACTTTTTGGTCCAAAGCCTAGCTGGGCAGACTTTTTTTCGGGAGGACTTTTTAGGTCCGATTTTTTTTGTATCTCTTATTTTGAAGTCCAACTTAGCCCAAATCCCACATCGGACTCATTTTGTCAGCTCTATTCCTAGGATATGCTACCAATGTCATCTTTCCTGCACATATTCATGTATTTGTTCTAGTAGTAAAGTAAGGTAAGCAATTTCGAGCATTCATCGTAAAATAATCGTATACTCTTTAGTGTAGGGATTGGGTGGTGAGTGCAGAGTTCACGCCCAAGGTGTGTATGGTGCACACACTAGTACCTTTAGCATTTTACTGTGGATGGAGATTTGAAAAGTTTCATAGACAGAATAATAATGAATCTTATTGTGTAAATTCTTTTGTGACTTCTTTTCAAGTAATGAAGTGTTTTTCCTAGCGAGGCTCCAAAAACGTACCAAATTCTTGTTTCAGTTTATTGCTTTAATGTTTATTCTTGTGTGAATATTTCTCCACAGTAACACACTTCACAGCCTACATTCTTGTGTGAATATATCTCCCAAAATAACACACTTCAGAGCTAGCCTGACGACATGTTTCATGAATCAGTTGATTTTTCAATTAATACAATTGAGTATTGAACCTTTCACAACTCTGGATGGGTTATCAGCAAATAAAGCAGATATTAATTTGTGGTTGTGAGCATTTTAGAAGAGTCAATCCACTATTCAGATGAAAAAGGTAGGATAAATATAAATAATACTGTAAAATTGACCATCACGAACTATTGCAAACATATAAAATTGAAAATCATAAAAACCCACGAGATCTCAATCTTGAAACACTGAGATCAAGATCAATCAACTCTGTGTGTGTGAGAGAGGAGAGAGAAAGCCAATAAAACGCTGCTATAGTGATAATCTGAGTTCACCGCCAGAATGAAATACAGAAAGAATAAAGCAATAAACAAATAAAAGAAAATCACCATGTGAGATTCTTGAATAAGGGATCAGCACAAAAAAGTCAATAATTTCGTTTCAAAAAACAAAAGAGTAAATAATTAATATTGCATTACCGGCAAATTACACACACCACCCACTGTCACCAACCAATTAGGGGATAATTTAATAAAATTGATAGTTATTCATCACGTATGCAACAAGGGAAGATATTAAGTGTGGCAAGAGTATGTTTCAGTTTCATGCTTTTATCTACATTGTAAACTAGTTTCAAATGTAATATAACTATTATTGGCATAAGAGAAATTACAACATATAAATGCGATAATAATCTGCATACAACACAAGGTGTGATATTTGGACTCGTCTCTCAATAGTTATATATATATATATATATAGGGAAGAGTTAACGTGAGAACCATTTTTATTGTGAGAATGAGAATATATTATGAAAGTAATGAATATGTTGAGAAAGTTAATGAATAAAAAATAGAATTTTCGCCTCATAGGATTCGAACCCCGTGAAAATTCAATTTTGATTCATTAACTTTCAGAAGATTCATTAACTTTCATAAGATATTCATTTTGTTCGTGAAAATTTTCGTAGTTCTTAGTTCTCGTGTTAAAATTGGTTCTTATTTGAACCTCACTCTCTCTCTCTATATATATATATATATATATCCATTTAAAATCCATAAAAAATGCATCGTTTGAAGTAGAATACAAGATAAATATAGTTTATTACAATTTATCGCCAGTGATTAAACTACTTATAAGTAAAAAATCTACGAAAACACACGAGTATATATTTCTCGCGTACTTAATATTTATTTGAAGCTTTGTATAAATTAATTATGATAAGCATAAAGCATAAGAAACGGGATGTAAATGATATATATGGTCCGTCAAAACGCACTTTTCCAAAATAAATATTTGACATTCAACATTTATAGGAAAGCTAATACAAAAGATAACTTACTAACAGAATAACCACCTATTCTAACAACTCTAACTAACTAACTAACTAACAACTCATTTAACTAACAATGCCACGTAGACTCTCATGCATACACATGCATTCAATAAGTTGGAATATGATGAGATTTGTTGGCCGTCTAATCTTATTCTTTTGTTGCTTGAGTAGAGATATAGCATCTCACAAAAACTTCTCTACATGTTTTCACAAAAATGTTTCTAACCCTAATTAGTCTCTGCTCAAGACTGAAAGAAGAAGAAGTGAGAAGCGAGAGTTTGAGAATCCATATATAGTTTTAGAGAGAGAGAGTGAAGGATAGTTAGTTGTGAGAATCTCTAGTTTTACCACATAATTATGTATAGTTGAGGAAGGTGGGTTTATTTTCCTATACTTTATGGAGGAAGCTCCACTAGTGATGAGGATGAACTAAGTTAGATTTGCCCTAAACCTCAATCTAATTGTTATTATGGTATCTAACATGACTTTGGTAGTGGGCTTTATTGATAGATTTTATTCGATTTTTTCTATACTTTGAGCTCTTGAGATTCTCGAAAGGTTCCAATTAAGTCCTTCAAAAACGACCCTTTTTTGTCAATGCTACAACACTGTTAGGCTTCGCAATCCTATGCATCTTAATGCCCATTGGTAACTACGCGAGCCACTTTTGTTGCCAGCTCGGATTTCCATTCTAAATGATACGTTTCTTTGCTTCGACTTTTACTTTGTCGTGGATTACTGATAAAAAATGGATCCCCTTGCCCCTCCCAAATTCCCAATAGTTGAATTTTTCTGGTTTGAATTTGTTCATTTAGAATTTGGATTCTTCCATTGACTACTTGTTTACTAGGATTTCGAATTCACTTCATCTTAATTATGGATTAAAACTATTTTTTGTTTTCCATTTTTTAGTTAGTAGTTAATCAATAGGGTTAATACTTTGAAAACAGGATTTATAAGTATTTTGATCCAAAGTATGGATAATAAATATCAACTAAAATCGATTAATCCATAACATCCCTTATTGTAACTCGAATTTGGACATCTTGCAATTCAAATATGGCTTGTCAAAGGGCGTCATTGGAACAATGTCTATTGCTTGCTTAAATGGCTCCTTTACTCTTTAATTAGTAAATCAAGCGGGGAAAATTCTTCCATTGTCATAAGCGATAAATACAGAAAAGATGAAACATAAAATTTGCTTTTGTTTTGATCACAACGTCATAAATGATCTTCTGCATAGTTTATATAATGTATATACTAAGAACGTGTTTGAACCAATGGTTGTAAAAGGTTTAGGCATTGTATATATCACGGTCTGATGCTTGATCAAACCAAGGATTGACATCAGGGTCCCGACAAAGATTCGAGAAAGTTTAGAGAGAAGAAAATCAAATTATCACAAAAAATGATCATCTGTTGCCTAAGCAGGAAATCGTGGAACTCTTCAAGAACTTTTATAACGATTGTCTACATGATATTTTTATCTAAAAACAGCGTATCATGGTTTTTCTACAAAAAATTATTTATAGTGCTATGATATAACTTTGTGACTCAAAGTAATAAACAAGCATGATCAGTGACGAAGAAACGCAACTTAGTTGGTTAATTAGACACTTCCCCTCCAACCAATATTGGACAAGAAAAAAGAGAAGAAGAGAAGAATAAGAAGAAGCATGCTTGCCTAAAACTTTATCAGGTAAATAGAAATCAAACACATGATAGATATTAGTTTATATCTTAATTAAATTTGATATACCTTGAATATCCTTACATATTTTAAAGTTTAAGATAATATAGTAATTTAATATATATAAATTTATTTGTTTTGATATAAATAAAATTCTTTTGTATTTAAAGTTTCTCAAAATTATATCTATATTTGAGATAGATAGATATATAATATTAAATTCATACCTTGTACACATGGTTGGCCCTGATATTTTAGGGTCTTAGGGAAAAAGAAAAAAATAGGCCCCTTAAAATGAAGCTTCGATGATCTTGTTGTGAGTTAGAGATGACACATGATGATCTTCCATGTTTGCGTGGTTGCATAGCTTTATATTAACTATAAAGTGCAACAAACTAAAAAATAAGAATCAAATATCTTCAAGTATTTTGAGAAGCAAAATCATCAATAACATTTTCAAGATAAAGTTTTTCCAGTACCCCATTTTCAACGCAATACAAAATATAGTGTGTAAATTAGCTTCTCAGTATTGGTGTAACACGAAGCATTTCAAACTGCAGAGATTTTATGAATGTTATATATTCTACTATTATTTTGATAAACAATAACAGTTAGCAAGTATTTGGAAGTAAATATTAACAGCAAACTCGTTTTCTCTTTTGAAAAAAGAAAAGAGACCAAAAATTTGATCCGGCGCTCCACAGTACTATAGGGTCGAACCTTTTACAACTTTAATTGGAGCGTTATTAGCAAATAAAGCAAATATAAATTTGTGGTTGTGAGCATTTTAGAAGAGGCAATCCACTATTCAGATGAAAAAGGTAGGAAAAATATAAATATGCTGTAAAATTGACCATCACGAGCCATTGCAAACATATAAAATAAAAATTCATATATACCTACGAGATCTCAATCTTGAAACACTAAAATCAACTGTGTGTGTGTGAGAGAGAGAGAGAGAGAGAGCCAATAAAACGTTGCAAAAGTGGTAGTATGACCAGAATGTAATAAAGAAAGAAAGAAAACAAATACAAGAAAATCACCATGTGAGATTTATGAAGGATCAGTACAAAGGATTAAATAATTAATAATACATTACCGGATGACTACGCACACCATACACAGTAATATTGATAGATGATTTAATTACTCATCACGTATATATACACGACAAATGAAGATACCAAGTATGGCAAGCGGCTAGTGATTTTTATTCCATGTTTATGTTCAATTGTATGCTTTATCTACATAGTACACTATTGTCAAAATGTAATATCACTTTATATATATATATATATATATATATATATATATATATATAGATTAGGGATCAAATAGACTCTCAGTCTCGAGATAAGATATAAGACTCAATCTCATCCACTAATTTCATAGATCCTATGGCTGAGATTTTTCGACTTTTAAGCTTAATTTCGCTGATTTTCGCTCATTAAGGATAGATTAGTAATTTGATTTGTTAGGTGGTTGCGAAAACAAAAATGCATGCATTTGAACATAATAATGCATTCAAATGAATAAAAATGCATGCATTTGAACATAATAATGCATGTCGTTCAAGCTCACGCCAACGTGCGCTGCGTGCTCGCGCCAACAAGCGGCACGCCTAGCGTCTTGCTTCGTGCTCGTCTTTCGCGCCCGTTGGCTTGCATTTTTACGTTTTGTTAAAGGCATTGACATGTTTTGATCAATGCATGGACGTGCTTTGTTCAATGCATGGACATGCTTTGTTCAATGCATGTTTGTGTTTTGTAGCAAATGCAGTTTTATGCTTTGTTCAATGCATTGTCATGTTTTGTTCAATGCAGTTTCATGTTTTGTTCAATGCATTTTTATGATTTCGACAGAAAATCTCTCATTCATCCTTCTATGTCAATTCCGTCGTCTCTTTCGTTGATTACCGGCGAATTCGCCGTGAAACACCGCCGTAGCCATCATATTTCTCGATTCTTCAATCATCTATCAAATTTATCTTCTATTTTTTCTCAAAATCCATCAATTTTGTTCTAATTTTTTTTTTCTTCTTTTTCTTTCTTTCAAAATCTATTGTTTGTTGTTTGTTTATATTGTTGATATTCGCCGGTGCTGCCGCCGCCGTTGCCGCCGCCGTCGTCTCCGTTGCCGCCCGTTGCCACCAAGGAGGAGAAGAAGAAGGTTGATTTGATTTGTTCCTATTTTGCCCCTTGCGAAAATTAAAAAGAAAAGGAAAAGAAATGAGCCACCACGTGTCGACGTGGCGCGACCACGTGTTCAAAATGTGCGGTCTAGATTGAGTACTACATACTATCTCGGGGACCCGGGTACTACGGGAACCCAACCTATATATATATATATATATATATATATATATATATATATATATGGAGTGGATCAAATGAGAACTCCAACTTTTTGAGAACTAAGAACTAATGTGGTCCATTCATTTTATAATCTAATGGTCAAGATTAATTATAAATAGTTAATTATCCTCATAATTTAATGATAACCGTTTAGCCCTAAAATCAAGGATTTGTATATTGATTTTAGTAATTATTCTCGTATGCATAATTACACTATTATATGCATAACACCATGAATTACATGAACATAACAATGAATTGGAATGAATAGCATGCACAAGAACTATGATTATATGCATAACAACATGAATTATATGAACAACGAAAAATAGAATGTGGAATATCCAAATAACGAAAATTTAGGATTTGACTATTTTATCATTAAATAATTATGTATCGTCCGATCTTACTTAATCTAACGGTAGTTATTGGTTCTTAGTTCTTATCTAAGAGGTGGTTCTCTATAACCAACCCATATATATATATATATATATATATATATATATATATATAAGAGGTCAAGATCAAATGAAAATTTCGGTTTTTTAGAAATAAGATTTAATGTGATTTTTCTATTTTTATAATTTAATTGTTAAGAGTAATAATCTATCATCTATTATCCTCATATTTTAATGATAATTTTTATCCGTCCTACAATCAAAAGATTTATATAGTTATTTACTGTATCTGTTCCCACATGTATAATTACTACAATTACATGAACAACAATATGAATTACATGAATATAACAATGCATTGGAATGTGAAAGATCCCATATGCACAAGAACAATGAAGATCCTACCTGCACAAGAACTACGATTATAAACACAAAACTACGATTATATGGACAACGAAAAATGAAATATGAAAGATTTTCGGGATAGAGATTTTCAATTGAATACTGCAAGATTGGACGTCTATCTATCTCACCACGCCCCCTACTCCTATAAGGTATAAAGGCCGGTGGAAGGAATGCTCTGCTCATCTTTCTTACGGCTCGTTACCGCATCGCTCGTTTGCCCCTTCGGCTTTTTCAATTCAAAAAGGTAGTGTCTTTTTCCTGGTAAATATCATCTTGAAGCAAAGGCATTATTGAAGGAAAGAGATGGCGGGCCGGTCAATTGCATTAGGTAGGAGATGCAGGACATGTAGATCTCCAAATAGAGAAAAATTAGGGTTTTGACCATTTATTAACATTAATTAATCATGAGTCGTCCAATTTTATTTAATTTAAGGTGCTTATTGATTCTTAATTCTTATCTAAGAGATAGTTCCTTCTATAACCATCCCGTAAGAGACATTAATAAAAATGTCCGGATTCATCCCAATAGTTATAAATATCCATTATAAATCAGTTTAACTTTCTTTTCATATGCATTAGGAAAGAACAAAAAGTGCACATTTATTTGTGAATGGGAGGGTTACATGCAATGTCATTGAAAATACATCATTTGTAGTGGGAAACCAGGTACAATTTACTAGATAGAGCTTATAAATACTTTTATACAATTCATCCCCGGATTAAACCAATATAATTAGTCAAAATCCTTGAAACGGCCAAGTACATATTTAGCTTTTTTATCTAGTCGGAACATCGTGGTTTCTCAAGCGATACTTCATAGTTATTTGAAGCTTTTTAAAATTTTCTAACCATGTGAAATTAACAAAAAATTGCTAATGTTAAGAAACCGGACTTCAATGTTATATGCTCGGTCCTTCAAATTGCTTCAACACGAACTATTAATTGTGACTGTTAACATATTGATAATTTGATATCAATCTATACATGATATATATCAAAACAGTAAAATACTATGTGTCGTGAATCAAAGCAACGTGGCCAAATATTATACTATAAGTGAAACAAGTATACTTTTTGCAAATTCTAGGAAAATCTGAAGAAAAAATGCTCGACCCACAAAACTTATCCATATCTCTAATTAAAAAGCTTCTAAAGCAGCTCCTAATGCAAACAAGTCATAATCTACGCAATAATTGCATCCACAATCCATGCAACCACATTTATACGCCTTTCTTTCGCTGCCTTTTTTCACCTCTGCGAATTCTACAACTTTGGTGGCTATCTTTATAGCCGGTGGCTTGACATCATCAGTATACACGTAACTGTGTTTTGCTGTCATGACGACCCACTTCTCATCAAACCCCATGTTCGGAACAGCAACGACGTCGTTCCACGCCATCTCAGCCCTTGCCAGCAGTTTTGAGCTGCTGATTCTTGATAGAAAAGTTTCCGAACCTCTGCACCGGAGCTCGAAAACAATGGTTCCTTGCTTGAGTGATCTCATGGTTTCTGGAGTTCCAAAGCAGTTTAAAGACAAGGTTTGATTCCACGTCAAGTTGGAATCCGATGAGATCTCTTGGCTGTCTAGTCTAACTCTTTTGTTGCTTGCTGTAGAGATATAGCATCTGACAAAAACTTGTCTAGATGTTCTCACAAAAATGTTTCTAGCCCTTATGAATCTCAGCTCAAGACTGAATGAAGAAGAGAGAGTTTGGGAATCCATTTTCTAGAGAGAGGGATAGTTGAATGTGAGAAGCTCTAATGGTGAAACATAATTATTTATAGTTGAGAGAATGTGGTTTATTTTCCTACTTTGTGGAGGAAGCTCCACTAGTTGCTAAAATAGATTTGCTTTAAATCTCACTCAATTATTACTTATATGGTAGCTAATACTTTTGGTGGTGGACAATAGTCAAGAACTAAATCCTCCTTTGCTTTTACTGATAGATTTTATTTCAATTTTTTGTATATATTTTGAGCCCTTGAGATTGTGAAAGGTTCCAATTTCAAATCCTCCAAAAACGACCCTTTTTGTCAACAAGTTGAGTGCTAAAGCACTGTTAGGGTTGTCAATCACTTAGTTCTACGATATGCATCACTACGTTCTCTCTTTTGAAGAAAGAAGAGAGCCAAAAAGTCTGATCCCGCAGTCTACGGTACTGTTGAACCTGTTGCAACTCTGGAGGACTCATCAGCAAATAATGAAAATTTATATATGTGGTTCTGAGTATTTTAGAAGAGCCAAGCCACTATTGAGACGAAAAGGGTAGGATAAATATAACTATGATGTAAATTGACCATCACGATTATTCCAAACATATATAATTGAAATTTATAAAAACCCACGAGATCTCAATCTTGAAACACTAAGATCAACTCAGAGAGAGATAGAGAGAGAGCCAATAAAATGTTTCAAAAGTGGTATCTGAGTTCACCGGAATGAAAGAAAGAAAGAAGAAAGCGATAAACAAATACAAGAAAATCACCATGTGAGATTCACGAATAGCAATATTGCATATACGGTAAATTACACACACCACACACAGTACAATTGATAGATTATTTATTTTCATCACGTATATGCAACAAAGGAAGACATTAAGTGTGGCAAGCGGCTATTCAACTTTTATTCTATATTGTCATTTTTCAGTTTCATGATTTATCTACAGACATAAAAATGTCATAATGTTTTGCAGACAGGTACAAGGGGAAAGGGTGGGATGTCTGGACTCCTCTCAATATTTATATATATCCATTCTAAATCAGTTTTACATTTGAAAAAAATACATCATTTGAAGTGGGAAACAAGATATAATTATTTTACTACATATATAGAACTAATTACTTTTATTCAATTTATCACCAGATTAAACTAAAACTAATTAGTCAAAATCCACGAAAATGCCCAATCAAGTACATAAGTACCGATGTTAATCTAGTCGGAACATCGTGGTTTCTGAAATGACACTTAACACTACAAGAATTTGCGCGATCAACGGGAGAATTTTCCGTTGTTATACCGAATAAGTCCGTCGGTGATCTTAAATCCCAACGGAACAACGACGGAAACCGACGGATCAACGACTGATATAGACGTCGCTGTTGTGTACGCACGACCGTCGTCGATCAACGACGGATAACAGTCCGTCGTTGATCAACGACGGCCTGTTCGTCGTTGATCCGTCATGAATGTTTTAAAAAATAAATCCATTTTTTCACATTTATCGTACCCAGTTATCGACGGTCACATGTTTTATTCATACCTCAACAAACTCAACAATTCATCATTCAATTCAATAATACCTCAACAAACATAAAATTTCAATTCAACATTCAATTCAAATACATTAAAATAACTAAATTAACTAAATCATATAATCCATTCAAATACATTCAATCCATACAGAAAGCATATAAAAACAATCCATCATCCAGAAAGCAAATAAAAAAAAAGTGTGCAAGTCCAGAGTGTGATGCAAATCAATAGGGAGGAGGTGGTGGTGGTGCAAGCCCAGAGTGTGCTAGAAGTTGATCCAGTATGCGCTGCTGAGCTTCTAAGAGTGCCCTCAATGTCTCGTGCTCTTCGTCTTTCTATCGTTGAAGCTCCTCCATCTGCATTCGTGCCTCCCGTTCCTCCTGCAGCTACTTCTTCACATCTACTAAGCGCTGGTCATATACTGGGGACACGAATTGTGATGTGGCAGTTGAAGACTCGCTTCTCAAACTCCTTGCAAGTGCACCAACACCGAACATCCGCTTTCTTCTGTCTAGCCCACCCACGGCATCCACATAGATTTGGCTCATGTCCAAATCCGCGAGTCACTCGAACCTTCAATAAGTCGGTTTCATTTGGGTGACTAGCTCTTGACTCCATCTACATTTATAACGCATAACCTATATAGTTGATGTACGCTCATATAAAGTATGTGAATTGCAATTAAACTAACACATACCCCAATAGATCCGGATGTCTCGTCGAGATAAGATCCATCCTTGTTGACGTGAAGGATGTTATAAGCATGTAGAGATAACTGCTCAGATGAACTCCTTTCTGTGCAGCCTTTTGCAACCAAACAAAAAATGTAATCATACAATCTATATAACATTAGTAATAAAAGAAAGTCATAACATCTATATAAACATTACCAACTCAGCAGCATACTGAAGAATCGGTTTTGAGCCTCCCTTGTGCTTCACCTGCCCTGTTCCTGGTCCTACAGGCTCTGACATGCGACACTGCCTCACAATCTCTGACTTCCCCTTCACTTTTTTAGTGTCCCAATAAGCAAGCCAAACAGGCCATTCATCCTCGTGGATGCAAGGAGGTCTCGCTCTACTCTCGTCATACCTTGTGGCCTTGATGCTACAAACAAAATCTCTGTAGCGCCGTGCGGCAATAGGATGCCAAATGTCATATATGACCTCATCTAGGATAGCCTCGTCCCAACAGAAACGTTTCTGTTTCAAGTGAAAAGCAAATTCAATTCAATAACAAATTATGACTATATGTTTATTGATAATTAATAACCGAATGAGCATCAATTAGCAAACAAAAAAACTACCAATATAATTCTAGATCCTAGATGAATTAACAATCCCCACAAATATTAGAACAACTAATTAACAATCACAAAAAAAAGGTGTTTAAGACCATAGGGGTTTAAAACAAGCTTTTTTGTTACCTTGAACTCATTGAAATAATCATCCTTCACTGACTGTGGCGTCAATCTCCGCTAAAACCATAGGGTTCCCGACCGTGAATATACGAGTATAGGTGTCACGACCCGGCACAGCTAAGGATAGCCATGCTAGGTGACTCGCGACTAGGAAGGAAATAAGGAGAGGGGATAGAAAGGGGAAACGGGTGGGACATTGACTCAATTCGATGTCATCCAATCAATGATAACATCACCCAAGAGACGACAAGATGTAAATAAATCTTAGTCATGCACTCAATCGGGCATCAAGGAAGGATACTTGAAATGCAAGAGATCGCTTCATCCTAACATCATTCACCTATACATGGATAGCCAACGAAATATTCTCAAGATAAATAGGTGTCGATCCCAAAGATCCGAATCGAATAGTTTAACACAACAAAGGTCTTAAATGGGACATAGTGTTGAGCCCGAATTAAGACTTGACAAAATGAGTGTACACAGTGAAATAAACATAATACATGTATGAAGACATGTATAACTCGACATTCTCAAAATAAGACAAAATCTTCGCCGCACTCCATCTTCAAACTTCACGTCTCAACCTGCACATTTAGAAATATATGTAGGGCTGAGTACAGAGTACTCAGTGAACACGTGCCAAAACAACTTCATATATATAGATACTTGTGAGTATTTGTCATGCCTTCTTATCAGTAACGCAATGGGGTTTTACCTTAAAAAGGCCCAAGCTTACTAAATTCTTTGTGATCTAAAAGTTCGATCAGATCTAAGTTCTTTGTAATCAATTCTATCTCGAACTTTTGTTTGTGAAGGTGGCCCCTTCAACGAACAATATCGTGTAACGGAGAGTGGGTCACCTCTCGTACACAATGATCGCCCGTTCGCTCATGGACTCACGGTGGTTAGGTGTACACTAGCCCCGGCGGGATAGCTATCAATCGTCAGACCCGAATTCGATTATCATATAATTGGCAAAGCCAACACGCATGCATCTCATACATAAATCTCAAAATATTCTTTGGCAAGACAAAACTTGAAAGATTTTCAATTCATAACTTTTGAAAGAAAGTTTATGCTCTAACATAGCATTAGCTTTATTCATACGTAAGAAAGCCCACCGTTGCGCCTTAAACAGTCCGACGCCTCTTAGCACAGCCTCTCCCGTTCTTTCTCGATGGACCTTCATCAAGATTGGAGGATAATAAAAAGTCTAACCGAGAGTATTCTTTAACGAGGTTCATGACAAAAGCTTGTTTAAGTTTTGCTTTTGTTGTTCGATCTTAATCTTAGTCGATTAAGTTAGACGGCTCTTGAATTTCGTTAATTAGTCGCTTATGAATGAGTGAGTTCCTCTTTAGAAGATTTATGTTGTTTGGTTCGAACGTTATGGACGAGGCCTTCGATCAACGCGTAGCGATAAGATGCGAACCGAAATTTCGGCATGACCTATTCAGATTTAGGTCATCCTCTCGAATCGACGCGAGATTTCAACGCGAGAATTCAACGTCGATCACTCTCGATTAGGCCGACAAGGCCTAATCACTTTCCTCACCTCTCAAACCCAACAATTCATCAAACAATGCTATTCATTCATAATCCTCAATCTAGATGTATATGATATAGCAATCATCTAACATAATCAACGAAATTTTAACTAATTTAAATAACCAAGGTCTAAGTGATATAGGTAATTTAAGTTCAAATACCTTGGTTAATTAATTAAGTCTAGTGACTTAATTAATTAAAGTCCACTTAACTCAATTAGATCGAGGGAATTTGATTACTTAAGCTCTTCCCAATAATTAGTTAAGGTCTAATCCATCTAATTAATTAGAGTCCTTCTAATTAATTAATTAATAAGTTCAACTAATTTAATTAATTAAAACCAAATGCTTTAATTAACTATGGCCTAAGTAAATTAATTACTTGAGGTCAATCTATCTTTTAATTGATCAAGTCCAAATGACTTAATTAGCCAAGACCTAATCAAATTAATTAATTAAGGCCCAATGCTCTTAATTAATTAAAGTCCTCTCAAGTTAATTAATTAAGTTTAAGTAACTTAATTAATTAAAGTCTAGCTCAATTAATTATTAAGGTCCATCTAAATTAATCAATTAAGTTTAAGTAACTTAATTAATTAATGTCTAATTATAACTAATTAAAGCTTATCAACTTTATTTAATTAAAGTTGATCTAAATAATTTCTTAATTCTAAAGATTTAATTAATTAAAGCCCAACTTCAATTAATTAAAGTCCAATTAAAACTTGATAGTCCATTCTTTATGTACCTACGCCCAACACATTTAAATCAGATGAGCCCAATATAATTAATATGAGAGCCCATCCCAAAAATATGTCCACCAATTAATACCCTTCGCCCACTGCTCGCCCATTCGTGAGCATCTTCATCTCAGCCCACAGATTCTATTAATACATCTAGCCCAACTTAAAATAATTAAACCAAGCCCAACTAATTAAATAAAAGGAAAGCCCAACCCAACCCACTAATACCTATCTAACCTATGCACACACACGTAAGACACTCTCCGATCTCTCTCTCTCTCCGGTAGCGCCAACTCCTCCTCCTTCACGGCTTCCGCCGCCGCCATCATCGCCGCCATCGCCGCTTCTTGCCGTTGCTCGCGCCGTCCTCCTGCCTCTCCTCGCTCACACACGGCTCGTCCCTTCTTCTCCTCTCTCTCGCGGCGCCGTCATTGTTGCCGAGCACCGCCGATGTGTCACCGTCGGTCGTCGTCTCGCCTCCGCCTCGCCATATCTCAGCCTCGCCGTCGTCCGACCGAGGGTAGCAACCGCAGCCTCTTCTTCCTCGCAGGGTCGACGTGTCCGGCTCGCTCATACGCCTCTTCGCCGCAGTTGCCGACGTTGTCGCCGTCGAGCACCCCGTCAGTTCGGAGGCCACGGAGGTCTCCATCCTTCCTTGTACGCGATAAGTACACACGCAGGAGGAGGAAGAAAATAGAAAAAGGCATAGTGGGTCGAGCATAGCCGTTCGTATTCATATATTGTTGTTGTTTGTTGTGTGGGATTCTTTTTTTTTTTTCAAGAAGTACGAATGTATAAATGGTGAGAGGATTGAAATGAATACCTTGATGCAGATTTTTGTTGTATGCTTCGCTTCAACCGAACTTAAAGCGATTCTATGAATAAAGAACTGAAATTGGGTGTTGTTTAACCAAATGAATGGTAAAAGTTCGAAAGTTGAGATGGTTACCTCTTGTTGTTCTTTCTTTCTTTCGATGGTTTCTCCGCTTGTGTTGAGGGGTCTGAAAAATGAGGAGGTCGGGCTGGAGTTGTAGGGTAGGAGAATGAGATTTTGTTGCCTTATGAACAAAGAGTGCGAATGTTTCGTAATTCGTGGGCATAGACATTTGTCTCATGTTGCAGTATCGATTTTCTTTGCAAGGAGAGGATATGGGTGATAAAAGTTAAAACTAAAGATATAGTCAACCTTCCTTTTGGAAATTTTAGATATCGTGAATAATTACGATTACGATTTTTCACACGCTTTGTTCGAATCGGAATCGGTGATCGCTTCACACATTCGTAATCCGATTTATCGAATCCGATTACGTTATCGCTCGATTATCAAACGATAAATTTTCTCGCCTATTAAATATTAAAGAGAAGATTTAACAACAATTCGGTTTAAGTTCTTCGTTAACTACGACTTTATTTTACGGGGTATTACATTCTATCCCCCTTAAGAAAATTTCGTCCCGAAATTTAAGTACCTTGTGCAAAAAGATACGGATATCTCTCCTTCATTGTATCCTCGAGCTCCCACGTAGCTTCTTCACACCCATGGTGTCTCCATAGTATTTTCACGGATGTGATCGACTTATTTCGAGTTGTTGTACTTTTCGATCGAGGATTGCCTCAGTCCTTCTTCATAGCTCAAACCGGATCGAGGGTTACTTCTTCAGGTGAATTACGTGTTTTGGATCAAACACGATTTTCTCGACAGTGATATGTGGAAAACGCAGGACGCTTCCGAAACTCATGGTAGAGCTAGTCCAGAGGCTACCGGGCCTATCCTTTCCAAAATCTCATACGGCCCTACAAATCGTGGCCTCAACTCGCCTCGACACCAAATCTTAGTATTCCTTTTGAGGGGATACTTTAAGAATACTTTATTTCCCACCTCGAAAGTTAATTCGGATCGGCGAGTATCCGCGTATGACTTTTGCCTGTCTTGGGCCTCCTTGATTCTTCCTCTGATTTGGCGGACGATCTCAATCATCTCGCTGACTGCATCGGGTCCTAGCATTTTTCTTTCTCCCACTTCATCCCAATAAAGTGGTGATCTGCACTTCTTCCCGTATAGTGCCTCAAATGGTGCCATCTCGATAGTCGCCTGGTAACTGTTATTGTAGGCGAATTCGATAAGTGGTAGCACTGTCTCCCAGCTTTCACCCCTATCCAACACGACTGTTCTCAACATGTCTTCCAGGGTTTGAATAGTCCTTTCCGACTGTCCATCTGTTTGGGGGTGAAAGGCGGTAAAAATTCACTCGCCCGAGTTCCTTCTCGTAAGCTCATCCGAACCTTGATGTGAATTTCAATCTCTATCCGACGTGATCGATATTGGTATACCGTGGGGCGCATAATCTCTGGATATAAAGATGGGCTAGCTTGTCCGCCCATGGGTGATTGAGATCGGTAAGTGAGCGATTTAGTTAAGCGATCCACTATCACCCGGATAGCGGTGTTACCTCTTCTGACTTTGGTAACCCGGTTACAAAGTCCATCGTAATGTGCTCCCACTTCCATTCTCGAATCTCCAAAGGTTGTAACTTCCCATACGGTCGTTGGTGTAAGGCCTTGACTTGTTGACATGCCAGGCATTTCTCAACGAATGAAGCGATATCCTTTTCATACCGTCCCACCAGAATTTTCTCTTCAAATCTTGGTACATCTTTGTACTTCCAGGGTGGGCGGTATAAGGGGTCTCATGAGCTTCACTCATGATCTCGTTCTAAGTTCCTCAAAGCGGGAACGACAAACGTCCCTCGAACATGATGGCATTATCTGGTGCCTCCTGATACCTCCTGTGGTTGTTTGTTCTTATCTTAAATCGGATTTTCTCAAGTTCATCATCCTTTCTTTGCGAACTAATGATGTGCTCTCTCGTCGTCGTTTTGCAACCAAAGTGGCAACAATATCATCCACCGATTACGTGGTTGCACTACCTCTAACTTCATCATTTGAATTCTTGTATGAGTCTTTCCTCTTGAGTAAGAAGAAATCCCGACTGAATGAATCTTACGACTTAAGGCATCGCTACTACATTAGCTTTGCACGGGTGATAGTTTATACCACAATCGTAATCTTCACCAATTCCAACCATCTCCTTTGTCTCATGTTAAGGTCCTTTGTTCAAAGAAATACTTGAGACTCTTGTGATCTGTAGATTTCACACCGAACTCCATAGAGGTGGTGTCTCAAATCTTTAAGGCATGCACTACAGCAGCCAATTCCAGATCATGGGTAGGATAATTCAACTCGTGTGGTCTGAGTTGTCGTGAGGCATAGGCTATCACCTTCCCCTCTTGCATGAGTACACAGCCTAGTCCATTCTTGGACGCATCCGTATAAATCATGTACTCCTTGTCACCGTCGACAACAGCCTAGCACCGTGTCAGGTTAACTTCTCCTCGAGTTCTTGAAAATTCTTCTCGCACTCATCCGTCCACGCGTATTTGATTCCCTTCGAGCAATTGCGCCATCGGTCTCGCTATCTTAGAGAATCCTTCTATGAATCGCCGATAGTAACCCCGCCAATCCCAAGAAACTCCCGATCTCATTTGGGTTAGTAGGCGATTTCAATCGCAGACCGCTTGCACTTTAGCGGATCCACCTTAATCCCTTCTGATGACACAATGTGTCCAAGAAACGTGACCTCGCTGAGCCAAAATTCGCACTTGCTGAATTTGGCATAAAGCTTCTCTACTCGTAGGGTTTCTAGGACGATTTCAAGGTGTACTTTGTGTTCCTTTTCATCCTTGGAATAAATGAGGACATCATCTATGAACACTAAGACAAACTTGTCTAAGTACGGGTGAAACACCCTATTCATGAGGTCCATGAACACCTGCCGGGCGTTCGTTAAACCAAATGGTACAACTACGAATTCGTAGTGCCCATATCTGGTTCGGAAGGCTGTCTTGGGTACATCTGCTGGTCTAATCTTCAACTGGTGGTACCCCGACTTCAGATCCATCTTCGAGAATACATCGCCCTTCACCGATCAAATAAGTCATCTATCCTCAGAGGATATTTATTTTCAATGTTAACTTATTCAATTCCGATAGTCTATACACATTCTTAGAGTTCCATCCTTTTCTTTACGAACAACACCGGGCTCCCACTGGAGACACTGTCCGATGAAACCAAGGTCCAAGTTCCTGAGTCAGATCTTGAGTTCTCCCAACTCTCTGGGGCCATTCTATATGGTGCCTTTGATATCAGGGCGATCCCGGCTCCGGATCAATAGTGAATTCTAATTGTCTATCCGGCGGGAGTCCCGCAGATCATCCGGGAACACGCCTTGGTAGTCTCGCACTACCGCCACGTCGTCTATCTTTCTCTCGACCAGCTTCCCGGTCGTAGACCAGTAAGTGGGTAGCCTTTTCAAGATTGTTGTTGTGAAGGCGAAATGATTGTCTTTCTTCCGCCCATGCTGATTCCATGAAAGTTTGTTGATTCCTTTCCCGGGGGTTGGAAAGAAATTTGTCGTTCGTTGCACAGTATGGTAGCATAGTTCTCAGCTAACCAATCCATTCCCAAAATTATGTCTATGTCTTTCATCTTCATGATTCTTAAGTTATGGGCTGTGAGCTTAGATTCTCCGAGTTCCAATTCTAAGTTTGAGCAAGAGTGAGAGATCTCTATCTCTCCTCCTATGGGTGAGACTACCCTCATTCTAGGTTCGGCCTGTTCTGTTGTGAGTCCTAAGGTATCTACGCAGACACTAGATATGAATGAATGGGAAGCACCCGTGTCAAACAGAATTACAACAGGTATGTTAAGGAGTTCGCCCATACCTGCCAGGTTGCCCTGGTTCTTCTCAGTTGTTTAAGCCTCGGTGCATATGCCTTGTTCACGCTTTGCCTCTCCGCTGGCGCGGTTGCTCATGAGGCTGCTGGAAGGGTTGGGATTGCCCTTGAATTGCTCGCACTGTGGGCATCTGGCTGGTGGGTGTGTCTTGCACCCATCCCCGCTTCTTCTTTGGACATTGGTCAGGCATAATGACCTTTCGCCACAAGTGAAGCAGCATCACCGCCACCTTACAGATTCCATCATGCACTCTCTTGCACTTTGGGCAGGGTGGTGTCTTTTGATAGTTCCCTCCGCCTTGGTTGGGAGCTACTCGTTTTCCTGGATCTTGTTGCTGGTAAGGTCGACCCTGCCATGGTTTCCTTACCGGCTGGTCACGGTTAGGAGTGTCCCACTTGCGTTTCTCTCTGAAACTCGAGACCGAGTCCTGGGGGGTCTTTGGAGTGGGGGTCGTCGGTGGCTTGTCCTTTGGCATTGCCTCTCTATGTCTGGGCTCACGAGGACTCGGTATAGATAATCCCCATGGCTCGCCAATGGTATCCTAATCTCGTGCCTCGCACGGCACAAAATTTCTCACCATTTTCTCGTCGGTATCCACTGTTGGGAGCATATCTCGACATGTCACGAGAATACTCACGTCGTATTCATCACCGTCATTCTTCCCCGCCTTAGGTTATAGAACTCACCTCCTTTTCTTTCGGTAGCTTTTGGGGATGTATTTATCGTACATCCTCGTCTTAAATTGTTCCCACGTGAACTCTTCCACCGCCGTGATCATTGTTTTTCTCCGTGCTTCCCACCGTGTCGTGAGACCCGGTTAGTTGGAAGGTCACGCAGTCGACGTTCGCCTGCATGCGGCGTAGGAAATTGAATATGCGCTCCATCGCCTTATCCAAGTCTCCGCTTGGATGGTTCTCCTAGCCCATTAAAAGCAGTAGGTTTTGGCGCGAAATAGCTCCTCGATTCTGCGTTCGTGAGGTGGGGTGTCGCTCTTGCTCTCGTGGGTCCTCTCGAGCGTCCCGTTGGTTTCTTCCTCTACCCTTCCTCTCGGACCTTGTCTTCTTGGCGGCATTCTGCTTAACAAGGAATAATCATAGAACTCTTTCATAGATGTATATATATATATATATATTTTTGTTAACTCAAATATCGGTTAGTGTTCTTTGCACATCGAACCATTGTTTCGAGCTTCTTTGCTTAAGTTATAAAAAGCGGCAATTTAAACAACAACACTCTTATAATCGCCGCAAAAGACCATCTTGGTTGTCGTATATATATATACGAAAGGAAAATTTGCCTCATCGAGGACTTATACAATGAAACATCAAAAGGATGTACTTTTAGGTACATATCATGATGCACGATCTATCGACTCGTCATCGTCAACTAACTAGCCACGAAATCACGTTAATACATGTTTCGCTACAAAAGTGTTACAATTTTACATTTTAAGAGTCATGATTGCTCTATCGCTAGGTTTCTAACATCATGCATACATGATCAAAATGAATCGAACATTCCTAACTACCATATGGAAGTCGATCCTGTGAGCTCTCCCGAGTATCATATCCGAGTCCTCCTCAAGGCCCTCCTGGGGTCCTCCTCGAGCTCTTCCTCCGGCCTCGCCGATGTCCTCCTCGGGATCCTCCTCGGGCTCTTCCTCGTGTTCTTCTTGTTCTCCTCGGGTTCTTCTTCTGCTCTTCCTCCATCACCGTGCTGCGCCGCTTTAGGCGGGCTGCGTCTCTCCAGACGCCGTATAACCTCCTCGCAGAGGTGAAATATCACCGGACCCCTCGTACCACGGGAGATGGGGCTGTATGGGGCTGGGACGGACGGTGGCTCTAACCTAGTAGTGCCCACGCCTTGCCTGCAGGTCTTATCCTCCCATTGCTCGCACCTCCTAGCTTTGCCCTCGGCGTGCACCTTATGCATATCAAAGTACTCTTGGATCCTCGATCCGCCTCGGATGAGTCGTGGGAGTCGGTTTGCAGTGGGCGGACGGTGGGGTCACTCCATGGGCTCAGAGCATGAAGGACCACCTCAAGTCATTTCGGCTTCGACGATCGAGAACAGACATCGGCATTTCCGTTCTCGGATCGGCAATGGTGGATCCGCCGGTAGGAGTAAGAGTCGGCGTGGATCCCGTGCTCTGTGCGATGCCCACGGTGCAAGATCCCCGCCTCGAGATATGGCCCTCCGGGTGCTGGCCGTCGCGTCGTAGAAGTAGTGGATCGTCGCAATGAATCCGGAAAGTTGCCTTCCACGCCGTAACTCGGCCCCAGTATATATATAATCTCTCGCAATATCTCGGCCCATCCTCGCGATCGATGGCGGCGGTGGATCGAGCGCATGATCCCATCATAGTCTCAATGGCTCCATGTGGGTGAGCCTCGCCCATAGTCGACGATAATGAGCCAGAACTCTCCCAAATCGTCGCCGCACATGGGCATAGGTCCGATACTCCCACATGTAGCTTCTAGGGCTCGCCCACGATGACAGACGCTTTCTGGCCGTTCGCTTCATCCTCGCCATCTATCAAATAGCGGAACCAAACGATAAATCCCAAGGTGTATCGATAAAATAAATAAGTAATAAAAATAAAATAACAAATCTTGTTATCTTTTAAATACTTATTTTCTTGGTAAGCAAGCACGGCTTGCCGTAGTCAACTGCAGTCATGACGATTATCGTTCTTATTCTTATAGTTCATAACCTAGTTCGAGAATCATAAGTACTAGCTGCTGGGTTGTTCAGCACGAGTCTTTCAATGCAACTAGTTACTGAATCGGGTTATCTGATGTTCTTATCTATAATGTTGCATTGGTAAGGCGATAATCGTTTCGGTTTGCCATGATTTCACGTTTCTGTGAAATATATACACGAATCAGTCTAGGATGAACATCTGGGCGTTGCGAACACATTCGTGCCGTTGACTTCGATTGACATCATCTTCTACTTGCCTCTTTTTGACGTCTCTCGTTCCTCTTGAACATGATTAGGTTCCTCGATCTCTTTTTCTTTTGCGTGTTCTTAGAATCTATGCTTGCAAAGGAATGGGATGATTCCTTTCTTCCTAAGTCCATCTTTAGATTCTAGGAATAGAAACTTCGCTTCTCTTCGTCGTAGTGCGCAAATTCTTGCAGCCCATCCCACGATGTACTATCGTGACGAAGGTCCTTATAATCGCTCGGCTACCACCGCCTTTTCTTTCTCGTTGAGCGTGATCCGATGGAGTCCGAGCTTTTGTCGATCGACTTGAATAATGTGGTAATTCCACGAAACTTGACTCAACAATTTCTGGGTCGAGCGAAAGTTGCTCGATACCACTGTCACGACCCGCCCGGCTAAGGATAGCCATGCTAGGTGACTCGCGACTAGGGAAGGAAATAAGGAGAGGGATAGAAAGGGAAACGGGTGTGGGACATTGACTCGATTCGATGTCATCCAATCAATGATAACATCACCCAAGAGACGACAAGATGTAAATAAATCTTAGTCATGCCCGTCAATCGGGCATCAAGGAAGGATACTTGAAATGCAAGAGATCGTTTCATCCTAACATCATTCACCTATACATGGATAGCCAACGAAATATTCTCAAGATAAATAGGTGTCGATCCCAAAGATCCGAATCGAATAGTTTAACACAACAAAGGTCTTAAATGGGACATAGTGTTGAGCCCGAATTAAGACTTGACAAAATGAGTGTACACAGCGGAAATAAACATAATACATGTATGAAGACATGTATAACTCTGACATTCTCAAAAATAAGACAAAATCTTCGCTCGGCACTCCATCTTCAAACTTCACGTCTCAACCTGCACATTTAGAAATATATGCAGGGCTGAGTACAGAGTACTCAGTGAACACGTGCCAAAACAGCTTCATATATATAGATACTTGTGAGTATTTGTCATGCCTTCTTATCAGTAACGCAATGGGGTTTTACCTTAAAAAGGCCCAAGCTTACTAAATTCTTTGTGATCTAAAAGTTCATCATAGATCTAAGTTCTTTGTAATCAATTCTATCTCGAACTTTTTGTTTGTGAAGGTGGCCCCTTCAACGAACAATATCGATTAACGGAGAGTGGGTCACCCTCCGCACACAATGATCGCCTGCTCGCCGCGGACTCACGGTCGTTAGGTGTACACTAGCCCGGCAGATAGCTATCAACCGCCAGACCCGAATTCGATTATCATATAATTGGCAAAGCCAACACGACATGATCTCATACATAAATCTCAAAATATTCTTTGGCAAGACAAAACTTGAAAGATTTTCAATTCATAACTTTTGAAAGAAAGTTTATGTCAACATAGCATTAGCTTTATTCATACGTAAGAAAGCCCACCTGGTTGCAGTCTTAAACAGGTCTGACGTCTCTTAGCACAGCTCTCCACATTCTCGATGGACCTTCATCAAGATTGGAGGATAATAAGAAGTCTAACCGAGAGAGTATTCTTTTAACGAGGTTCATGACAAAAGCTTGTTTAAGTTTTGCTTTTGTTGTTCGATCTTAATCTTAGTCGATTAAGTTAGATGGCTCTTGGAATTTCGTTAATTAGCTGCTTATGAGCTGAGTGAGTTCCCTTCTTTAGAAGATTTATGTTGTTTGGTTCGGAACGTTATGGACGAGGCCTTCGATCAACGCGTAGCGATAAGATGCGAACCGAAATTTCGGCATGACCTATTCGTATTTAGGTCATCCTCTCGAATCGACGCGAGATTTCAACGCGAGAATTGAACGTCGATCACTCTCGATTAGGCCGACAAGGCCTAATCACTTCCTCACCTCTCAAACCCAACAATTCATCAAACAATGCTATTCATTCATAATCCTCAATCTAGATGTATATGATATAGCAATCATCTAACATAATCAACGAAATTCTTAACTAATTTAAATAACCAAGGTCTAAGTGATATAGGTAATTTAAGTTCAAATACCTTGGTTAATTAATTAAGTCTAGGTGACTTAATTAATTAAAGTCCACTTAACTCAATTAGATCAAGGGAATTTGATTACTTAAGCTCTTCCCAATAATTAGTTAAGGTCTAATCCATCTAATTAATTAGAGTCCTTCTAATTAATTAATTAATAAGGTTCAACTAATTTAATTAATTAAAACCAAATGCTTTAATTAACTATGGCCTAAGTAAATTAATTACTTGAGGTCAATCTATCTTTTAATTGATCAAGTCCAAATGACTTAATTAGCCAAGACCTAATCAAATTAATTAATTAAGGCCCAATGCTCTTAATTAATTAAAGTCCTCTCAAGTTAATTAATTAAGTTTAAGTAACTTAATTAATTAAAGTCTAGCTCAATTAATTATTAAGGTCCATCTAAATTAATCAATTAAGTTTAAGTAACTTAATTAATTAATGTCTAATTATAACTAATTAAAGCTTATCAACTTTATTTAATTAAAGTTGATCTAAATAATTTCTTAATTCTAAAAGATTTAATTAATTAAAGCCCAACTTCAATTAATTAAAGTCCAATTAAAACTTGATAGTCCAATTCTTTATGTACCTATGCCCAACACATTTAAATTGTATGAGCCCAATATAATTAATATGAGAGGCCCATCCCTAAAAATATGTCCAGCCAATTAATACCCTTCGGCCCACTGTTCGGCCCATTCGTGAGCATCTTCATCTCAGCCCACAGATTCTATTAATACATCTAGCCCAACTTAAAATAATTAAACCAAGCCCAACTAATTAAATAAAAGGAAAGCCCAACCCAACCCACTAATACCTATCTAACCTATGCACACACGTAAGACACTCTCGCATCTCTCTCTCTCTCTCTTCCAGTGGCACGCAAATCCTCCTCCTTCACGGTGCTTCCGCCGCCATCATCGCCGCCATCGCCGCCTTTGCTGTCGTTGCTCGCGCCGTCCTCCCGTCTCTCCTCGCCACACGGCTCGTCCCGCCTCTCTCTCTCTGCGCGCGCCGTTTGTTGCCGAGCACCGCCGATGTGTCACCGTCGGTCGTCGCCTCGTCTCCGCCTCGCCATATCTCGCCTCTGCCCGTCGTCCGACCGAGGGTAGCAACCGCAGCTCTCTTCTTCCTCGCAGGGGTCGACGTGTCTGGCTCCTTTTGCGTCGCCTCTTCGCCGCAGGTTGCCGACGTTGCTGCCGTCGGAGCACCCCGTCGAAGTTCGGAGGCCACGGAGGTCTCCAGTCCTTCCTTGTACGCGATAAGTACACACGCAGGGAGGAGGAAGAAAATAGAAAAAGGCAATAGGGGGTCGAGCATAGCCGTTCTTGTGTATTCATATATTGTTGTTGTTTGTTGTGTGGGATTCTTTTTTTTTTTTGCAAGAAGTACGAATGTATAAATGGTGAGAGGATTGAAATGAATACCTTGATGCAGATTTTTGTTGTATGCTTCTGTTTCAACCGAACTTAAAGGCAGATTCCTATGAATAAAGAACTGAAATTGGGTGTTGTTTAACCAAATGAATGGTAAAAGTTCAGAAGTTGAGATGGTTACCTCTTGTTGTTCTTTCTTTCTTTCTGATGGTTTCTCTGCTTGTGTTGAGGGGTCTGAAAAATGAGGAGGTCGAAGTGGGAGTTGTAGGGTGAGGAGAATGAGATTTTGTTGCCTTATGAACAAAGAGTGCAGAATGTTTCAGAATTCAGGGGCATAGACATTTGTCTCATGTTGCAGAGTATCAGATTTTCTTTGCAAGGGAGAGGGATATGGGTGATAAAAGTTAAAAACTAAAGATATAGTCAACCTTCCCTTTTTGGAAATTTTAGATATCGTGAATAATTACGATTACGATTTTTCACACGCTTTGTTCGAACGGGAATCGGTGATCGCCCCACACATTCGTAATCCGATTTATCGAATCCGATTACGTTATCGTTCAATTATCAAACGATAAATTTTCTCGTCTATTAAATATTAAAGAGAAGATTTAACAACAATTCGGTTTAAGTTCTTCGTTAACTACGACTTTATTTTACGGGGTATTACAATAGGCGCCATGAACCACATTATATGGGACTAAATTACTGCATAAAACATAAATATCATTAGTTCAACAAAATAAAATACATATTGTAATTGAAAGTATAACAAATACCCCATATCATCGAAATGAAGCCTAGTCCGTCCTTTCCTCACGAGACGAAACCCGACATCAAGTCAAGCCTCCAGCTGCATCAGGAATATGCTCATCCTCCAGTCGGATGCGATCAACAGAGGCATTGATGCCTCCCTCTGATCCCGATGAAAAAGACGATGAGGACCCACGTCCTCTAGCAGATAAGGATCCACGTCCTCTAGGCATCTAGCAAAATAGATCAATTGAATAATAAAACAATTTATATGTCATATGAAAACATACTATCGAAATATTTTTCTATCAAATTGATTCATATAAACCTTATATTAATCACTATCCTCGCCATAGCCATCATCATTGTTATCTTCCTCACCGTCAAGTATGTATCTTCGTCTTCTTCACTATTGTTTTCATCTATGTCTATCAAGCCACCACCGTAATGTATTATTGTGTCGCCATCGTCTATATCCGGATTAGTTGAGATGATTAAGTCATCTTCCGATATGGTTGGTCCGATGGTATTTCGATGTTAATGTTTGAAATGGGACTTCAATTTTGGATTGTGCTTTTATCTTACAAACTTCCCACCAATCCTTCTTAGACTGATTCATACTCGGATAAGTATAATAATATACTTTGATGGCTTGGTCAGCTAGTACGAATGGTTCGTACTTATTATACCGACGTGTATGATTTATAGAAACCAATTTGAATTGAGGATGCACTGAAGTCCCAGACGTAGATGGATCAAACCATTGACACTTGAATAATGTAGTCGTCTTTTTAGGTAGACCGTGATACTCTAGCTCACACACCTCCAACAAACGTCCATAATAATCGAGTTCACCATTATCATCTGAACCATAACAATGCAGACACCACTGTTCATAGTGGATCGAGATGACCCATGAGACATCGTATGAAATTTATATCCATTCACATAGTATTCTGGGTATGTCGTGACTAATGTTAATGGACCTTTTGCAAGACTAATCAAAAATTGATTCTCAACATTACTTGTTTGATTTAAGACCTGTAATAGTAAAATAATGTGGAAATAAGACTTCTCATCTATATTTAAACCATGATTGTAGTATTACTATATAAACACTAGATAATCTCACTAGTGAACGGAACCACGACGCAAATTGTGCTTCCATCTGATCGTTAATTTCTTGCTCTGAGATAGAGTACGCGCAAGAATCGACCCACAAATAACCTTAAACACAAGATATATCGTTACATATAATAATCTATATACAAATAAATGGTAAAATTTAGTAATAGTACATACTTGAGATATGTCTCGTAACTTCTACACATTGAGTAGAACATATGTGTGAGTCGCATGATACTTTTTGTCATTCAAGTATCTCTTGACATTTTCCAAAATAATGTCCTTTTGTTTGAATCTTGATAGTCTATTTGGATGTTCGCGATCTAACAAAGATCTACACCATCAAAGTTACGAGGCACATTCGTATGTATTGTGCTCACATGTTCCTCAAAGTAATATGAGCAAAAAGTAGATGCTTCTTCCATTAAGTAAGCATTACAAATAGAACCTTCCACTCTAGCCTTGTTCCTTATATTATTTTTCAACTTTCATAGGTATCTATTCATGAATGGAGTTAGTTTACATATACATATAAGATATAAGGGAAACTTTGTTATTTTCAATTAGCTTTCAAATGGGTACATCCATCTATATTGAACAGGTCCTGCAAGGCGAGCTTCGTCGGCTAAATGAACTGGAAGATGCTCCATTGAATCAAAAAAGCTGGGTGGAAAGATGCGCTCAAGCTTGCATAAATTAAGTGATAGGGATATTGTCATTGTAGGGAAATCTGATTTTAACCCTCTCCCGATGATCTATCTTGGATGTTTAATTCACCATACATTGATTATATTCCTAGCATGCACCTATATAATTAATTGCAACACGTAGGAGTTTTCTCGTGTTCACCTGCGAATCTGTCGGGGATGAATAGATCAAGACTCGTGCTTTGATCTTCTGGACTGTATCCCGATTGCCTAAACTCCAATGCCGAGTGAGGACAATCTATGGAGAATGCTATAGAAAAACGTCTTCTTCCTTCTCTCTAGATTTTCAAAAATTCTCACTATATGGATATAGTAATTCTCGAAAATAATGACTTGAGCATTAGCCTTGATTATCTCTCTCACCTTATATTTATAATGCAACCCTAAATCCTATCAAGATAGGATTTATGCATATCTAATAAATATAATCATATCACTTAAGATAGAGAGGATCAGCGAGTCCCGATGGGACTCTAATAGAGAGAGATGATTTTCCTTAGCCAACAGCTGGATGGGCCACCAGGATCAAATGCAAGGAATAAAGATGGACCTCAAATAAATTAATTATCTTATGTTCAGCCCAGAACATAAATTAATTCATAAACATTTATTCATGCCACTAGAGAATAAATGTTGACTTACCCCTTTATTACCGAAGTTGAGTCGGGCTTGCACTTAGACTTTACGAATCCCCGTATTTAAGATATCATACGTCCATTAATTATTTACAGCGTTCTGACTGCTTAAAATAATTAATATCTTTAATTCCTTAAGTAGTACCACTCAACCTTATTATTGTAATTGAGATAACTCAACCTGCAGGGTTTAGTACAATAAACCTTTTGAGCTCCTTAAGGGGACGTCATCATCCTAAACGGATACGGTGACTCGACACAGGTAACTAGCATGACATACAAGCACTGCCACCACCCAAGATGCAGAGAATCTTGGGTTATCTCATGTAACCCTCACCCATAGCAAGTCAAAGTGATGGTCAACAACTCATACTCACCTAATACCTTATCGAGGTTTAGATCAACGTAAGTCTCCAAGATCTAGGTTCTTCACGACGGTCAGATAGAAGAACTCATCTCACTGTGATCTATCAATACGACAGAGACGCACCAAAGATAGACAAGTAACCAAGTCAAGTCACTTCTTATCTACACCGCAGCTATACCGACAACTCGTCCTCAAGTTATCTCACCGTGATACTTTTATATCTCATTAAGCTTGACCAATCATACGCACTTCGTGATCTACAACACAATGTATGATCTAACTTATATATGAGATAAAGGGACATACATATGCAATCAAGTAAACAATTCGGATAGGAGATTGTAATAGTGGTAACAGGAAACATTGTATACAAGCTCAACCAAACTGCTTTCAGTATACAAATCCAACAGTCATTGAGTCTGCACATGTCCTCACTTTGTATATTCCGAGAGGTTAAGTCTTTGAAAAATAAACTCAGCTCCGTGACTGCCTTCCACACATTTTTTGGGAGTAAATCACGAAAAGCAACAGGTAGAATCCGTTGCATGAACACATGACAATCGTGACTTTTCATCCCAAACATCTTAAGTTTACTCATGTCGACACATCTTCCCATATTTGATACATAACCGTCTGGAAATCGTAGGTTTTTCACCCATTCAAACAAGACTTTCTTCTCGTTCGTGTCAAGTGTGTAACAAGCTTTTGGATACTTGTTTGTCACATCATTCTTTTCAAAGATGGCTCGAGCAAGACATGTTTAGCTCCTCCTAGATTTGGTCGTATCTTTGTCTTCCCTGCACGCTCAACATCAGATTGAACACATTATCAAACACATTCTTCTCAACGTGCATGACATCCAAGTTGTGACGAATTAAAAGGTGTGGCCAGAAGGAAAATCCCAAAATATACTATGTTTTTCCACCCATGCCAAAACGACGAGCTACAACCTTATTAATTGTATCACTATTCTCTTCAGTAACTTTTAATAATCACATCATCTCTATTTCAGCCAATACATCTTCGCCTGATCTTGCCAGTGGAGGTTCTGCTGTAATAATCTTATTTTTGAGGAAATTTTTTCTATCTCTTCGAAATGGATGGTCCTCAGGTAAAAACTTTCGATGGTTATCAAACCATGATTGTTTTCCACTATGTGCTAGGGTGAAAGCTTCAGTTTCATTCATGCAATGCGGACATGCAAGTCTTCCGGCGGTACTCCACCCAGACAACATAGAGTAGGTAGGAAAATCGCTAATTGTCCACATCAACGCTGCTCGCATTTGAAAATTTTGCTTCACCGACACGTCGTATGTAAGAACAACTATATTCCACAACTCTATCAGTTCAACTATTAGCGGCTGCAAAAAACATCTAATTTCTCCTTTGGATTCCGTGGGCCGGGACTAGGATTGTAAGGAACATATATTATTCCTTCATACACATCCAAGGTGGTAGATTGTATGGTGTAACGATTATCGGCCACGAAGAATATTGTTGGCCCGACTGAACAAAAGGTTGAAAACTATCGGTGGATAACCCTAATCTAACATTTCGAACCTCTTCAGCAAAATCAGGAAAAATTTCATTCAAGTGTTTCCATGCAGGTGAGTCCGCAGGATGACGCATAACTCCATCATCTACTGACGAAGCATGCCAATGCATGTCTGCTGCTGTAGCTTTAGATGCATACAATCTCTGTAGTCAAGGAGTAAGAAGAAAATAATACATCTTCTTTGCTGCTACTAGTGTTTTTCCACTGATCCTCGATCCTCGATTATTTTCTTTGGAACGAGGAGTACTACAGAATTTACATTGAACCAATTCACAATCCTCGCGCCAATAAATCATGCAATTATTGGGGCAACAATCAATCTTGTCTACGGGAATCCCCATGCCATGTAATAACTTCTTCGTACTGTAGAAGTTACTCGGAACCAAGTTATTTTCTGGCACAATTTCCTTGATCAATTCAGTCCATTGATCAAAATTTCTCTCAGATATGTTACCCTCAGTCTTCAAGGAGAATAGACGAGCCACAAGCGACAACTATAAATGAGACTTGTAACCTGGCCACAACTCCTTATCCGTAGCATCCAACATATCATACAGTTGTTGTGCTTTCGGATTAGGCAACTCTTCAAAGTCTTAAAAATTTCTCTGAGACATTATAACGTCCGTCACCATAGTATGGTAGCTACTTTGTTCGTACTGAACATCTTCTAAATTATGATAATTTTCCGTTGGTATTTCAGATTCCCCATGAAACCTCCAAAGCTCGTAACCTCGCACGAATCCACTTTTTGCAATGTGATATTGAACTCTATCTTTTACATGATAATACATATTATCACATCTTCTGCACGGACACTTAAATTTGTCCCCATCCAATAACATTGTTTGAGTCATTGCAAAATCCATGAATTCATTAAGTCCGCTAAGAAATTCGGGATCGAAAGTTCCATCTGGTTGAAACCGCCTATACATCCAAGCACGATTTGTACTCATTTCTTAAAGATCTATGTAAGTTCTATATTATGTCCTCTGTTTTCTCACCTAATTAAAGATCTATGTAAGTTAATTCGCATTTGCACCATCTAATCTCGTCCCATTTGTGCTATAAATGCCGAGAAAAAGTTAAATTTCTCTTCATTATCATATAACGGCAAAATATCAAATATATTAAATGAACTTATAGCATAAAAAAGTTAAAAATGACATTTTTTCAGTTGCAATGTGTTACATGATTAGATTTAATAGATAAAATTAATTCAGTTTAACTTAACGTCTACTTTTAAGAATTAATATTTGAAGATATCTGAAAAGTCTGAACCTGATTTTAATCCTTTGGGTTGCTTTCAATTGATTTTAATTCAACCAATATAGGTGACATTGGAGTAAATCTCCAAATAAAAGGAGATCGTTAATTATTCTAATTTTAATCTTTCACTAATTCCTTGTAGTAAACAAATAATTGGTAAATAAAAATTATTATATCATACATTATATTTAATCAATTAAATATTCAATTCTTCTACTAATCATTAAAAGTAAACAACCTAGCTAAGACTTTTGAAATGACTTGAGTTAGAATAACCCATAAACGCTTAGCACCATGTTTTTACGCAAAGGGTGAGATCAAAAATAAATTATAGCACTGAATCTTTTTTTTCTTTCTAAAAAAGAATAAATTATAAGTAGCACTTAACTAATTACCCTTAAGAGAAAGAGGTTGAAGAAAGTCAATTTGCCTCTTTTTGAGTCAAAGATACCATTAGTTCCATGTTTTGGACTCGTGGTCATAGGTAAATAACGTCCAAGCATTAATTTACGATTTATTAACTAAGCGCACAAACTTCTAAAATACCCTATTCTACTATGAATCAATCAATATGCCTTAAATTTAAATTAGAAACTTGGAGTTATAAGGAGAACTTTATCAAAGTCTATGAATCAACCAATATTATTACTCAAGAACTTTGTGATTTATCCTTTCATGATCATGAGCATTGAGAGCTTTCTAGTGCTATATCGAGATAATCGCTTCGTTTTACATATTTTATAATGTGATGACACAAATAAGACTTTTTTGAAACTATATTTGTATACTCTATAGTCTATAATAGCATTCCTATATATAAGATTAAATTTGTTGAATTGAATTCCACTCATAAATGATCAATTTATAAATCTATTTCGTTTTAGTTTGTCAGAAGATATACACTTAATAGAGTTCATATTTATATATTCTTTTAGGAATTGCATATTCATATTTAAAGTATCTTTTTAGGAATTTGATTTCATTTCGAAATAGAGTTCATTTTATATATTCTTTTATTTTATTTTCTGTTTGATATTATTGTTTTATGAAGCATATATATCACTTTGATATCATTGTTCAATTTTAAATATAGTTTCATTTTCAGTGATGACGGTTTCGTGTTACTAGGAAACATAATGAAACTGGAGTATACATGTTATGTGAAAATTTATTATGTCACATTCAAATTTACCAATAATTTATGTATTTATATGGAATATATATCGTTGCAACGTGAAGCTTGATACGAAGAAATATAGTTATTAGAAGTAAACATCCGGTTGCATTCGATAGGTATATCGAATCGGATCCTATCTAAATTAACTCCATTATTATAATAGAAAATTTTGTTTAATTAATCAATGAAGGTAAATAATATAAATACTAGTTTACATTGTGAAATATCTACTAGAGCAACGATCCTTTTAAATAAATAAGCTATTTTTCGAAAAACAATAAGTTAGTATTGGGCTAGCTTTATTAAGTTTCTAGCATAATATTACTCAGCCTCAGTAAGTCGAGTTTATAATGGTTCACGCCAACAATTATAATCCGCATAATTATTTCAGCTAACAAATATATAACAATGTTTCAATAACAATCAAAACATATTGACCACGATGAATTTATCATCTCAATAAGTTAACAATCAAAACATTTTAAACATATGTGTCGAAATATAATCACATATTGCTCAATCTCATCGCATGGTGTGTATGTGAATTCAAGATATGCGGCCTCTAATCGAGAATCGAACAAGATCATCATACATACACACATACATGATAAATATCATCATACATACACGATAAATTCACGAGTACAATTTCAAGACATCATCACACATACACGATAAATTCAAAAAACAAGAATTGAGAATCGAACAAGATCATACATACACAAAAAAATACAATTTCAAGAGTACCTAAACAAAGATAGGGGACGGGGCGAGGCGAGCCGGAGACGGGGCTGATCAGGATGGGGTAGAGGCGGGACGGACGGAGGTGAGGCGAGGCAGAGACGGGACGGAGGCGAGGCGAGGCAGAGACGGACCGACAGGTCCGGGTCCGGGTCCGGGCGGGGCGGGCGGGCGGGTGGGTGGGGCTTGGTGGGCGGGCGGGCGGGCGGGCGACGACGGGCTGGGTTCGGTGGGGCGGGCAGGTCTTCACCAGTGAAGACGACGACGGCAAGACAAGACGAGTTGAAGACGGCGGCGAGGGGACGGACGGGGTTGGGCTGGGTAGGGACGAGGTGAAGACGGCGACGACGAGATGAAGATGACGGTGAGGAAGGCGTTCCACGGGTCGGTGAGGGAGGCGTTCCAGGGGACGGCGAGGGAAGCGTTCCACGGGTGACGGTGAGGGAGGCGGTGAAGGCGGCGACGGCGAGGTGAAGACGACAACAGGTGCAGCAACGGTGAAGGAGGCGGCGCGGAAAACAATTAGGGTTCGAGAAGTTTGAATGAAAAAATAGAGGTCGAATCTCGTGTTTACGGTAAAACTCAACGACGGATCAACGACGACAAATCAACGACGGACACGTGGTCGACATAATGTCATCGTTGATCAACGACGGCATTACGTCGACCACGTGTTCGTCATTGATTTGCCGCCGTTGAAACTTGCCGTCGTTATTCCGTCGTTGAATATCCGTCGTTGATCCTGTCCGTCGTTGTTTCGTCGTTGAATGTCCGTCGTTAATTTCCACCTTCGTAATTCCGTCGTTGATATATGACGGACTTCATTCCATCGTTAATCAACGACGGAATGACGACAGACTATCTTACATATATGTTAAAGCCCAATACCGTCTTAAGTCCGTCGTTGATCGCTGGTGGAAAATTTTCCGTCGTCTTTTCGTCGTTGTACGTGCGTTATTCTTGTAGTGTAATATTTATTTGAAGCTTTATTCAAATTTCCTATGATAAGTATGTGAATTAACAAAACTTTGCTAATGGTAAGAAACCGTATTTCAATGATATATGCTCACTCCTTTAAATCCAAAATAAAATTTGAATTTCAACGCGGATTATTAGTTGTTAACCTATTGCTATCAATGTACACATGATATTTATTAAAAAAAAATAAAATACTGTGTCATGAATCAAAGTAGCGCGGTGATATATATAAGTGAAACAAATATATTTATCATTTATGTAGAATCTAGAAAAAATTCTAGTACACTCAGAAAAAAATGCTAGAACCCTAAAAATTAACCGTAATCTTTATTCGGTCTCTCTAAAAGGCTTCTAAAGCAGCTCCTAATGCAAAGAAATCATAATCTACGCAATAATTGCATCCACAATCCATGCAACCACAATTATACTCCTTTCTTCTCTTCAACTCTGCAAATTCTTCAACTTTGGTGGCTATCTGTATAGCCGGCGGCTTGACATCATCACTAAATACGTAATTGTCTTTTGCGATCATGACGACCCACTTCTCATCAACCCCCATATTTGGGACGCCAACGACGTCGTTCCATGGAATCTCAGTCCTTGCCAGCAGTTTTGAGCCACTGATTCTTGAAATGAAAGTAGCCGAGCTTCTGCACCGGAGCTCAAAAGCAATGGTTCCTTGCTTGAGGGATCTCATGGTTTCGGGAGTGCCAGAGCAGTTCAGAGAAAAGGTTTGATTCCAAGTCAAGTTGGAATCTGATGAGACTTCTTGGCTATCTAATCTTATTTTTTGTTGCTTGCTGTAGAGATATAGCATCTCACAAAAACATCTTTACATGTTTTCACAAAAATGTTTCTAGCCCTTATTAGTCTAAGCTCAAGAAAACAAGATGAAGAAGAAGAAGTGAGAGTTTTAGAATCCATTTTTTGTAAGAGAGAGAGAGAGTTGGCTGTGAGAAGCTCTAATGGTAGAACATAAATATATATAGTAAAAGAGGAGGTAGTGTTTTATCTTCCTACTTTATGGAGGAAGCTCCACTAGTAGCTAAGTTAGATTTGATTTAAATCTCAATCTAATTTTTATATGGAATCTAACACTTTTGGTAGTGGAACTAAATCCTCGTTCGCTTTTATTGATAGATTTTATTCAATTTTTTTTATACTTTGATCTCCTCTATTGTCAATAAGTTGAATGCTAAAGCACCGATAGGCTTGTCAATCACTTTTTTCTATTGTATGCAACTTATTGCCTATAGGTAAGCAAGCCGCTTTTGCGGCCAGCTCAGAATTTTCATTCGACATTATGCTATATCTTGCTTCAATATTACTTTATCGTGGATTACCGATCGAGAGCCTATAAAAAAAAAAAAATAGATCCCATTGCCACTCATTTTTCGAGAATCATAAATATTCAAATTTATTTTTGTTTATTTCGAATTCTGGATTCTTTCACTCACTAACTATAATTAGGATTCACCTCATCTTAACTACGGATTAGAAATATTTTTTATTTCTCCATATTTGGTTATTAGTTTGATCAATAGAGTTATTACTTTCGCAAAAAGGATTTATAAATACTTTAATTCCAAATTATGGTTAGTAAATATCAACAAAATTGATTATTTCATAACAGAATTTTCAATCATAATTATCACTAAAATAATATTTTTGAGATTTAAATATAGCTTATCAAACGGACGATTTAAATATAGCTTATCAAACGGAATAATATAGCTTATCTAATGGATTGATTACTGTAACTCGGAATTTAGACATCTTGCGATTTAAATATATCTTATCAAACGGAATAATATCTAACGCTAAACGGCTTTTTCTTTTCTTTTTTTATCAATTAAATTCAGAAATTTAAAAGCTACGCGATGGACTCGAACCCGAGACCTTTAGCCTCGAACATTAACTATTCTACCACTATGCCAATACATGCACACCGAAACAACTCCTTTTCATTACTTCTCCAACTCATTTAAGTAAAGCAACCAGGGGAAAATCTCCACTGTAATAAGCGATTACAACGTTTTTTTTCCCTCTCTTTTGGAAGGAAGAAAGAGAACCATAAAGTCTGATCCAGCAATCTACAGTACTATTGAACCTGTTACAACTCTGAAGGACTCATTAGCAAATAAAAAGGAAATACACATGTGACTGAGAAAATTTTAAGAGCCAATCCACTATTGAGATGAAAAAGGTGGAATAAATATAAATATGCTGTTAAATTGACCATCACTATCCCAGACCTTGACCATCACTATCTCAGATCCAACTGTAAAGCAACTAAGATAATTATTGCAAGATATAAAATTAAACTTTATAAACACCTACGAGATCCCAATCTTGAAACACTAAGTTCAGAAGATTGGATAAGAAAGCTAAGATCGAGAGAGAGAGAGAGAGAGAGAGAGAGAGCCAATAAAATGCTCCCCAAGTGGTAATCTGAGTTCACCAGAATGAAAAAAGAAAGAACAACGCAATAAACAAGTACAAGAAAATCAACATGTGAGATTCATGAATGGGATCGGTATAAAAGAGTAAATAACATTGCAATTAATTTCTTCCAAATTACACACATCACACGCAGTCACCAACCAACAAGGTTCCCACTACCTGATTTCGACATCCGAGACCACTCAGATGCACCTTTAATATAACAGTATGCATCAAGATGCACCACAAAATAGAACCAAGAATATGCTTCTTTCATTTTCAATTCCAAAAAAAGAAAAAAGAAAAGAAAAGATATCAGTGCTTAAAATGAGAACTAAAGTAGTAGAGCTCCTTCAGCTAATTTACAAAGGAATTTGATATATTCAAGGCATAGCACTATGTATCAAGACATGTTAGATAATCGTATGGCAGGCCACTTCATTACACCAGGGCCTATAAATTGATTGATTACAAAATATTACAAAGAACTGAGATGATTACCCATCAAGCACTGTCACTATACAAAGTTCTTTCACTCTCTTAACTATATCTGCAGTCAGCTACCCCATCCACCAAATTAACCACCAACATGAGAGAAGAAATTGAAAGACATGTATATTTTATGCTCTAATTTTGTATTCTTATTGGATTCACAATAAATAACTCTATATTATCCAATTTGGCTCAACCATGAGAGAGGGCGCCACTTTTCAGGTACGTTCAAATTTCCATGATTTCCATGTGCTGAAAAGTCTTGCTGCTAGCCCAAAATATCATGTGAACTAGGTAATGGCAGCAAATTGTAGGTAAAAAAACCAAAATTGCATCCTTACTCACTGCTGATTGTACGGAGCTCCCATTTACCCTCACCGTCAATTAATCGTAACTCCAACGAGTGGTATGGTATCAGAGCAGGACGCTGCAGTAACAGTATATTTTATCAATTGTAGGATGTCACAATTTTAACTGATAAACCTAACTAGCATAATCATATTAGCTAAGTAAATTAGCTGATTGATGAGTGGGCATCAGGGAGATCTAAATAAGGCATATGCAGACAAGAAAAAAGCCTAGATAATCAGCCATATAGCTGCTCTAAGTACCTGTGAGGATGTTATAACGGTAATCCCTGATTCAGTTGCCAGCCTATAAAGGTGCTCTTCAACATCGACACTTGTAGCACTTCATATAAAATAGCAAAGGAAAGAAATGTTAGTAACATGATCAATTAGGTTTTGTCTCTGGAAACAAAAGATGGAAGAAGAAAAAGAATGTATATTACTTGGTGCACTCATCCAGGACACCAAACTGGGGCTTGTGGAAGAACAATCGTGCCTTGCAACATAGTACAAGTAACATCAACAATTGTGTACAATTACAGAAGTTACTTCACAAAGGAAGCATATATCCTTAAAACATCTCTATTGTGTAAGTTAACACACCATGCCTAGTCGTTGCTGTTCCCCAAGAGATAAAATGTCTTCCCAGTTCTGGCTAGTATCCCATCCGCCTTCTCTTTCCAAGAGATACAGTAATTTAACATTCTCCAGGATAGACCTCAGATGCACATCCAAAACATTCGTGGCACCAGTTGACTCTTGACCTAGATTAAGAAGTCATGACATCAATTTAAAGGAAAAAACCATGACATTCATATTAGTAATCTTTTGCTGTGCATACAATAGGCAAAAAAAATGTATACTTTGTAATTACACAACCAAAAAAACATTAGCTTCACAAGCTTAGAGAAATAAGCAAATATACATAAGAGTTCTTATGCATTACTGTTTAATTTCACTTTATGGAAAAAATTACATAGTAAACTGAAAAATGTCATTTTTTTCTTTACACAAATGAATGGCAAATGGTCAACATCTTCTATACTAAGCGTCCAATATCTAGAGACATGATTTTATCTGTTTAATTATCCTTCAAGGTGGAAAAAAGACGGACATTTGAGAACTTTTCAATCAATTCCCTTTCAGATTGCATATATCTTGTACCAAGCAGCTAGGTTATCAAATACCAGCAGCCACACAGACTGTCCACCAGAATCATTTATTTCCCTTATCCTTAAAACTTCCATTACGTCAGCCAGCAATCTTTTCAGGATACGTTTCAAAGCAGTGAGTATGTGTATTAAATAGATTAAACGATAAAATTGTGCATTCTATAACTGTCGTGGGAGCCCCTCATGCAGGAATAGAAGGTATAGCACAGAAGATTCCGTCAGATCAAGGTTCAACATACAGACATCGAAACTCCAGTGTGGAACTCGAATATGAAGTTAGACAGAAAAGGAATAGAAAGCAATTCAGATTACCTTCTTCAACTAAATGAAGTAACCTTTTCTGTGCCTCATCACAAGAGAGAGGATATATAATTTGATCTCGGAGAGTTCCTAAGCAAGTATATGGTCGCTGAGGCACGTAAAAAAGACGACACTGGGATTTAGAGTCAACTTCTTGGTAAGGTTTAATGAGTTTTCCACTGACCACAGGCCAAAGTCCTCGAAGGACTCTGAAGATTGAACTCTTTCCACTTCCATTTGGACCTTGAAATAGAAGAATTTTACAAATAAACACCAGTAAAATTGTGCAGATCATCAAATTGGCTTCTGCATAGAATCAGTTAACAAAAATAAAGAAGATACATACTAACCAGTAACAAGCAGGCTTTTCCCAGGAACAATTTCACAGACTAACTGTCTAGCCAGAACTTTCTGACCTGGTGTAATGATATCCACCTTGGAAAAAGAAATAATATCATCTGAGAGATGTTCGGCAGATTTAGATCTTAACGAACCATCGTATTGTCCTGCAAAGTACAAACATGTCAGCCTGATAGACGACCACAAAGCTATGCTACTAATGCTAGTACTGCATTTCTGCTCCAAATCTAGCCAAACCTATCTATAGTAATAACTATGTTTATTCAAATACATTTCTTCATTGCAGGTCCTGTTATCTAATTCCACAAAATTTTAATCCACTTCATTCTCCGTGCTCTTGATTTTAAGTAAACTTGTTGCACCTCATAGAATAAATATTTAATTCTTTTTTTCCAAAAGAAACAAAAACTCATCTAACGAAAAAGCACAACAGGGGACAAGTAATTCACAGAGCAGATAGCAACATATCTACATAATACAACTCCAGTCTCTAGTTAAATCTGATACAGAATAGGCTTTAAATCATTAAGATTGACACCTACCAAGCTACTCTAACCTATACCCTCTTCCAAACCTATAAATATTCCTCTTGACCTTTGAAAATTATTCAGTTCCTTTCATACCAAAAACACCAAAGTAGTGCAGAAAAGATAAACCCCCCCCCCCAAATCAACTTCAGTCTTTTGCCAATGAGAGCTCCTAAGTGGAAAATATATTGTGTAAGAGGGAATGAGGATCCTTCAAGACACCAGAAACTGAGTGAAATGAGCAGAGAAAGAACACCACACTCAGATATTGTGTTCTTGAATATGACAGAACAAACAAACAAAAAAACCCATGTAACAGAAGAAAAAGAAGAGACAAAATAAGCAATAGGTTGTGATGCCAAGAAGATACATGAAAAAGTGAAGGACACAAATTTGAAATTCCCACTCAAACGTCTTCCCAAAACCTCCACTTTATTGCCACCTAACAAGGACCATACTGATTGAATGAAATCTGGGTAATTCTAAAGGTGGATCGATAGCACGACCTGCGTCCTACTTATTTTCATGCAGACCAAATTTGCTTGCTGTACCCTACAACCAAAGGATTCCTTTTCCACCACAAAACACCACCAGCCTTTCCCCACTAATGCTTCACTTTATTGCCACCTAACAAGGACCATACTGATTGAATGAAATCTGGGTAATTCTAAAGATGGATTGATAGCACGACCTGCGTCCTACTTATTTTCATGCAGACCAAATTTGCTTGCTGTACCTTACAACCAAAGGATTCCTTTTCCACCAGAAAACACCACCAGCCTTTCCCCACTAATGCTTAATTTTGAAGAGCTGCATACCAAATACCAGCATGCCCCATTTCTAGAAGTCTCACTTGCACTTTCCAGGACAAGAAGAGTATGACAATCTCCATAAGAACCATGCCATAAAAGATCCTTCATCTTTGTTCCCATCAAGCTCGCAATTCCTTTTGGTATTCAAAATGATGAAGATAATTGGTGATGGAAAGAAAACAGTTCAAATCAGTGTCAAACGCCTCCGCCCTGGACAGAAAAAGCTCTTTTCCATCCTTCTTTTTTCAGAAACTTAATCAACACAGATTCCAGAAGGAGCTATTAAGAGGACCACATCCGAAAGGAACTCTTTAATATGTAATAGGTCATTCTCTCAATGCAAAACCAATCATATTGGCTAATACCACTAAATCTGTCTCAGTTAGGTTAAAAAGCTGATAAATCCAGAAGTATTATAACCCTCCCAGTCCAGTTAAATTCTAATGGCTATCATACTCAAGCACATACACTGATACACCAAGTTATCAAAAAAGCCCCAGTTATAAAAGATCATAAAGATCCACTAATAAATTAATGATCAACACATTATCATAGAAATTACAGTTCATCTTGACGTGGATCTTAATCTTGTATTTTTCCCAGCCATTTGTTAAAGAAACAGAAATTACTTCACACCATGCCAAATCTTGAAATCATGCAACCTCTTCAACAATTACTAGTTGAAGCTTATTCTGCTGAAAAAAACTTCCATATATACCTGAATGTGAATGAAAACAACATCCACATTAAAAGGTAATGCCTATACCAACAAAGAAAACAAAATACGAACCATGCTGAGCAGTTTCCAGAAGCTCTTCAAGTTCAAAAATTCTGTTGATACCACCAGACAGCTCAAGGAATTTTCTATGTAGCTCAAGAATATCACCAAATGCCAAAAAGCTCTGAGATACAACAGATGCCAAGAATCGTAATGCATGCGCCAGTTCACCTAAAAAAGAAATCACCATAAGAAAAAACAAAAAAAAAACAGGGGGAACTCTCAGATCAAAAAATTAGCAACTACTAAAGCTCAAAATGTGAGGGAATCTGCCTCCACCTTGAGTTGAAGTCAAGGCTCGATCACCCTTATGCTCCATGGCGTACAACAAGCTCAATCCCCAGGTTACATTATGAGGAAGTTGCTTAGTGATGAAGTCATCTATAATACCAAATAACCATTTCTTCTTAAGAAGTAACATTGAATGGTTAAAAAGTGCTCTAAACTTCATGTCAATCATCTGCAAGTAGAAAGAGCAATAATTAGAAGTAAATACCAGAAGCAATGTGAGCATCTGAAGACAGCATGTGTATAAAACTTGCCAAAAGAAACTATTAAGTCTAAGATATCTCTCAGTGGAAGTGGAGACAAGAAACAAGGATATTTGTATTCATGCTTCATTACAAAGTCTTAAGTAATCCTGAAGGTGCTCTGATAAAGAATATGAAGCGACAAACATATTGAAATCTTAGATAAAACAAGCAGGAACTACCTCTTTATATAAGACCGCTGTAGCAATAATTTGCAAAATAAAATAAATAAAAGAAACTGATTCTAGAGCTACTGGTAATAGAATAAGTACCTCTCTCTCTCTAGAACCACCACCAAAAAAAGCAACGGATTCTGCATGCGTCCGCAATCTCTCGTGCATGTACCTGATATAGTATTCAATAAGGATTTAAAACAAAGAACTGAGTGAGGTTTAAAATTGAGTGAAAAGTCATTCTGGTTTGCCACTTTCATCATCGATGTCAAATTTAATACATGAAGTTCAGCCAATAGTCTAGCTGATAAATAAATTTTGTCATAAATGATCGATGCCACTGTGTCAGAGAAACACATTAATTTTAGAAATACTCTAAGATAACTGAAGTTCACGATAAATGTCAAAGTAATACATCTTAAAGGACTATCAACCATCCATCTCTAACTATCATATAATGACATAATAGCCATTTAAGCCATTCTATTTGTAGTTAGTCATTTTCTAAACAAGCTACCATTAAATAACATTCATTCTTTTGACACTCGTATAGTTTTTTGTTACTACATTTACAATTACATACTATAGAAGTGTGGGGAACAAAAATTCTAGGAGGCATTATTTGTTTTGTCTTCTTAGTCTTCGACACAAGAAAAGGAATTTTCTAAACCCCCTTTCTTGTGTCGAAAGGGTAATCTGTTTGTCAAAAAATCCTAGTTTTGTTTTCGGTTTTCCAGATGTGGCAGAACTTTACTTTTTTTTCGGATAAATTACGTACAATAAAATATATAAAATAAACTAGTGGACAGAAAAATAAAACTTAGGCAATGAACTTTCCATTTGAGATACTCAAATATAAAAAATATAGGGATAAATGGGGTATGAAAGAGTATAGAAGGTATTTGTGTGGGGATCTAATCTACAGAAATATAATCTACAGAAATGTAGAATATTTATATATATTTCTATATATATAAAATAGAATTATAATGCAGGAAACTGAGTAGAAATGAGATGTGGATGCTTGGTGGTGAGGAATAATTCCTTCAATAGTACTCGATATCCCTAAAGTGGGAATCCTTCATTCCTGTCCTTTTTCAAGGGAATCAAAGCATACACATTCATGTACCCCTTATTATCACTGGTACCCCCTTTTTTATCACATCCCCCCTTATTAGCACACCCATTCTCGTTCCCTTTGACCTTTACAATCCAAACATCCCCTTAATCCATAGTATTTGACCATTATGGATAACCTGAGAATCAATTTGAGCATTTTCAACTGCTTCAATTACTCATGTATCATATTGACAAGTCTGACAAACTCATGAACTAGAATCATTCATTTCAAATTAAGCATCTTTGAGAGTGAAAATATGATCACCTAAAAGTTCCTTCCATTTGTTGCTCCTGACTAGTCAGGTCACCAAAATCCGGTGTAACAATCCTTAGGAATCCTAAACCTAATAACATGTATGCGTACTGAATAGCCACTCCTCTTCGACCAGTCAGTAGCTTCATTCTCCAGGTGAACCTGTAAACCATAGACAATATAGGTCACAAAGCAGGGAGCTACTAGTGCACCACATAAGCAACTTTTGACAAATTACCATAATATATCAACAGTTGGTTTAACCATTCCAGTGACCAAACCAGACAAATCAGTGGTCAACTTCTCCAAGTCTTGAGTTAATCTCTGATCCGCGTCAACATTTGCTCGTGATATGTTAAAAACCTATAAACATCCATGTAATATATTCAAAGTGATTTGGAAAGAATCTTCTCACAAATGTTTAAACAATTGACCATTCCATACACAACGGCATATTGAATACCTATAGGACATCAATATACTAACTTATTGAAATCATAAATGTTTAAACATGCAGCACTTCAACAGACCAATGATGTTATTCGCTGCTGCTTCCACCGGCTCCAAGATTATAGACCCTCAAACTCAAGCTTTAATTTTAATAATAGTAGGATGAAACACTAAAACAATCGACATCATTACTTCTCTTTTCCATAGATTGAACTGCTCTGATAAATAGAAACATTTGAAAGATGTCAATCATGAGAAGGACAATTTTATTACTTCTTACGACTTTATCTTTGATATTCATCCAGAAACTGTCAGGTGTCTGGACCTAGAATTTCAAGAAGGGGGTTTCCAACTTTTGATTTGCTTCAAAGGTTTAAAGCTAAAATATTAAACAGTATTTTTCTTTTCAAAATTAAAAGTTGGGGACCAATATAAACAAATATACATGGCATGATTTTTCAATACAGTTGAATTTAGAGACTAAAAGGAACTCACTATTTACTCCACAATCTAAATTTATTTTAGAAAGAAATTGCATTACAGTATGACTATGCTAAAAAGCTTTGGTGGGGGTGAGTCCGCCTAGTGGCTATTACAAATTGGAGCAGGAGAATTACATCAAAAGCATAAAATGCATTCTGGAAACATTACCTAATGGCATAAAGTGGGTTAACATCTTCTTTGTCAACCTTTTCAACATTAAATAAAAAGATATGCATATGCAAGATATGTTCTAATTCTAATACTTATCAAAATTCAAAAGAAAGTTTATCACTCTTAGATGAGCAATTCTTCTGTACCTTATAATATGCGTTCTTTCTTAGGTAGTTCCGAAGCAAGTGCTTGGTGAGGCGAATCCTCCATCCAAGTGCAAGCAAAGCTTTCAGGTGCCTGCAAACAGGAGAGGGTGAAGTGATATTCAGCCAATAATATCAATGCCAAAAGCTTCAGCATCAAATCTGGCTGATCTGATAGGGAAGCACTATCTAAAGCAGATCAATAAATGTAACTCACAGGTCTTCAGACAAGAAAAGAAGAGCTTTATATATTTCAAACTTCACATGATATTCAATGTCATCCAGCCATTATATAACCACTAGATACATCATACAGATACCCAAGAATAAATATCTGCATTGCGGAAGCAACAAGAGCACAAGTAACAATAGTAGTACTACAGAGATTCATAAGCAATGTAATAACTAAAACTAATTGTCTTAAAATGAAAGAATGCAGCTAGCTATCACGATGCTAAGCATGCCCCTTGTCCCTCCTAGAATAAACTCAAGATGTAACATTATTCATTAAATCCAATAATAATAGTCAAAAGATAGCTGATATTGTAAAAAAATGTTTACCGAAAATGTTCAAACTATTGGAATGATATTTGAATTTCTTAACAGCGTCCATAAGACAAAAATCACAAAATATTGTATTAATTTGATTTATTATTTTTTATTTTTTATTTTATTATCTCAAACTATATTTGATTATTTGATTGGGTAAATATCAATTTAAACCCTAAACTATACATGTTTTATCAAATATATCCTAAACTTTCAAAAATATCAATTTAAACCCCAAACTATCATATTTGTATCAAAAATGTCCATGTATTCAGGATAGTTTGGGGTTTAAATTGATACAAATATGATAGTTTGGGGTTTAAATTGATATTTTTGAAAGTACGAGATATTTTTGATAAAACATGTATAGTTTAGGGTTTAAATTGATATTTACCCTTGATTATATAAAATAAATTTCATCTAATGTCTGCATTTAATCACTAATTTATTAATTGTGGTAATGAAATCAATTAAGAATTACTATTTCATTCAAGTCAAAAGAATATATATATATATATATATATATATATATATATATATATATATATAGAGAGAGAGAGAGTTAGTTAGGATCAAATGAGAACCATTTTTATCCTAAAACTAAGAACTAAATGAATTTCTAAAATTCTATGAAAGTTGACAAATCCATTGGGAAAATTATTGATATCAAAAATTTGAGATTTTTGACTCGGGTTCTAATACCATAAGGGGAGAAAATTCCATTTTTTGTGATTCAGTAACTTTCCTAGCGGATTCAGTAACTTTCACAATGAATTCGTAATTTGGTTCTCATGTTCTCACAATAAAAATGATTCTTACAGCAACCCTCCCCTATATATATATATATATATATATATATATATATAGAAGGGATCATATAATACCCGAACCTGAGATAGTATCATAGTATGTAGTACTCAATCTCATCCATTCATCTCATAGATCCTATGGTGGAGATTTTAACTGATTTTTTAAGTTTATTTTCGCTGATTTCGCTATAGTAATGGTAGATTAGTAATTTGATTTGTTATGTGATTACGAAAAACAAACCATGCATATAGTATAACATACCTATGCATTTAAATGAACATAAAATGCATGCAATTGAACACAAACATGCATGTATAACGTTGAATTTAAATGCATAAAATGCATGCAATTTGCGCATAACGTTGAAGCGCCGCATGCCCCTTAGCATCTGTTGGCCAACATGCATTTTTATGTTTTGTTAAATGCATAAATGTGTATTGTCTACATATGTGTTTCGTGGCCAACATACAGGTTTATGTTTTGTTATATGCATGAACGTGTTTTTTAAATGCATGAACGTTTTTTGTTATATTCCTCTTTGTGGTTCATGTCAGCATGCAGTTTTATGTTTTGTTAAATGCATGAATATGCGTTGTTATATGCATGATTATGTTTTTCAACAACAAATCTCTCATCCATCATTCTTCGTCAATCCTCCGTCTTTTTCCCCAATTTCCGTGAATTTTGCCGTAAACCACCACCATAGCAACCTTCTTTCTCGATTCTTCAATCTTCTATCAAATTCATCTTCTATTTTTTCCTCAAATTTCATCAATTTTGTTATCAAATTTTTCTTCTTCTTTTTTTCTTTCAAAATCTACTGTCTTTTTTTGTTCATGTGTCGTTGTTGTTGTCCGTCGTCGTCGCCGTCTGCTGCCGCCGTTGTAAAAAAAAATCGAAGAAGAAGAAGATATGAGGAGAAGAGAAGAAGAAGAAGAATGTTGATTTTATTTCTTCCAAATTTTGCCCCTTGCGAAAATTAAAAAAAATGGAAAAGAGACTGCCACGTTCAGCTTGTGGTGTGGCCAAATGTTCAAAATGTATGATCTAGATTGGATACTACATACTATCTATGGACCGGGTACTACGGGAACCCAATATATATATATATGGAGGTGGGTTATGGTGAGAAAGATCCTTAATGTAAGAAATAAGAATAATAGCACACTTTCATAGGGGTAGCTAATCAGGTCGGGTCGGGTACCCTACCCGAAATTTTTGGATACCCGATCCCGACCCGTTTTGTTTAGTCGGGTACCCTAATACCCGACTCGGGTATCCGGATCGGGTATTAGGGTACCCGAAAACACCTGAAATCAGAATCCACAAGATATCTTCTTCTTCTTTTTCGATTCCATCTATTTGCAACAGCTAGGATAGCAAGATCCGAAAATATCCTGCACACTAAATAAGAAAAGGCTATGGCGCAGCAACATCTTCGTCGATTGGAGTGAGAAGAGAGAAAGGGCAAAGGGCGTGGGACGTCGACACGTGAATGGAGTGAGAGAACAGAGAAGAGAAAAGAGGCGAAGAGTGCAGGGAGAAGACTCATAAGAAGAATGCAGAAGAAGAAGAGAGCTTGAAAGTTGAAAGAAATAAATAAATTCAACATTCAAAAAGTAAAATGTGACAACTCAGTCAACAGTCATCACATCACATTAGAAAAAGTAAAAAAATGGGTGGGTTAGGTTGCAGGCTTGCAGCAGATAGAGCAGTTACCCACATGAGAGAGAAATCGATGCGTATTATTTGAAATTCGGGTATGCCCGATACCCGATTTTTCAAGACACATAATACCCGATACCGACCCGATAACCGATGTATCGGTTACCGGATATCCGAATACCCGATCGGTGTGGGTCGGGTCGGGTAATACCCGAAACCCGACATCCGATTAGTCACCCCTAATCTTTCATATTTGTGTAGCACAATCAGAATTACTATGTTGCACATGTTAGTTTAGCACATATTTCATCCATTCGTAGCACATATGCTAAATATATTAGTTTAGCACATCTTTCATTGCAGCGTAACACAAGAAGGGTTCTAGTACTGCACAGTAATCCGCGTAGCACAAAAAGCACAAAACTGTAGCACAATCAAAATTAAAATCTCAATCATTGATCCAGCAAATCAAAGGCCCAAATTCATTCTTATTTCCTACCAAATTATCCTTTCTTACCTGAACTATCTCCTATATATATATATATAGGGAGTGGATCAAATGAGAACCACATCTTTTTTGCGAACTCTGTAAACCATGCATAAGACGTTGAAGATGATGTACAAAACGGTATAAAGTTGTGCATAACGAAAACTTTCTAAAATTATTTTGTTGTGCAACAATTTTAGAATGTTTTCGTTGTGCACAACTTTATAGATTTTATTCATCAACTTTATACATCTGTGCATAGTTCTCAAGTTCTCAAAAAAAGATGAATTCTCACTGGATCCAACCCCTATATATATAGAGGATAATTCACGTAATAATGCAAATATTGGTAAGAAATAAGAATACAGCATTGAACGTATAAAGTTGTTGCACTAAATGTATAAATTTGTTGCACCAAATTTGATGCAACAACTTTATATCCAGTGCTATACTTTATATGTTGAATTTGATGCAACAAATTTATAAATTTAGTGCAACAACTTTATACGTTCAATGCTGCATTCTTATTTCTTACTAATATTTGCATTCTTAGATGATTGATTCATCCCATATATAAATATATATATATATATATGGAGTAAGGTTCAAATAAGAACCATTTTTAACGTGATAACTAAGCACCATAGAAATTCATCATGGACAAAATGAATTTGATATGAAAGTTAATGCATCCGGTGAAAAAGTTATTGAATCCAAAAATTTAGAATTTTCAGCTAGGGTTTGAATCCTATGAGAGGCAAAAATTCTATTTTTTTAGATTCAGTAATTTTCCCAACGGATTCATCAACTTTCGCAACAAATTCATTATTTTTTGGTTCTCACGATAAAAATGATTCTGACGTTAATCCTCTCATATATATATATAAGGGATTGTTCCTGTGAGAATGAAAATAAGTGTAGGAAATAGGAATAAATATGTAAGTCTAGCATATCTTTTATATTTGTGTAGCACAATCAGAATTAATATATTGCACATGTTATTTAGCACATATTTCATCTCTTCGTAACACATATACTAAATATATTAGTTTAGCACATCTTTCATTGCAGCGTAACACAAGAAGGGTTCTAGTGCTGCACAGTAATCCATGTAGCACACAAAACACAAAACTGTAGCACAACCGAAATTAAATCTTAACCAGTGATCCAGCGAATCAAAGGCCCAGATTCATTCTCATTTCCTACCAAATTATCCTTTCCTACCTGATCCATCTCATATATATATATAGGGGATGGTTCCGGTGAGAATGAAAATAAATGTAGGAAATATGAATAGATATGTAAGTCTAGCATATCTTTCATATTTGTGTAGCACAATCAGAATTACTATGTTGCACATGTTAGTTAAGCACATATTTCATCTATTCGTAGCACATGCTAAATATATTAGTTTAATACATCTTTCATTGCAGCGTAGCACAAGAAGCGTTCTAGTGTTGCACAGTAATCCGCGTAGCACACAAAACTGTAGTACAACCGAAATTAAATCTCAACCATTGATCCAGCGAATCAAAGGTCCAGATTCATTCTCATTTCCTACCAAATTATCATTTCTACCTGATCCATCTCCTATATATATATATATATATATAGGGGGTGGTTATTGTAAAATCATCATTAACCTATAGACTAAGAACTCATGAAAGCATCTGAATTCATCATGTAAGTTTCACCGAATTCGAATAACAAAATTTCGTCCCTCATGGAATTAGTATATATATATATATATATATATATATAGGATTAACGTAAAACCATTTTTATTGGCGAATAGAGATATCTGAATATGTGTATGAAAAGTAATGATTTCATCCATGCGAAAGTTAATGAATAAAAAAATAGAATTTTCGCCTCTCATGGGATTCAACCCGGTGAAAATTCAATTTTGGATTCATTAACTTCAGAGTATTCATTAACTTTCATAGCATATTCATTTTGTTTTCGTAGTTCTTAGTTCTCACGTTAAAATTGATTCTTATTTGAACCAAACTCATATATATATATATATATATATATATAGGGTTGGATCGATGAGAACTCATTTTTTGAGAACTTGAGAACCATGCATAAATCGTTGAAGATGATGCACAAAATGTTTAAAATTGTGCATAATGAAAACTTTCTAAAATTGTTGCACAACAAAATAATTTTAGAAAGTTTTCGTTATGCACAACTTTAAATTGTTTTGTGCATCATCTTCCACGCCTTATGCATGGTTCTCAAGTTCTCAAAAAGATGAAGTATCCCACCGATCCAACCATCTATATATATATATATATATATATATATATATATATATATATAGAGAGTGATCAACGAACCACGTCTTTTTTGAACTCTGCGAACCATGCATAAGACGTTGCGAGATGATGCACAAAGCGGTATAAAGTTGTACATAACGAAAACTTTCTAAAATTATTTTGTTGTGCAACAATTTTAGAAAGTTTTCGTTATGCACAACTTTAAACTGTTTTGTGCATCATCTTCAACGTCTTATGCATGGTTCTCAAGTTCTCAAAAAAGATAAGTTCTCACTAGATCCAACCCCTATATATATATATATATAAATCATTCATACTGCATTCCTTATGGATACCAGTCTTAGGAATTCTATAGTTATTGCATTCCGACCATCCCCTTAGTTATTTACATGAGTTGAAGTAAAAATTGAGCTTCTTGGTTTCATGTCTATAAGTATATGTCAGAAATTGATGCTCTTGCATCATTACTTGATGATAATGGTTTCAGAAAATATATATTTAATTTAATAGTTATGTTTTGCGCTGCCATGAGGATACACTTATACAACGTGACCATGCATCATCCATAAACCTCCTTCATCAGATTATCTTTAGATACTAAAAGTAAAGTACCTCAACGATGGGGCAACAAATGACGATGCAGCACTTTGAAGAACACTAACACCGATCAACTTGACAAAGGCAGCCTTATCTTGCTCCAGGACATATTTTACAGTTGTCCCTGAGATACAATGAACGTGTAATTATTCTACATGCATGGTTGTTATTGACAGCGCAAGAAGAATAGGCAATATTATAAAACACAAGAAATACCATTTAAAGAAGCAATGCGATCTGATATCCAAGTCCTGGATAACACTAATATGGCAACTGCAAGGAGCTGCACGCCCTGCTTATCAAGAACTGTGGGTACCTAAAGCAAGTAGTAGGTCAGCAAGTGCAGTAGATATATATATACATTGTAGCCTGATCAAATCGCTTCTAAGTGGGTGTTTCCAAAAATCTTCTAAAACTGATTTTAGCTTGTTCAGCAGTTTTGACTCTTGAGTGTGTTTTCAGGTATCTAATTCTTATCAGATAAGTAGGGCAAAATACTGAAAAAACTATTAACAACTTTAACCTCACTTTTATCATATCTCTGTTTTCCCTTAAACTCCTCGCACACATTTTGAAAAAATTGAAACTGTAAAATCATTTCTTGCACTTTTTACCAATGTTTGAACCTTTCGTCTTTTAATTACAATTAACAAACAATACGTACAATATGTTAAGTCATTAATTCAAAAATCTATGTCAATAATCACTTCCCTAAAAGCATATATTGCAAAACTTTCAAGTGGGACTTATGCATCTTGGATAGTGAATACCTAAATTATAACGACAACATCATGAAACAGAAAAATTACAACACACACACCCTCTAAGGCACTTCAAAGTTCAAAGAGACAAAAAAAGAACCTCATTTATAAGGCTAAGTAGAGAGGACCCCTACTCTATCAATTTAAGCAACAATCAAATTTGAGATATGTGCAGCACAAGAACCAAACAAATTACGCATTAATTTTGATATATTTCCTTTTGTTTTTTTTTATCGAATCAGTTAATTTACTTCCTATGGTGTGAGCATGTAGAAGGTGAAAAGATCCAGAATCAAATGATATAATGATAATGAGGCAATAACGCATTGGCTTCACCGTTTCCAAAACCTAGCAGCCTATCTCACTCACTATTAAAAGTCTGCTACTGGCATTGCCAAAGTGTAAAAGATATTATTAAATCACACCAAGAGCTAATGATCAAGAATTCTTTTGCAAATGACCATGAGATGATTAAAAATTCAAATTTAATTTATATTTTTAACAAAATGTAATTAATAATTATCATTAAGGTTTTACATTATTTGCCAATGACTTTGAAAGATACACAATTATAAGAATAATAATTTAATATATAATCACATATACATAAACTAGGGTTTTACGTAGAAATGGTAATAGGGTGAGGTGGGGACTCAATCCTGTCCTGCCCTATTTTATAGGGTCTCAGGGATTTCCGACCTGGGTCAAGGGCGTCCCAGGGTTCCCCATTTGAGTTCAGTAATGTAGCATCTCTAAAAAGTAACTTGAGGAATATGTTTGAAGGCGCTCAACTTCATATCTACTCCACATAATTTAGAATAAAGCTCACAGAGAGCAGATTTAGGTCACAGAAAGCAAACAATGGACTAAAACAGCTTTCAGTAGCAATGAGTGCTTACTAGTATCTTAAACATGGAAGCTACTCTAAGAGGTAGAATCCTTGGAACGGTTTGCAGCTGAGGAAAATCAGGTGGCAAATAGTCATCTCCTTCACTAAGAGATGCTGCTAGCAACTCTGAAGCATGTGACCTAGAAGGCAAAAACGCTTGATCCTGATAATGATATTTCAAAGAAGAGTTCAATAGCAAGGGGATGCATCTAAAAAATACATTAACAGAAATCAGAAGAATATGTGAAAGAGACCTTAGTACTAGCAAATGCACGTTGGACAGCCATAGCATCACTTTGGCGCTCTGTATCAGAACTCCTCCTTCTAACAATCTCAGATTCTGTAAGAGCTGGAGATTCCGCCCTACACATCAATGCAATTTTGTAAATATAGAAGAGCATTGCACTCTTAACATGGGAAAACTAGATTACCTAATTGACTAATTCAAAGGTCTTACCTTTTATAATGGACACTCCAGCCCCCTTCGCCATCCAGAGATAGGACCACATCATGAAAGGCAACTAATGCAGGGCGATGAGAAATTGTGATGCATGAGGTACCCATTGCTCGAACTTTAGCACAAAAACGTTCTTCCATATCAGTTGTCACAGCACTTGTGCATTCATCTAGGATAGCGAATTTAGGTTTATGGTAAAAGAGACGAGCCATTCCCAATCTTTGTTGCTCTCCTAAAGACAATTCATCACCCCAATTAACCTCCTTGTCAGATGGGTAGCGGTCTAGCAGATACTCAAGATCCACCTAATTCACACCAAAAAATAAGACTCAATCAAAATAAAGCCTTACTGAGCGTGGAACCATCAGGACTGTAAGACTACGAAAGATTGGAGTACATATACTTTGAAGAAATCTCACATTTTTCAACAACTCTGCCATTTCACTTTCTGTAAGGGGTTCAACTTCCTGATCTGCTGTCAGAGGATAAATTAGCTGGTCGCGCAGAGTTCCTACTGCCGTATAAGGTCGTTGTGGTACATAGAAGATCTCCTTATTTAGATCAGAACCAACTCCAGGCTTCACGATATGACCAGATATCAATGGCCACAAACCACCCAAAACTCGAAAGAGAGAGCTTTTTCCACTTCCATTTGGACCTTAAAAAGCATTGAATGAAGATGATTAAAAATTTAACCATGGAATATACTCAGTTATACTCAATAATTCAGTCAGTTCATTTATATTTAGTCCACGCTTAAATAAGGTTGACCGATCTCAAAAAATTAGTTGCAACCCAAAAAATTGAATGAGACAAATGCTCTTTTCTTTTGGTCAATTTTAATTCAGAAATTTTAAAGGTCGCATCACGGTGGATTTGAACCCGAGACCTTTGGCCTCGTGCATTAACCACTCTACCACTAGGCCAACACACGCACACAACAAATGCTCTTTTCAATTATTTCAATTGTTTTAGAGTATTTTCTTATCCTCGCTAAATTTTATTGGATCGGACTAAGTATACCTCAAGATGAGCCAGAGACATTATGAATAAGCAGTTTAATATAAATATCTAGTGAACTATGACAAGGACATAATAGGCCAACAGAACCAACCTGTTATTAAAAGATTAGAGCCCGATTCAACTCTTAAAGTCAAATCTTCCACCAACACATTACCAGTTGGAGTAACAACCTGTAACATCAAACATGCTTTGAGGTCTGGCAAGGATGAGAAAAATGAAGAAATGAAATGCCAACATTTTTTGCTACCTTGACACCATCAAACTCGATATAGTTAGCCTCACTAACATAGTTCCTGTGCCCATCAGGCTGTTGAGAAGATGCATCTCGTGTGGCTAGCTCTCTAGATATTCCCATGAGTTCATGAATGCGATCTGCATAACCACTGCATATCAAAAGAACAAATTCATCTACATAAAAACATGGAATATAGTTTAACTAGCATAGTAGCTCAACCAAAATCATAATACAATGATGCCACATCCACAGCTGACAAAGAGAATCTCAAGTATCTAGTTACAAACAAATAGCTTATCTTTATCTGTGAAATCCATAAACATCATGTTAAATACTAACAACTGCCATTAGAAATAAGAACCATAAGTCAATAAGATCTAGGATTTTGTGTCAGATATCTTCACTATCAAACACGAAAATACAGTAATACACGTCTTCAGATATTTTCAATGGGCAATAAAGAATCTTAAATTTGATAAATTGAGCGATCACCAAATCCTGTATCTTCTTCCACTAAGAACCACCCCCATCTAGAGCAGTGTCTATTATACAAAATAATTATGAACTACAAGTTGTTGCCTAAAATAAGTGATCAAACAAGAATTAAGAGAACTAATTGGCAAGAACTTTATATCTTATGAGTCTCGCTTACAAACATATCACCATCAAACTCTGATTAAGACTGATCACGCTCAATATTTCAAATAAACACAAAAGTATTACAAAAAGTCCAGTCTTGTTAGTTTTTTTAGTGAATACCAAGGCTTGAAAGGTTTACAAATTAGGTTCCATCTGACAACAAAGTGTTAAAACAAGAATGGAAGAGCAAAGCCTACATGCAGTGGAGTCGGCCTTTACATGACTTCTTTAATTACCACGTGCTCTTCCCACAAAACTTTATATGAAGATTTACAAGGAAAAGGTAAAAGTCCAACCATTCAAAGTAACGAAACAGTTCGACCGTGCACCATGGAAAAAAAAAACCACAGAGCCCACTAAGAGGTTAATAACATGAGAAAATGACAAAGTATTCAACAGGAAATACCTCAGGCGATTAAGCCGCCTTGAACTTATAGAAAGAGTTCCCAGTGACTGAAATAATGAAATTATAACACTGGTATGATATCTCAAGTTGCTCAGCATCTCTGCACGTCCTAAGGTAGAAGAGTCAGGTCTGAGATTGCCAGAGAAGAAGGGCTCGATAATCAGGATAACAGCAACAGTAGCACCAAGATACTTGAGTAAGAAATCCTGAATCATGCCAAACCACCAATGATCATGAAGAACAACCCTCATGTGCCTAACAAGATTCTCAAACTTCTTCTGAATGTGAAACTCTTCTCTCTTTTCTCCTCCATAGAGTGCAATGCTTTCTGCATGGGTTCTCAAACGTGAATGCAACTGCCTGTACTCCCCTTCGAGCTGCTGTTCTTTGGACATGAGTTTTCCAAATGCTGGTGAGAAATTCCTAATTGTGGCCCCTGCCCCCAACACATAAGCCTACAAATTGACAACATTCAGAAAGACAAAGCCGCTCAATGAATTGAATAAACAAAGTGATTGCAGTATTATTGAAAAATCTAGCACATCGAAGTAAGTTCGGAAGTTCCCACCAGTATCCAGAAAATATATTTGGGGCTTGCATATGAACATAGACGCCAAGTATAAAGCAACCCATCTGTAACAGCAATTAGATCCTCTTGTACGAGGTCACTTAGCTCTGAGCAAAATCTTGGTATATCACTGGCAATTCGCTGCTCAGGATTGCTTATCCGACCATCAACATGAGACATCTTGTAGTACACCATATTCTAAATGTATGTAACAGAAATATCAACAATAATTAGATGGAAAAGAGTTTAAACCGCTACTCATTATGCATACACCTGGTTATCAAGACTACAATGGCTCGAAAGATGTCTGCTCAATCAAAATGGGGAGGGAAAAAATTGAACTTGGATATGCAATATACTTCCACTAAATAACTGTAGAGTCATGTGAATCCCGAATCGTCAAAATGAGTCTTAACAAATGGGAAGACTTGATTCGTAGAAACAATTACAGCCAAGTAAAACTTAGACAGCTAAATTAGTAAGTAAAATTTGTGCTAATGCAAGAAAGAGTACCATAAAACATGTTAAATTCTGGTGGATACATATTGTGTTCAAAAAACACTGTTCACAAGGTTAATTTAGATCATTAAGTGCTATTCTTACTTCTTAGCAGAGATAAATTTAAATATTAAAATATGTAGCAAGTGAAGAAACACATACACTATGCAACCATCCTGTAATATATGCAGTGTCAGTAATTACCTGAAAATACTGTGCATGTGTAAGCTTTGTCAAGACTTTTCGGAAACGTAAACTTAAGGTTCCTGTTATGTACTTGGAGGTGGAATTCAATGTTGACAGGAGGAAACAAAGCAAGATGTTTTCAATAATAAGACGCAGAAATGCCGGAACACGCCGGAGAAAAGCAGAACGAAAAAGGAAACCTTGAACTTTAGCTAATCTGTTGCTTACGGCAGTCCTAGAGACCTGCAAATTTAGACAGGAAGCATCAAGACAGCTGCCCAACTGATTCAGTGTGCACAAGCTTAAATGCCATGCTAACACCACATAAAGGAACAATGCGATGAAAGCTCACTGTTACTGCATAATATTCAATTATAATTATAACATATGCATTATGGCAAAAGAAAAATTTACAACTAAAAAAGACGAGGCATCCTAACAAATATGACATGGCTACATATCAAATTTTGACTCTCTTGAGTGGAAATTTACCGCTATAGCCAGCAACGAAAAAATATCTATTGCACCCATTCGCCCCATACGAGATAACAGAATAGCCACCAAAACCTGGAGAGATCTCAAAGTTCCTCTCTTTTGCCTACTTGTTCTGACGTTCCTATCATTTCCAATTAACTGGTCTTGTTCATTGCTAATGTCCTCCCCTCCATTGGAATGACCAAAAGAATTGTGCCTTCTACAGCTATTTCGTGAATGCACATAAGCAGCTGCAGCAGTTCCACCAACGGCAACAATACTAGTGGCAAATATTAGAGCTTTCCTGCAATTAAAAAAAAGAACATTATGAATATAAGTCGAGTGCAAAATGCATAAGAACAATAGCAATGACAGGCAATGATAAGAAGAATAAATTTCAAAAGAACAGAAGAGGACAAGTAGTTCCAACTAGGCCAGCACCGGTTGATGCCGTAGGAAAAGAATAAACAAGAGCTACAACCACTAGAAAAGAAATCAACAGAGCAAATCCTCCAAGAGAAAGAAGGAGAGTAAAAAAAGGTGATAAAGAGAAGTGTGCTGTTGTGCGTGGTTATGCCTCTTCTCTTATTTGAAAGATAAACTCCGTGTAACACTTGCTGTTTATTCAGCATTCTCAGTATGTACCTGAGCCATTCTGTTTTACATTTAGTTATCTGAAGGTAAACAACAAAATAGTGCTAGTATTTGAAGACAAACAACTATAATTACTGTGTTTGTAATTGTACCAAGGAGAACATGCATTTTTGTTACATGAATTGAGTATTGACCATCCGTGCACTAGGCAAATTTTACATCATAATTAAATAGATTCAAAAATTCGAGTAGTTTAATTCAGCAGATATTTGAGATCAGGAAAACAGCATCATGTGTTACTAACCAAACATTTCACTGCCTTAGCAACTACTGGAACTTTTTCATTAACTCAGTAACACAACTATCAAGAAGGCAAAAGTCCCTCTACTTTCATTTTTGTCTTTGACCAATGACCTTATTTTCTAATTAATCCTTCTTCCTTATACTTGTGTCTTGCCATCTCATTCGCTTTATCAGTATTTTTTACTTACATACTTCCAGAAATACAAAAACAAATAGTACTGCAACATGACAGATAAGTATCTTAATCATACTGGGAGTAAAGGTGACCAAGTGATAACAAGAAACAGTGAGGATGATTTACCTTCTTGAGGACAGAAGTCCACGACCATGTTCAGTCAACTGTAGAAGCTGAAGCGAAGGCATGTTTGAAGGCAACCTCCAGCAGATAAACAAATATCAATGGCTAAGGATCTGCCTTCTTGAGGTGGTGACAAAGATTATGTCATGTTGTCGTACCTGGTGAGTTCAAAACTAGCATGACATAAAATAAATAAATTTTATGCAAACAATCACACACCCTACAAATATTCCCCAACAGACACAGGCACGATAGTCAGTTTCTCGGTTTTAGCAGGAAATCACAGCTCATTGAATCAATATATATTAGCAATGAGATCATCGTTACATCTAAAAGCAATATCGGAATGCCAAGCAGAAATCATATCCTTTTTAGTTCGACATATACCTCAGGCACTAATGGGAGAAGCAAGAATTTCAAAACATTACCTCATAAAATTTGCATCAGATTCATTGTTGGAAGAACTATAATATCAATACCATATCATTAGATGCTGATATATGTAATATAGTCTCATGGTCACCCACGTCAAGGAGTTCCTCAGTGTAGCCTCATTTGCATCGCTTTACACTAGGGTTGTAATTGGACGAATCTTAAGTTTGGCGTGTCAAAGCTTAATACCAAATGTACAGATAGCTCACAAACTAAGTCGCTTAACCAAACCTAAGCTAACTTAATAAATATAAATTACAAATCAAACTAATCGTCACTTCTTTAAGCATACTATGAATCTTGATCAGCTGTAATATGAATACTAAAATCTATACTTCTATTGTAACTGATTAATCGATAGCATTTACAAAATTTCAACAAATCAATAGCATTTCACTTGAATTTGACAAACAACGGCCAATAAATCGATTCTAGAAAAAAGAAGAATACTACAAAATTCATCTAAACTAGCTACTGGCAGCTAACCTTGTAATCCCCACCAGTCCCCACCAGCAAAGGTGAGCCGTTGCTCTCTTTTCCGTCGACAAACACTGAATCAAAAATCAGTGTCTACTTGAGTTTGCAAACAATCAATCAACGAATGCAGTATAGTAAGCTAACATCGCAGAAAATCGAGATACCTAAATTTCTGTATGTAACGAGGAGCTGATTGGGGCAACGAACTCTACGAGCCGTATTAAATTAAACTGGGCCCAAACAGAAAGGTATTTTCCGGAGGAGGAGGGAGTGTGAGAGAGATGAATTATGATTTTTTGGGAGAGAGAAAAAAGGGTTTGATGGCAACTCCGAATTTTTATTTGTTTATTACGCTTATTTTCTAAAATAATTTATTTTTGCTATGGGCATTTCTCGGGGAAAAATCAGCTGCATTTTAGAGCTCGAAGTTACTGACACGTGAGCAAAGTACCTTGATAAGCGTGACTCGTGAGGATGCAATTGGCGGCCGAGATGTTTTCTTGTGGAAATGAATTTCTTAATTTCGGAAATGTATATTGAAGGCATATGTAATGGCGAAAATAGTATTTATGTCATTGCCCAATTTTGGAATAACGAACTATAGGGTCGTTTTTTGGGAGTTATAAGTGGTTTGAAATATGAGTGTTCTCCTACCACTCGTAGATTATTCCTATTATTAACAAAGGTCACTCATTTGTTATGCGTGATAAGTTGCTTGATACAAGTCTATTACAAGTTAAATACTGATTGCATCAATAATTAAAGTACAAGATAATAATCTAGCATATATCAAAATTTAATTTTTTAGTCGCAGTATTCAACATCTTCAAAACAAGATTGGTTTAATCATACAATTATGATTAAAAAAGTCGTGATGTGAATATTTTTGTACATTAACAAATTATATAGTAATTATAGTATCTTAAAAGTTATGTTTAAAAAATAAATAAGTATCAATAAGGATGGTTTCATACAACCTCTAAACGGACCTAGTTCGACTAGAAAAGTAGAATTTATCCATGCTCTCGAAAGCCCTTTTACTTCTTTCATGTTTCACTTTTTGTACATACATACGCTAACTGTACAGGGTAAAAATGGAGAAGTTGGTTGTAAACATGCTTTTAAGGGCCAAATCAGATCTGAGCTCATTTATAGAAGAGGCTATGAACGACAGTGTCAAAGCTAAAGGGATCTTCGTAGATCTGCCACACACGGGCCATAAGGCGACAAAGCAATCGGTATCAACGGTTACTCTTGACTATCTGTCATTCGCTGACTCATGATACGACTTAAGGAATTCACTTGGAGGAAAATCCCCCAATGATATGTCGCCAGCTGACGTTGACAACCCGTTCAATACAAGTGAAGCCTCCAAAATTACCAAGCTTGTCTTCAAGTGAAAAGTGTGTTAGACCTGAGAAGACGTTACTCTTCTTACGTCCAAATCTGGAATTACCAAAATGCCTCATAGTTGTAATCTCTATAAAGAGCATAGTGTTTCTTTGTAAATAGGCGCTCTTAAGAATATATGCAAAAACTCAGCCAAAATCTATATTAAAATACAAATCTTTCACTTGTTTCCTAGTCATTGTTCCTAAATCAAAAGTTTATTGTCATCTTACTACGATCTGTATGTTTTCACGCGCACTCTCCCGGTCTGCAAGCTTGGACATCCAGGATCCTTCACGAGTCTCTTATATTCCTCGACTATCTTCCTCGATTCACCAAATTTTCATTATTTTCCATAGTTTTTTTAATAGTTTAATTTATTCTATTTAATAGTCTAATTTATTCTATGTTCAGGCTTTATTAACCCAACACAACAAATATGAATAATGGACTTTCCCAATAATTAAATTACATATGCATTTACATATATTATTACCATTATCAAATCAATACATAGCAAGGTAGCCCTCAATGAAACAGCAACTGCTGCCACAAAATGAAATGGATTTAACATCCATTTATAAAATCTTTATCATTAGAGACGGTGAATTAAAACTAACTTCTAAACAAAACACTAGGTAATAATTTTGTCAAAGAGGAAAAAGAAAAGAGAGTTATGAATTCCGTAAAAAAGATAAAAGGAGAAATGCTGATATAATTTAAAAATCAAATCAAATGCCGGCAATCTAAAATTCAAATCATATGATATATATAAAATGCTTTGGATTGCGTATAATAAATAATGTTAAGAAACAAGCGGTTAGACAAGTGAGCTTCTTTCATCATAAAACAAAATAAAAGACACGCAAGCTTCTTGGTTAAATGTCAACATTAGACAAGTCAATAACCGATATAAATTTAATTACTGTTTGTAAGCAAAGGAAAATATATAATTTTACTCAAAGCTTACGCAACAATCATTTTCGAATTTATGATGCTAGGCGCCTCTTGCTAATAATAGAGTTTTGGATTCTATGATTGAACGCGTATAACTACATATCAAAATAACTATCTTAAAGTACATCAGGTTTCATTCGTATTTAATTTTTGTATATGTATTTAGCATGACAACATAACATAAATTTTACAATTTCAAAATTTACATATATTTTTATTTTTGGTCATATTGGTGCCGATGTGGCACTAACATGGCAGAAAATAAATACAACCATGTCACATTAATGGGCCAAAAATGAAAATCTAGCAAAAAAATATTAAAAACGATAGATTTTATGTTATTGATGTCATGTACATCTCAATACAGATATTTTACGTGAATAATCCTCTACATTAATCTAGCTAGTTTCTTAAGAGAATATTTACTCTGAGTGATATGATTGATAGATAGATAAAATAATTGTTGGTAATTCTTGACATCATCTAAAGATACGCAACGGAATATACAGTCAAGAAACAGATCTAGATATACAATTAATCATGCGATGAGCCCTATGAACACGTTAGATAGAGAACTTACGATTTGCAATGCTTCCAATGAATCCTGCAAGGTTGTCTCCACAACTATGGTATCCACGTGTATGCAAATCCGATGCAGGAATAATTCCTCGGCACAAAAGTTCAAGCAGAGAACTAAAGAATGAACTAACGGTAGTTATCTAAGATTATGATTCTGTGTTTGTTACGTATAACCTCAAGAATGAATTATCTCTATTTATATTCAATAAAGCAACCTATTAAAACCCTAGGTTATATGAGCTTATATTCTTTAGTCTGCTTTAATTAATTAATGGTCCAACAATTAATTAACCAAAACCCATATATCTAATTTAGCCCACAATCTTTCAATAATCTACCATTAATTTCGATGAATTGATTAATTTTTAAATTGTCTGATCATTTTATCCTTCAAATACTAAATATTATATTTTATTAATTTATAATATTATTCAAAAGCCCAACTTATATACCCAACTTTCATAATATATATACAACTCATACCCATTTTGAAAATTCACTACAACTTATACCCAACATATTAAAAAACTATATTTTGAATCAAAAGTTTCAAAAATTTGGTTCGAAAATCAGAGTTTGCATGCTTTTGTCATATTATGTTTGTTTGAAAATTTGTAAAAGTAAAAGTGTGATGTGAGAGGACATTGTTTTTGTCTCTTTCGGTCTGAGTCTCCAGACTGGAGACAACATATACCGAAACAAGTATAGAAATATATATTGATTTTATCAACATTGGATTCCTTTCACAAGCCACACATCGATTTTCTTCATTATCAAAACCGAAATATATATTTATCAACATTGGATTCCTTTTACAACCTACACATCGATTTGCTTGATTATCAAAAGAGAAGCTGTTTTTGGGAGAGAGTCGAGAAGAAAAATTTAAATTTGTGGAGAAGAAGAAGAGAATTCAAGCACATAAATTTCGGTCGAGAGAGAAGAAAAAAGAATTCAAACACATCAATTTTCTCAAACAAGGTAAATTTATTACGAAAACTTGAATTTAAGCTTTGGAATATTGTTTAAAACTTGAGATTTAAGTCAAAAAACATATCTCCGATCGACTAAGGCAAGTCTCCGGTCGATAAAACATCTCTCGATCGACGAACTCTCTCCGATTAGAGAGAGTTCGTCGACCGGAGAGATATTTTTATCGACCCGGAGAGAGAGTTCGTCGACGGAGAGATGTTTTATCGACCGAGAGATGTTTTATCGACCGGAGACTTGCCTTAGTCGAACCGGAGAGATGTTTTACATGAAATTAACTTTGTTGTCTCCGATTGACCGGAGACATGTGAAAATGACCGAAAACTAGGCAAAACGTGACATTGTCGACTTTGTTTGTTTTTTCGATAGGAGAGAGTTATGTTTCAATTTTAATAATTTCATTGAATTCTTTGTTCTATATTTCGTGTTTGGCGACGAGAGAATAAAATAATTTTAGAAGATTTATACCGAAACACAATTCTAAACGGTAACTTAGATTTTACAATTGGAATTACATTATTCATGTCGCAATATGTTTGTTTGTTTTTAATTGATTTTTTGAATATTTAGTTTTACCAATTTGAAGAGGAGAGGGCCAAACAAATGTCGCAATTGAAGTTTCCGGTCGAGGAGGCTTTCTCCCACGACCGGAAAGAAGCCTTCTAATCGAAACATTGATTTTTCCATATCAATTTAATTTTAATTTAATTTTCTAATAATTAGTTATTAATTGAATTTTGTAATAATGCAGGAACCATATTTTCGAAGTAACGAGTGACAATATGTCGGACTTACCGGTATGTTTTCGTGTATATTATTTTGAAACAATATAGTTATGCGATTTTTAATATGTTTACCGTATGTATATTTTGTAATTGAGATATTTTTCGAGCTTACAAGATGTATATTTTGGATAAATGTTGCTAAATGTGATTGAATAATATGATTGAATATGAGTTTGTAATTGAGATATTTTTCGAGCTTACAAGATGTATATTTTGGATAAATGTTGCTAAATGTGATTGAATAATATGATTGAATATGAGTAGTTAATATTTCAACAATATGATTGAATATGAGTAGTTAATATTTACCGATATGGCGTTGAATTATGTTATTGAATAAATAGTGTTTATGGCTTGTATGTTTCGATTGAATGAGATATTTGTTTTGCGAAATAATGTGATTGAATAAATAGTGTTTATGGTTTAGAATGGTTAAATTGTATTACTTAATTATGGCGAGTGTTTTGATCGGTGATTTGTAGATATTGATTTCTAATTATTTGTGATATTTGTATGATAGAATGTTTATTGATGCGAATTATAGACAAATGAAATAATTGTTGTAGTAGTTTGTTGGTTTATTAGACGTTGTGTAATATGTGACATTGATATAATTGTAGGTCGATCCTGTTTTTGAGGCCTACCACGATAAATGTGGTGGCGGATGTAAAGACTTATTATAGGACCGATTATTTTAAGTATATTAAGAATGTCTTGCTAGATAAGTGGCGAAGAGTTGCTAGATATCTTTATGGGGTTGCTTTGGTCATCGATTGATTGGATTTCCTGCCTAAGTCTAGTTTATCTTTGCACCATATAGTCTCCGTCCGATAGAACTTACGAACCGGAGATGTATTTTTCATCAATGGAAGATATATATGTTTTCCATTAGAGATTATGCTCTAGTCACCGGCCCGCAATTTGGGTCATCATCATTTGATCCCACACAAGACTACGACTTGAGCGACGCTGAGGTCTATAAACTTTTTATGGGGCACAGATTACATTACGTAATCTATTAGATAGATTTTGTAGTAGTGATTTTAGTGAAGATGTAGATCTTCGCTTATATTTACGTGTGCCCACGTTATTATCCTCTATGGATTCGTATTTGGAGTGCGAGACGGGAAGATAATAGCGATTGGGTTTGGGCATTGGTTGATGATCCGAGGCGTTTACCGATTTCCGTGGCATACAGCTACGGATATTGAGATATTATACGACGCAGGTCAACCTAATGCTCGCACCACTTTTACGGACCGGTCCGAGCACTATATGCTTGGTCACCGAGATCATACCAGTGCTTGGGAAGTATAGTGGGACGTACATCAATCCCACAACAGATCCGAGAGTGTTGAGGTGGAAGTTCAAGAGTAGCTCACCAAGAAATTTTACACCTCTTTTTGAGCAAGAGGTCTTGAATTTTATTATAATTTTAAATCATGTATGAGGTATTGTATTTATTAGAATATTAAATAACATCTTTCAATTTATTGTAGGTCGATTATCATCTCACATTGATCGAGCCCGACTCATTCGAGGTTAGCACCGCATCGGGTGTCTGCCTCACACCCTCTCCACTCGGTGTGAATTTTCTTATACCGTCAAATCCTTTGAGGGAGGAACGACAGCTCCCTTCGTCGTGGTTTGTCTCATCCGATGGATGAGCCTCAACATAGACGCCGAGTTCGGCGGAGGGCTCCATAGTTTTTTCGTGATCCCGATCTTCGTGGTCTCCATCCGAGCAGACCTCGAGTTTTCACCTTCACGACCCACCGGAGGTCATCGTCGGTGAGTTCGCTGAGATTTCGTTGTTCGAGAGCCGCAGCAGCCATATGTGGATAGTCGTCCATCCGCTGAGAGACGGACACGGGAAACATGTTGCAGCTTCTTCTTCATCGAGCAGTGGTGGTGCTCACCCCCGACGTCTTAGTTCCATCGATCGTCGTTGGATCCAAGAATCTATCCGAGAATCTATCCGGGAGAGTGAGGACAGAGCAGTGCAACGCGTCGAGAGGTCTATAGAAGAAAAGTGGATTCCAAAGATGAAGAAATGGTTTGAAAGTTTATTGGAGAAGACTCGATGTGGTTGCACACATAGAGAAGATGCATATACACCCGCACCTCAGGCCGTGAAACTTCCGACGACGACGACGAGAGGTGGAGGTATTGAGTCGGCTGAGGCAGCCCTACATCAGCCTAGTGGTACCCCTCCCCGCTACTCTTTCCAGATCCATGGTACCGCCCCGAACCGCATCTCGTCATACCATGACGGATCTGGACCTATTTAGTGATATGACGCCAGACGCCGTCGGCGCACTTTCGAGCCGTGCAGCAGCAGCTGGAGCAACAGTAACTATTAAGTCTCATAAATGACAGTTTATAGTATTTCATTATATTTGTTATGTTTTTCATTTTACAGCAACTCATATGCTTAAATGTTTGTAGTTGGAAGCTTGGAGAGGTGAACGGCACGAGACCTTCTACCGCAATGAGGTCACCGTATGTTAATAGCCCGGTCCCACGTCCGATTCTCCGCGATGTATTGATACAAGATGAGCTTTTCTTGAGGAGAAAAACGCAGTGGTGGTTGTTCGGTGCTGACCGTCAAATCCAGTTGCATTTTTTTTGGCATCTCGAAATGCCGAGAGGCCTTCGATGTTCTGTAAGTACGCTTTTTATAAAATATGCTTCGCTTTTTGAAGTACATCTACTTATTTTGATATGTATCCCTACAATAATTTTGCAGATGGTCGATCTATTCATGATGCATCTGATGAATAGACTAGATGTCGGGATCGACTTATTGGATGGGGTGGATTCTCATAACACAATCATCCTTGATACCGGTTTTTTCGTAAGTATTGTGTCTTTAATACAATCAATATATATTATATATGTGTAGTATCTGGAATTATTTAATTTTCAATGTTGAACAGATGTTTATGCAACAAGCATGGTTCGAGGTACACGGAAGGCTTTCGTCCTTCATTCAAGACCCGCGTGAGGCACCATTGCTCTTTACCCCTGATACCATTGCTTCTGCATGGGAGCCACCAGCGCATTGGTTGGCAGTTGTCCTCAACTTTGCCGGTCATAGACCATGGATACGTGCCACGCAGGTAACCTATTTAATACAATAAGTTGCAAAAATTGAAAATTTCCTTGTTCATTTTCTCTAAATATTAATTTTTATAGATCATCATCCCATGCGTCATCGACCGACGTTTCGTGATATGTCGCGTGGATATGCACTCGGGTCATTGCATGCTGTTTGACTCGCAACGTTGGCGGATGGACCGTGATCAATTGGATGCGAGGATGATGGAGTTCGAGTGCCTGCATAGATTATTGCGGCCGTTTCTGCTCTTCTCTAGATGGTTCGAGAATAACTCCCACCGGATACCAACATGGAACAATGATGCGATTATTACACATGCTGAAGTGTCAGAGGTATTTGACCAGGACGACGATTTCAGTGATGGTCCATTTGCGTGCATGACTGTAGAACGTGTTATTTCTGGTTAACCGAGCATCGAATGGGGTATGTCTAATACTTTAGCATATAGAAAGAAGGTAGGTGGAAGTATATATGAGTTATGTGAGCCATATAGGAAGCCGAGAGTGCCGAGAACGCGTAGAGGATGATGATTTCTTTTATATTATCTCATGTAATAGATCTTCATTATAATGTCAATTCAATGGATTAATTTCAATTTCAATTTCAATTTCAATTTCAATTTCAATTTACTTTAGCTGTACAATCTTCAATTTAATAGATTCTTGGTCACATATTATCGAGAATTGATTAATTTCTTCATATCAATAACAAATAACAATGATGGTGTGGATAATAATGTTAATAATGTCTTTACATGAACAAATAGTATTATAATATCAATAACAAATAATAATAATAATAATAATAATAATAATAATAATGTATTTACATGAATAAGTGTTTTCATTACAATGTCACTGCCTCGACAAGTAAGGACACTTCCGATGAGTATGAGATTCGTTACCACACAAGCTACATGTCCGTGGTGCACGACTTCTACTACTCGATCCCACTTCTGTTGGATGACGATATCGACCCACTTTCGGGCGTCCAGCTTGACGGACTCTATTAGGAGGCATAACTGTAATTCCAAAGAATATCTGAGAGAACAGTCCTAACTGATCGTGGCTCAACAGATTGATCCGACACGGTATGCTTCGCTAGCTTTGCGAATGGTAGTACTCCCACATAGTTAGATATATGGCGACCTTTATGACTAAAAATTTATATAATCAATTATATGTAAGTGAAATCAAATTGATCGTAAAAATTAACATAATTAAACTTAAATGCGCACTATAGCTACAACAAAGATGAGAACACGGTATCATATCCATGTCCCACTCCAAACACGCACACGATTGCGTATTGAGATTCACTCAATGTTTTGCTTCCGTGTTGACTTTGAAAGTGGAGTCCATGAGGGCACTACATCGTGTCTGCGTGATAGTTCCATTGATACCATCATCTTACGCTACGCTTCAGGTCAATTCACCGCAGATCTCTTTGCCGCTCATGTCTCTCATCGAACCATTTTTCAGTAATGTGACGGATTGCCTCAATCATTGAGCAAATTGGCAATCTTCTAGCCCATAATAATCGAGAATCAATTATTCGGCAATGTTCGATGTCATAAAACCGTAGCGCCTAACGGGCAATCGTGATCTAGCCCACTGCACTCCAACCTCCACCAACTTGGTATATGCGCCACTACCATCGGCCTTCACGAGACTTTAACATAGCCATCGCTTTTCAAAGTATGCATCTTGATACGCATAAGCGGCTTTCGAATAACTTTGCGGATGGTTGCCCAAACGGGTGATTTTTTCACAGATGGTAGTAGCATAATCCGTGTGTTGCATCGTGGTAGACACACTGATCGCGCTCATTATAATCGACATGGGCATCTCAAACAATCAACATCTCGGATTTGATCCATAAGCGACTTGTAGTCGAGACAAAACCAAGTCCATGAGACATCATTCTCGATCGGACCAATTCCATAAGCTAATGGAAAACTTGCTCGTTGTCGCCCTTTGTCACCAAGAACGAATAATACGCCTTTATTGCGGTCCTTCGCGCGCATCGTCCACTACAATCACGGGTCGGAGGCACAATGTGTACGCCTAACTGCATGAACCGAGCGCGACAAAGAGGTGACGGAACCGACCATCCGATCCAATATCCAAGTCACCATCGAACCGTGATTGCTCATCCGTAACATATGCGAGATAACTCGGTAGTAGCTGAAATGATTCTTCATATCCACCGTATATCATCTCGATCGCTTTATTACGGGCTCGCATTGCTACACTATGTGTAACGTGTACACCGTACTCGCCGCAAATCGCCCATAATGGACCTCGGCTTTAGCACTTCACCGCCTTCGCGATTTTTCGTGATATGTATGTTGCAATTACATGGGCATTAACCTTCCTTACTCCGATATTCACTAGGTTACGTGCGCAAGTATGTATAGCATCAAACTTATGACAAACCAAAATCCACCTTGCACGCGATGCACGTAGTAGAAAATGACATCGATTATGATATCGACATTTGAATGTAATCCTCGAATTATCGGATCGAGGAATAACAAATTCTACTCGACGTCCAAATGCCATAACCCCACCGGATATCTTCGATTCACCCTTGTTGTCGAAGATGGAACCTTCGCTCACCATCGTGTCCCGGAACCGAGTCCAGAGGATGAGCAAAGAGATTAATCAAGCATCATGAGGAATAACGAGGACTAGCCAGTTGCTCATCTCCTCAACTTCTTCCGCTCTAGGCCTCCTACGCGCTATGCGTGTTACTCGCATAATCGTAGATGAAGCTTCCCGAATCCACCCTCTCGACGGATCCATGCGCCAAACTCTACAAATGAGCCATAGCTCACCAAAGCAGACTCACGATCTTCTTCCTCTTCATCCGACTGCTTCATCTTCTTCTTCTTCAACGTAGTCATCGCCATCGCCCCCTCAACAAGTGTATCACCGTTGCAAAGATATGTTGGGAAATAGAATTCTGGATGGATCCATGTGTTGCGGCATATATTGAGATATATCAAGATCAAACCAATCGATGAAGCAAATTATTGTGTAAATGTCTCATCGAACGATATGTGTTGGAGAGTGTAGTCATATGTTGACGAGGATGGTATCTCGAACGAATGTCTATATAGTTCTTGTTCTGATTGGGATGTGTCGGCATCGTGAGTCACATAGACCTCTGGTTGGGCATCATGAGCCAATCGAACAAGTTGATCATCATTACTCAAAATCACTCCGAGATCTCGATAGATAATGCAGTTGGTAGGTTGTACTCAACGAATTTGTCGCCATAATTTGATCAATCATCTCTATGAACTCCGAGATAATTACATTGTCCATTCGAACAAAGGCATTTGACTGATACCCCCAAGGTAACATAAAGAAGGATCCCAGTGCCCTCCATATCTAACAATAATGTTCTTCCATCCCGACATCTATAACAACAACAAGATTACATTAGCAGAAATATACAGTCTTAATATGATTTTTCTAATGTATAAAACAAATATACAGTCTTAATGTTTACACTAAAATTATCGCTACAATAAGAAAAAATAGCAATCTAATCAAAGTCTAATTAAACAATTAAAGTCTCTACTATAAATAATTAAAGTCTCTTACAATAAATTAATTAAAAGGGGACTTATCTAAACGAATTATGCCGGCACTTATCTAAACGAATTATCCAATAATTATAAATTGCAGAAACAATCGAATTATCTAAACAAAATAAATCTAAACAAAATTAATAATAACAAATCTAAATAAAACTAAAGATAGTACTATAAATTGCTCGAATTATCTAAACAAAATTAACAATAATAAATCTAAATAAAACTAATAATAATAAATCTAATATCATAAACAACAATAATTAAGCGTATGAATTAATTAGTTATTTACATTATAATTAATTACTATATTCATCCTAATTGAAAACTTAAGATAACTACACTAAAATTATCCTAATTGATTTCATTTAAAATTAATTTCTAAAACAAAAAATCTCTCTCCGGTCGAACAGTTTTATGTCTCCCGTCGATATTTCCTTGTTTCCGATCGACCGGAGACATCAATTAATAATTAGTATTAAATTCATTTGATAATTCGAAGATTCCGGTCGAAAATAGGCTCTCTCCGGTCGACAATTCGAAGATTCCGGTCGACCGGAATCATGATTAATTTGATAATCCTTGTTTTCGGTCGATCAATTTGATGTTTCCTACGAATCGAATCAATTATATATACGAATTATGCATTAATTAATTTAATTATCTAAACGAATTATATCTTCGATAATCTTGTTTCCGTCGACCGGAATCAATTAAAAAATTAAATTACACTTAAAAATCCCTCTCTCCGGTCGATGATTCCTTGATTCCGGTCGCTTTTTTTTAAAAAAAAAAACATGATTCAATGATTTAATTATTATTTTTTCATATAAAAAACCCATAAAATCATATAAAACATCTAATTTCATCTAAACGAATTATATCCAATTATATATACGAATTATGCAATAATTATCTAAACGAATTATATCCAATTATATATACGAATTATGCAATAAATTCAAAACACTAAACGAATTATCCAATTAATTTAATTATCTAAACGAATTATATCCAATTATATATACGAATTATGCAATAAATTCAAAACACTAAACGAATTATCCAATTAATTTAATTATCTAAACGCAATAATTTATCCATACCAATAAACAATAATAAATCTAAACTAAATTAACAATAATAAATCTAAACACAAATTAATATCATAAACAACAATAAATTCAAAACACGTGTCGAAAATAAATAAAAATTCGAATAACTTACTTGTTGAGACATAGCTACTGGGTTCTGGATTGAAGAAATAAATTTCAAAATTTTGAATATAAAATAGAAATGAACTAACGAAAATTAGAGGAGCAAGAGCAAGAGCAATTTATTGGATTTGTATTTGTTACAATCGATTGTATAAATAGGAGAGAATTGGTTCAATTATTGGTGGTCAAATCTTTCTTCAGCAATTTTTCTGCATTTATTTGTCTTCTTCAATTTTTCTGCAATTTTAGCTGTAAGCTTTTAATTTTCGTAGTACTATTTTGTACAGTATTAATTAATGCCGTAAATATGATGGATAATTTCAATATTAAATATTTCAAAATTAATAAGTTGTGTTATAATTTCAAAGATTTCAATATTTTGCAAAATTTCCATCATAGATTATTCAAATATTAATTTAAATATCATACATTCAATTTAAATTAATTAGTATTAAATTAATTTGATATATCATTGTTTCCTATCGAAAAATCACGATTTCGACGACCTTTGATGTTTTCGATCGACCGGAGACATGAATTAATAATTAGTATTAATTTCATTTCATATATACTTGTTTCCGATCGATAATTCCTCTCTCCGGTCGATCAATTTGATGTTTTCGGTCGACCGGAGATATGAATTAATTAAAATTGTATTAAAAATCCTCTCTCCGGTCGACCAATTAGTATTAAAATTTTGATTTTTAATTTGAATTAATTAAAAATCCAAATTTCGGTCGATGAAAGTCCTCTCTCCGGTCGATGATTCCTTGATTCCGGTCGACCGAAAACAAGGAATTGTCGATCGGAATTTTCGATTTTTAGGTGTTAATTAATTTTTTGATTCATTTATTTTTTTTAAAAAAAAAACATGATTCGGTGATTTAATTATATTTTTTCATGATGTTCTCACACTTTTTCTCTATATAAAGTAATTTAAAGAATAACTCATTATAATTTCGAAATCATTTATCTGATTCACGTGTTGTCAACAAACAAAAATATTACTGATTCACATGTTAACGGACAAAAACATTACTGTTTGGTCAGTGGCAAGTCATTTCACTGACGAAACTGCAATAGATATATATATTAAAAAATATAAATGGGTATGTTGTGTATTCATTTTGGAAAATGGGTATGAGCTGTACACACTTTTACAAATGTGTGTAGTTTGATATATTTACCCATAAATATAATCTGAATATATATTTTTGTAATGATCTCTCTGTGTTGGAGTACATAAGAACATTTCATGAATGAACTACACTCGAGCACATATAAACGATTTATTTTACTATGCCACAACGACCTATTGAAAACCAAATGATTATAGAAATTAAAGAGGTTATCTATATTTTTTCTACATGACCTTAGGCTTGAAGAAAGGTTACAAACGAAAACCAAGCAAAATTTATTACCTCACCTATGATTAAGGGAGGATCAGAATTTGATAATAGATGGATTGAAAACTAAATATTCTAGCATATTAAAAATTAAACTAATATATTATCGTCTGCAAACTTATAACAATAATTTTATTTTAATTACTGTGAACTGAATTAATTTTAAATTAAACTTAAAAATAATATATAGGTATAAAAAATGGGCTCTGGACTAGAACCCAGTGCAGGTCATGAGTAGATCCACCCTGCCTATGACAAAAAGTAGGGAGATTAAGACATTACTATATGTTAAAAACTTGGGTGAGGAAATAACCTGTAACATAATAACCTTGGCAGCTAGTTAGTCATAATTAATTAAGATTAATGGTAATTAGGGGTTTAATTGAAAGTAATAAGATAGGTAATTATAAGTAATTAAAAATTAATTATGATTTGGTAATTCATAATTAAAGTTTATAATTCATTTAATTTGAAATTATTAAATTAATTAATTAAAATAAGAAACAAAGGAAGCGGATGTCTGTACTAAAGTGGGACTGTATATAAGAAACGAGTGAGTCTAGTTGTTGTTAAGTCAGCAGCATGGTTACGCAGTTATGAATTATTATTATTTTATAATTTAATACAGAAATTTTAAAGGCTGCGTCACGGTGGACTCGAACCCGAGACCTTTGGCCTCGGGCATTAACCACTCTACCACTAGGCCAACACACACGCAATTATGAATTATATTTCTTGTTCAAGTTAATTTATTAATTCACCTCTCTCGTAATTGCCTAGCGCTTCACTAATACATTTATTTTTTTAATAAAAAATTAAGTTAGTTAAAGGCTTAATACAATTGGTCACTAGTTATAGTGTGGTGTTTATATATATATATAGGGTTGAGTTATAATAAAAATCTATTTTTTCGTAAGAACCTAAAAACCAATGCACTTTACGTATAAAGTTAATGCATTTTATGTATAAAACTAATGCACAATTGAGTTCTGATAAAAGATATTACTATTCATCAATATTTCATAGTGTATTAACTTTATACATAAAGTGCATTAATTTCGTAAATAAAGTGCATTGGTTCTTAAGTTCTTACGAAAAAATAGGTTTTTATTTGAACTCTTCCATATATATATATATATAGGAATGTGTTATGGTTATGGTGAGAATAGTTATATATGTAAGAAATAAGAATATATTGTATCCACTAATTAAACAAAAAACAACGGTCCGGATTATTAAAAATTTCTCAACTTTAATTATTAAACGTTATTTCCATTGCACACAAAAATCGAGGGAAGGGTGAAATGTGAATGTAGCATACGATTGTCATTGATTGTTGCATTTATGTTGTAACATGTAGCACTGAGTTAATAAACGTCAATCATCATACTTATATGTAGCACTTAACTGTCAAAAAATTGCGCATTGTTCATTTACCTTATGCACAAGTTCAAATGTGAATATAGCACACGATTGTCTTTGATTGTTGCATTTATGATATAACGTGTAGCACTGAGTTAAAAATGTCAATCATCATACTTATATGTAGCACATAAGTGTCAAAAAATTACACATTGTTCATTTACCTTATGCACAAGTTCAAATGTGAATGTAGCATACGATTGTCACTGATTGTTGCATTTATGATATAAGTGTAGTACTGAGTCAATAAATATCAAATTTGAATGTAGCATACGATTGTTTGAAATTTGCATTTTTTGTATGAAGTGTAGCATGGGTAATCAAACGTCAATCATGACTCTTCTATTAAGATATTGCACTTTTCATATCAAGTGTAGCACATATATGTCATAAATATTGCAAACTCGATCATTAAACTAGGTACAATTATTTTTCATGATTGTATTGACTGACAATAATTTATTTTGTTTAACTGTTAGTTATTTATAGATCGTGGTAAGAAGAAAGTTATTGAAGTTATTAGGACAAAATCAAAAAATTTGAAGATTGACAAAGTAAAAAACAGAAACCAAGGGTTGATCCGAAGACAAGTACATTAGAAGTCAGACATGTTACATATGAAGAAATTCATGAAGATTTAGTGGATCAGGGGGGCGACAATAACGACGATGGTGATTACTTTGGTTTTCCTAAATTGGCAAGTAGGTGTAATATGAATACATACTTTGATACTCTCTCAAAATTGAATGATCGCCAGAAGGCTGCTATTGATGAGATGAGCTTTGGACATGTGCGAGATGTCAACATTAAAGAACTGCTGCTAGACTAGCTTATTGGGTTGTGGAAAACTTCAACCACAATAGCTCTGAACTCATACTCACTGGTAACAGGAGGATACATGTCACTCCGGAAGATGTGTACAGGGTTTATGGTTTTCCCAGAGGACGACGTACAGTTAACAGATTTCTTGGGACACACACATCACCGTTGTTTGATGAGTAGATGAGTTATTTTCCGAATACTCATCGAAATAAAGTGACAATTCGAAAGTTTCACAATGTTATATTGAGTTGTGAAGACGGAGGACTTTGATTTAAAAGGCACTTTATGATTATTGTGCAATCTTCTTTCATGGAAAGTACTGGAAAATGGATATATTATTCCAATGTGCAACAAGACATAGAACAAAAAACTATGATTGCACATAATAGATGCAATAAGTTGTTAACGAACTAATAAAATATAAATAATAACAAAAGTTAAAAGAAAATTCAAAGAATAACCTGAATCATCCATTATGTTTTGTTCGAGAGAGAAAACTAGTAGATTCTATTCGAGAGATAGAAAACTATGGCAGATAAAAAATTTCTAACCATATCTACATCAAATCTCATATAATTAGGAATTAACATATTCTTAAACAAATAAAATTACAATAATAATCTTCTTAATTTCTGTAACTCTCTAAATCATAGCACACGAATTGAATAATGACAGCATCTATAGAATCAAATCTAGACCATGGATCAATCTTAATAAATGGTTGAAATTCATTTTTATTTCTCACAAATATATTCATTCTCACATGAGTCCTCTCTCTCTCTCTTTATATATATATATATATATATATATAGAAGAATTCAAATAAAACTATTTTTTTCAGAAAACCTAAAATCAATGCATTTTAAATATAAAGTTATCGCACTTTATGTATAAAGTCACCGCACTACAAAATATTGATGAATAGTGTTGGCTTTTACCATAACTCAATGGTGCATTAGTTTTATACATAAAATGCATTAAATTTATACGTAAAATGCATTGTTTTTGGTTCTTACGAAAAATAGGTTTTATTATAACTCAACCATATATATATATATATATATATATATATATATATATATATATATAAAAGTTAGCATTAAATCTTTTAAAAGTTTGTTCACGAATCGAATATTATCAAACTCAAATTTGATTTGTTTAATTAACAACCTTTATTGAATCAAAACCCAAATATATCACAAGCTCGATTTATTTACAATCGTTAAGATTGGGCTTAGACATTTTTGTATATATTTATAAAGTGGATTTGGTTGATTGTGGAATTGGGAGGTCCGGGAATTTGGTCGAGAATATAGAAGGTCCATCATCATTATTGTTGTCTAATTTGAATCCATGCAGCATTTTTTACAATAGCCCAAATTGCACGATGAAATTTTTGTATAGTGATAATCAATCCAATATTCTATCTTATTACATATTAAATGTTCGTGGACTTAAATAGCTCCTATATTAAGCCATTTTTTTTTGGAGATGTATACCAAGTCAATTTTTATTTTTTTGAGAGAATGCATGTCCAAATAGTTTTCGGTTAAAATTGGAATCGAACCAAAACTGTTCGGAACCGAAAATCATTTTCTATTTTTAATTATTATTAATTAATTAAAAATTCTAAAAATCAGTTTTTAATTGTTACTTTATTAATTATTTTAATTATTTGATAAATATTTTATTTGTTTTAATAAGTTTCAGTTTTTAATTATTATTTTATTTATTTTAATTATTATTTTATTTATTTTTATTATTAGTTAATTTTAATTCCGTTTTTCGGTTACCCGAAAACCGAACCGTCGAACCGATCGATTTTTGGATAACCGAAAATTTAAAAACGGTTCGATTTTGGTTCTACTTTTTCGGAGAAATTTTGTTCGATTAACCAAAATCGAACTGTTTACCATCTCTAAGAATACCAATCAATTTTAAAGTTATGTTGAAGTGAAGAATCCAATACATGAAAAGTGTCATGTAAATGTTAGCCAACAAGCTATGTGATTCAAGCCGACATACTTTATGTTATGGCTATATGCTATTATCTTTAGAATTGTGCATCAATCGGTCCGACATACTTTATGCTATAGCTATATGCTATTATATTTAGGGGTGTGATTCTTAAAATATTTATTGATCGTTTCAAGTTTTTGAACAGAATTAAAAATTAGAATCAAGAAAAACTAATCTATTTCGATCGGTTCTAGAAAAATCGATAGAAACATTTATGTATTTTTGTTTGACAAATTTTTTTAATCCTATTTTCAAAGTACAAGCATCACAAAATTTTAACACATCACAAAAATTTAATAAAACAACACAAAGTTCATCATAGTTTCAAAGCATAGTACAAATATCCAATAAACATCACAAAGAAACAAAGAATTAAATATATAAATCAATAACCGAATTAAATATATAAATCAATAACAAAGAACCTAACTATATATATATATATATATATGAGATGGATCAAATGAGAACTCATATTTTTTTGAGAAATGAGAACTAATCGTGTACGTAAATATAGGTGTAACCAGTGGTTTGGATTCAATCTTATTTTGGGACAGTTTTTTACAGATTTTAGTATTAAGGCTATTAGAGTAATTTTGTTAATTAATGTAACTGATTTATCCCTCAAAATATGGGATTATGTAGTTATTTTTGGTATTTCTTTATTTGCAATGGTTATCATCTTCATTCATGCAACTTTTTTAATGTCAGCACCGAATCCTATTCAGATTTTTGTGGAGAAAAACTTTTTACATTTTTATTGCTTCGTTAGGCTTGTTCATCCTATTAACTTTTTATAATATTAAAGTTTGTTTTTCTCTATGAATTTTTCTAAACTTCTATGATTTATTCGTTTTTTTTTTCTTTCAATGTTTGTGGTTTTGGCTTATAGTCGATTCATGTTTGTAATTTTATTTCTTATATCCTATTGTTTTATCATATCAGGTTTTACAAAAATATTCAAAATAATTTTGTACAATATAGTTAATGTTCTAATCTTATATGTTATTTTCGAAGAATTTATTTGTTTAATACCATTAGGATGAGTATGCATAATATTGTTACTAGAGCTGGCAAAGTACCGGGTCGGGTCGGGCCCGGCCCGAGCTCGTCGGGTTTTTAAATTTTCTCGGCCCGAACTTTTTTGGGCCTAAGAATATGAAGCCCAAACCAACTCCGGGTGGGTTTTCGAAAAAGGGCTTTTTAGATAATTTTTTAATATTTTTTAATATATAAAATTAATATTTTAAATTTAAAAAAATTAATTACTTAATTAAGATCTTATAACTCCTTAACTTAAATAAAGAATCAGTGATGAGAATATTTTGAGCTTACTTATTCTTATGATAATGCTTCTTGTATATATTGACCTATTTATGTATTCATGCGATTATATTGTAATGCAGTATAATTTAAATTCTTTAATTTAAGGAGAAAAAATTAATAATTACAAATCAAAGATAAATGATATTATTAAACGTCAATCTCATTTATACGCATAAAATAATAGAAGAAAATATATTAATTATACATTATATATTTAAGATCAATGATTCAAAATAGATTTTACATACTATAAGGTCATTAATCATCAATGTATACTTTTTGGAGATCATTTCTCTTAGGAATTATTTTTGAATGATTTATGAGGTTATTATTTTTTCTAGAATTTATTTTCCTGACCAGTATATGAATTAGTAAGAAAATTGTTACTATAAAAAATAAATATTATATAAAATATAATTAATATTATTAAAAAATTATAGATATGTATATTAAATAATATTATATATATATATATATATATATATATATTTAATGGCGGGTTTTTTAGGCCCGGTTTTTTTCGGGCCTTTAATTTTGAAGCCCAAACCCCGTGTACCCCGGGTGGGCATTTCGGGTCGGGCTCATTTTGTCGGCTCTAATTGTTACTGATATGCATACAATTTTTGTGGAGAAATTTGTACATTTTAATGGCTTCATCAGATTTGTTCACCTTGTTATGTTTTATAATATCAAATTTTGTTATTCTCTATGGTTTTTACGTACCTTCTATTAATTTACTTGTTTATTTTTTTAGATTTTTTCCATTGTTTTTGTTATTGGTTCTGCAGTCGATTAATGTTTGTATTTTTGTTTATTATATTCTATTGGTTTATCATATCATGTTTTAAAAATACTTTTAGTTCGGCTCATATGTTCGTCGCATAAAAGCAAGATTAGTTAATGTTCTAATCTTATATGTTATTTTCAAAGAGTCTATTTGTTTAATGCCATTATAATGTATGCATACTGTTATTGTTTTATAAATATTTTTATAAAAAAATTTAAGTGCGTGTTTGTTGTCTTGACGTTGAAATATAATTCGTTCTGTGTTTAATGTTATATATGTCATAATTATGTATTAAATCATTATATATTGTGCATAATATCCACGTTACTCGTTGATGTATGAAATTATCGTAAAATTATCGTAAAATTATCATGGGACTATGCAATTTTAACGTGTTTGTTTTCTCTATTTAGCACGTCGTCGATATTCATTACTGTCGTCAACATTGTTTCATGAATTATTCGCACAAAATACAAATGTTGTGATAACTTTGCTAGATCAATAGTTGATGCATGATCAATATTACTATCAACTTTTCATGATTATTTCTTTTTAAAAAATTATGTATTCAAATTTTCCTATGTTGTGATTTTTTTTAATTATTATGAAAAGATGAAAAGTCCGTGTATTCATCAGAGATATTTATAAACATGAACAAAATCACAACAATGAATAATTTATAAACCAACACAATAACACTTAAGTTAAAATACTGATAAGCTATAGATTTTAAGATATGTAATTGAAGGTTCATAATATTTATTCAACATCATCGAAAACTCATAAATTTCTTCATGTTTATATTAAATAAAACCACAATAAAAACTATGCCAAAACTAATATTCTTAAACCCAATAAAACAAGATCTGCATTAAAGTTGGGATCCATGCACAACTCATGGTAGAAAGCATACGCTCCACGCATGATATCTCTTTTACAACGTTCAGCTGAAGATTGAGTTTGGCTGCACAAAGTAATATATGTTCATGCACAAATTGATTACCTTTTCGAAGTTCATAATAGACAATATAATATTAAAATCATGCACAATCAGTGTGTTATAGTTATTTTCGCCAGCAGATAAAATATGCACAAGGTAGCAGTTGGACATACACAAAGTGAGCAACATTCATGCACAATTAATAACTCCCTCATATAATCATGCACAAATTGACTTCAGACATGCACAAATTGTCAAACAATGCACAAAAATAATTTGTTGTGCATACCATGTACGAACGCATCAGTCACATTGTGCATAGCAAACATAATGACTTGTGCATGAAAAATGACCCAAATATGCATAAAACCAACTCGATGTGCATTCAATGTTAGACAATGTTTTACAGTACAATTACCATAGATAGACACATGTAATTGATCACATAGCAATACTGATTGTGTTATATATTGTTTTGAGCACTGTTAAATACTGTTTTACTAATTGATTGTGCATGACTTTCTTATAGTTGTGCATAATATGTTTCAACATATTGTTGTACCACCATTGAAAAAATTATATAAAAAATAATAATGAAATTACTCTACACAATGGTTGAGCACACATGACGTTTTGCAAAAATTAATCTCCATAAAAACAAATTTAATTTGTGCATTGTTTTAAACTCTTTCTTATGAAACAAATGTACTGTATTCAATAGTGAAAGCACATGAAAAAACACAGATAAAGGAATAGATAAAATATTCGACAGTTGATAAAATGACATGAATAGCTACTGGAAAGTAGAGATGAACAAGCATATGAATAGCTATCAGAAAGGTTTATAAGAGTTGTAGTGGCAAAATACACAAATGTTGAATCGTTTTTTTAAGCACGAAATGTATGGGTATTAACTAGACTTACACTGAAATCGGAAGCCCTAGTTTTTCCTCTCCCCGGAATGCTTCACTACTCACAGCAACGAAAAAATCACTCTTTGCACAATAAACACTTTTCGTATCGATTTAAAATCGTTTACATATGTACATATATATTTTGTGATGGATTTTTCAGCATTGTTTATTGTAGGTTTGAAGAAATCTCACAGCATCCCAATCAAAATTTTGCAAATTTTTTGGTGAGTAAAGAAGAGAGAGAAAGAATGAGAGTGAAGAAGGAAACTTGTTTCTTTTCCTGCGTTAATTCAAGGTGGGACAGGTAGGCAATGTGGGGTAGGATTTTTTTAATTACATTAATACCCTCAATGTTGCTTGTAGTGTGTTTCTTCCGTAAAAAAAGAAATTTTGGTTGTTTTCACAAATGAAAATATGGACCTTTAGATTAGATGAAATCAATGATTGTGATAAGTTCCTATTTCTTATCTTAAGGGTGGTTCTTCCTATAACCAACTCACATATATATATATATATATATATATATATATATATATATATAGGTTTCGGTCTATTCGATTATTAACCAAACCATTAATTCATTATAAATCAATAACCGAATCGAAACCAATCGGCTCTAAAATTTTGAAATCGAACCAAAAATCGAAACTTTGAAAACCTAACTAAACCAATCAAAACATATTAATTCAGTTGGTTTTCCGATCTCGTTAGTTATGTGCACATCTATAATATCATATTGGGTAGGAAGATTAGAATTAGAGATTGGTAGAAAAGCAAGGATATGGGCTCACAGTGAGTAGGAAACAAAAAATATCTATTCTAAGTCAAAATGCAAGTACAATAATAATTCAGTAATCCAGAAAAATTGCAAAGCATCCGTGGCTGAATGGTTAAAGCGCCCAACTCATAATTGACAAATTCGTAGGTTCAATTCCTACTGGATGCAAGCCAATGGGACCCTCCAATAAGTCCCCTATTTATCTCGACATCGAGGCTATATACTACGTTACTCATTATAATTTTCATGTACAATTTGGATAAATACAGAGACGACTCTAATGAGTTCTCATCCCAAAGTTATTAAAATCTATTCAGGTGGATTATTCTGCATTGCTAGGCATGACGGCGACGATGGATTATTTGATTTATCTTTCCGCCGTAGTAAATTCTGTGTAACTTTATGTTGAGTAAAAGGTGGCATTCCATTACTTTATTTATAATTGTCCTCTTCTTCTTAGCAATGTACTTTTGGTCCCTGAAATCACTAATAATTTAATGAGTAAATCTCAATCATGTTAGTTATGAATTATTTCATAATTCACTTTATGTCTCAACCGGATGAGGTAAGGAATGAGTCCGATGCTGCCTTGGATAGATTTTTTTTTTAGCAACAAACCATGGTGGTGGAGTTAGGATTTGTAAGTTTAGTGGTTGATCTATTATTTTCTAAAGTTCTACCACATTTTCTTAATTTTCATATTAGACCTCAATATTTCAATATAATTCAATTTCAATCAACTTTCAACCACCGAACTTCAAATTTCTACATCTTTTTATAGTCAAATTTGTACAATTTGGTTCGAAGTTGACTCCAAAAGTTGGCAACACGGGAAAAAAATCAAGTTAAGTAAATTTCAATCAGGTCCAAATAATTTTCATTTAGCCCGATATTGTTCCTTAAATTTTCAGTTTCACTCCCTTATATAATCAACTATCATTTGCATCCGTGCAATGCATGGGAGACTTTTTTATATTTATGTTATTAGGAATTGATTTGTGTACATGCAATCTTTAATATATATAAATAAAATTAGAAATGTAATAATTATTTTAAGTGTACATCTTAATTAGTTATATATACGTTATTGCATATAATTATGCATATGCGTCATAATTTGTGCATTGAATCTGAAACATCCATATTGATTTATCAATTGTTGATATTTATCCCATATTTATACTATAAGGAGTGTCAACACCATAACCACTCCTTATATTATTATATATTATAATTTGTGCAATTAAAAGAATTCATCCAAAAATGAAAAGTATTAATACTATAAACAACTTAAAGGAAAAAACAACATAATCCAATAACAAAAATAAAAATATGAATAAAGAAAACCCATTTTATAATTTGTACATATATTAACACTCAAGATTTGAAGTTTTAAAGCTGACACTTTCAACAACTACTTAAAATATTATAAGAATTTAAGCATATGAGAAAAATACTCTTGTTCCACTCTAAATGATCCATTGCTTTTGGACACGTAGATTAATGATAGATTAAGGAGAGTTGTATTGTATGTTTAAAGTAATGTGACTCATAGAAGTCGGAGTACCTTTTGTATGAAAATATTTCATTTTGGGTATGAGTTATTTAGAGTGGGACAATAAAAAGAAAAATATAAATCAATTAAAACGGGACAAAGAGTATAATTATTCACAGAACCCATATCACTTTCTTCGTAAGAGAATTTGGCGTGCCCCTGTTTCTTCTCTCCATCTCAATGGTTACTGGTGATCCAACAAATGTTTCTAAGATGCGTGACCTAAATTTTTCGACCACTGATTTTTTCAGCTGTGAATTGATTTGATTATTGACTGAAATTTTGAAGCCGCCCGAGTCGATCATGAATATCGCCGTCTCACTTTATCAGATTTCTGTCTATAGCGCTCGCCACCTTCTGAATTTGGAGAAGATGAAAATATGTTAGAAAAAAATTATGAGAGATTTTGAGATAATGAATTTAGAGACTTCGTGATGCACAACACGTATGTCTCCATAATTATTTTCCATAAGTTGTGACAATAATGTGTTCTTAATTAACAAAATTGCCATCCAAATTGATTTGCAATTAATTTGAAATCAATCTCAAATAAAAAACTCCCTTTTCATATATAGTATTGATATGGATTTCAGTTTAACAATATTTTTTGAAGTTTACTTGATCAGTTCTTGAATCATCGAGCTCAAAGTGAACTATATCATCCAGAATAAAAGGACCATGTAAAGGTTTTTATGGGCTACTTAGCATATACAGAATGGATTCCAGTTCCTTTTTCCACTCATGTCTTCGGAGAGTAATTTAAAAGCTTTAATTACTTGCTTAAAAACTAGTAATGATTTTCATTTTCATGGAATTAGTCTAATTCACTTAACGGACCTCACCCAGTGTGACGTCTACAGACCAAAAGCAGTCCTAAATCATGTAGCATTTAATGAAATTTAATGCGCGTGAAAATGAGTTTTGTAATATAATGCAAAAGAATTCGAAGGAGTTACCTTCCCTCACCACCGACACATAAATGCCTCTAACCGTCGGTAGTCTTAATTAAATTCCTGGTTAGGGGATCTCTGCTGAAATTTTGAGAAAAATGCATTATTGTACGATTTTATATTTATATATTTATAGTGTATAATTTAGTTATAGGTTTCTTTTATTATGCAAGAATTACAGATTTAACAATGCAAATAATTGAGGTAGCTATATCTAATGAACTAATAAGTCAACCTTCACAGCCAAGCAGTCCATCAATTGAAGAATATGATCATAAAAGGTACATTGATACTTATTCGGTTGCACCACCTTGCTTCAAAAATGAAATCTCTCTTCCCAAAAACCTCAATTTTCAGTCCCATAAAAATGTAAAGGGATTAAATCACGATTATTCCATCTATTATAATTTAACAACTCTATCAGTGATATTATAAGTATATTTTTTCAACAACTGTGTTTATATTAAAACTGCATATTACAATATGTTGGCAAAATTAACTTTATGAAACACTTAACAATGGTCTTCCTTTATTAAAAATGAGAGGTTTCAATTCGATCATTAACCACCCACAACCTCCCACTCTCACTCTCACTATCATGAGAAACCCACTTAGGATTTAGAAGCTCTCTCCGAAATGTCTTATTATCCTTAATTTCATCGAAGAAGTAGAGGATACAATACTGCAATATAAATTTACCAAATAGGAGTAATACCAAACTTTTTTTGTTTTTTTTTCAAGGGTTCTTTCCTCAAGAGTGCCCGGTGGTGATTCTGAGGCGATCGAGGTCGCCACCTCTCCGAAACAATCAGCGTTCATCACGACATAATGATCGCCCGATACGGGTTCATTCGTCCTCGTACCCTCCGCGGTCGTTCTCGCCGACATGATACCCATGAAAATGGGCGGAAAGAAGGGAGGAAGGCGGTCGAACTCCCCACGAAGAGATGACGAGGCGTCGTTATCGATCTCCTACTCCCGAGAGGATGGTAACGAACTCCCGGATTCGACCGACACGGACGAATTATCTCTCATTTTCAAGGAGATTCGGATACACCTTGCCACAGCGATACCGGGCTCGAATATTCTGCCGCATCGATGGCCTCGAGATCGCTTCGACTTCCTATTTACTATACCACCAATATGGCAAACCAGGGATGGAAGATTTCCATATGTGTAAGGTCTTTCCGGGTGCTAATCTCCAACGCTCGGCGTTGGTTCACCTCGCCGCCGTATCAAAGATCCATTGCTTCAAAGACCTCATGGATCGCCTCAAATGGCGTTTTACGAAAGATGCCGCCTCGACAACCTTTGTCCGATCTGCTATAATCCGCGAGGGACGGGGACGAAACAATGTCGAATTTCGTCTCCAGTTCATCATGGAATCCTTAAAATAGATGAGAGTAACGATCTCACATCATCAGCGCATTCAAGAACGGGATCCGACACGGAGCTCGAATAAAGAGATCACCGTGAGCGACCAAAGACGACTAGTCGTCTTTGGACCTGATTGACAACTTTGTCGAAGGGACGAGTCGGACCGGGAAGAGAGATCCGGGATGAGCAATGGATGAGAGAAGAAAGCGGGAGGATCGGGGCGAGTCTTTGAACAGCAAGTGCGTTCGAAAGAATAAAGAAGGACCCGGTAGAATCGCGTGGGACCTCGGCCAAACCTCAGTAATAACGATCGCCCTTTATTCAAATCCGGTGGAAATATTTGAGCTTCACACGAGCTCTTCAAAACCTCCTCTATGAAGGAGGATCGAAAAAAAAGTCAGCGGGAAAGTATTGTGACTACCACCAAGTGCGGTCACGATCGTAAGATTACAAGTCCTTGGGCTCGCAGTTGACGAGCTCGTGAAGGAAGGAGCCGAAGAAGTACACATCGCCGACTGGGCGGGTAATAAAAAGCGCAGAGGAAAAATGGAGGTGGTAACAATCGTGGACCGACCTCAACGGCAACCCGACACGAAGATGGCGAGGGCGAAGGTCCCAATGCAATGGAGCGTGTTTACGCTATAACCGGCTGCGGTTAGTGCGACGAGGTCGTCGCTTAGAAATGAAGCTCGGAGGTCGACCCAAGAGCCGAAAAACAAGCGGCTCGAGATGGAGAAAATATCGTGTTCTCGAAGACGACCCGGTACCAGATCATGCCCCACCAGATGCCATTACAATACAAGCCGTGGTGGGTAATAAAATATACATCGGGTCTACATTGACGCCGGAGCCTCCGTTAGCATCATATTCCGGCTGCTGGATAAACTTGATGTCGGAGGAATTGAGATACCTCCGCGCCTTCGATTCTGAGCTTTACTCAAGAGGCGGTTCGGCCCGAAGGTGTCATTACCTTCCGGTCACCGTAGGGGCGGCTCCCGTCGGTCACCAAAGCCATTCAATTTTTCTGGTCGAAAGCCCTCTCCATACAATATTATCACAGGAAGAGATTGGTGTATGCAACGGTAGCCGTCGCTCCGTGTACCACCTCGCCATTAAGATACCACCCCGTGGAGTGTTAAGCATTCGGGTGACCAAGCGGCGCCTAAAGAATGCCTACGAGTCTCAACCCAAGATGCGGCCTTACCACGGGCCTAGCAATTCTGAGAACCCTCCGAAGTTGCCACCTCGGGATGATCGTGAGAATCTTGACTATCTGACGACGACCCTTCCAAAGTTGTCGAGGTTGGTACCCAGTTCGGTCGATATTCGTCAACAGTCATGCGACTTCTAAGGAATATAGAGATGTATTTGCATGGTCTCCATTGGATATGGTAGGGTCTCGCCCGAGCTCATAACTCATCGTCTTAACATTGATCCGGCTACTAAACCGCTCGGCGGAAGAAAAGAAGTTTTGCAGCGGGTGAAGCGGTCATAAGAGCGAGGTAACCCAACTCAGTGAGGCTAAAATCACATGCGAGGTTAAATACCCAACTTGGATGGCTAATCCGTTGTGGTTCGAAGCCGGGAGGGATGGCGCATGTGTGTCGACTATACCGACCTCGATAAACACGCCTAAAGGATCACACCTCTCCCCGACATTGACAAGAAGGTGGAAGCATTGGTGGGACATGAGGTCTTGGTTTCTGGATTTATACAAGGATACCACCAAGTCTTGATGAGCCCAAGACGCCAAAAACAGCGTTCATTCACGACTTGATGTCTTTGCCTACGAAAGATGCCTTTCGGTCTAAAAAGCACGGAGCTACCTACCAAAGAATGGTGGGCGCGATCTTCAAGGATCACATAGGAGAAATTGTTGAGGTCTATGTCGATGATATAGTAGTCAAAAGCAAAAAGCGAGAGTGCGCCGTTCGACCTCGAAACTATTCTTGACTCTCGGTCGGCCAACCTCAAGCTCAATCCCAGTGCACATTTGTGGTGAGGACGGGTAAATTTAAGGGTCTTGGGTTTCTCAGAGGCCTGAAAGCCAATCCTACCAAGGTGAAAGCGGTTGCTCGACATGCAAATCCCAAAACCATCCGTGAAATACACAAACTCACGGATGCAGGCCGCCTCGGTGATTCTATCTCGGGCTGCGAAGCGGCTTCCTTCTTCAAGATCCCGAGGAGAGCTCAGATTTCACCGGCGGGAAGAACACGGTCGCCTTCACACACCAAGGAATATCTTGCCGACTGCCGACACTATCCGCCCAAAGCAAGGTGAAACTCTATCGTTATATCTGCTACCTCGGACGAGGCAATTAGTCTTGTATTGGTGCGAGAAGAGATGGGACGGCAACTTCCCATCTACTTCATTAGCCGTGCTCTCAAGGGACCTGGAGGCGGTACACCAACCTCGAGAAGGTAGCTCGGCCTTAGTGAGCGCCACACGCGCCTCGGCCTTACTTTCAAGCTCATTCGGTTCGGTACTAACGGACTTACCTCTAAGACAAGTCTTATCAAAACCCGAGTCATCTCGGACGTATAGCTAAGTGAGCACTTTGGAGCTAAGCGAACACGATATCTCATACTCCCACGTGCCGGCCATAAAGGACAAGCCCTTGCAGATTTCTGGTGGAGGTCAAATTCACCGAGGTCGCCTCTACCAGTGAGGTCACCCCACCCCACGGCGGAGGAACTTTGTCTTTGCATCACCCGTGATTGTTGGCGAGATGTATGTGGATGGTGCCTCATGTAAGAGGCAATGAGCGAGCATCTCCTCCTCGGCCCGGATAAGCGAAGTGACATACGCCTGCGGTTTACCTTCCCGACCACCAACAACGAAGTGGAATATGAAGCATTGATCTCGGACTCCGCCTAGCAAAGGAATTGAAAGTGGACAAAGTCCGGATATTTGAGATTCAGTCGTGGTAAACCGTATTAGGTACATCTGAGGCTGGGAGGATCGAATGAGCGATACAGAGAAAGCGAAAGAGATCTTGGCCTCGTTCAGATACTTCAAGATAATCAAATCCCACGAAGGAAAACAGCGGTGACATCCTTAGTAAATTGGCTTCGTCATCGGAAATCCATGATGAAGAAGTTCATTCCGAAGCATTGAGGCGCCTCATATCGTTATCTCGGGTGAACCGAACCGGATACGCCTCTAAAGCATATCTGAAATTAGCACACTCCGGGGATCGATTGGAGGCGAAAAGATGATGGCGAAATCGAGTATCTCATGCATGAGGGCGCTCTACTGAAGTCTTACCTTCAACCCTCCCGAGTGCCTCGGGCGGAAGAAGCCCACTCGTGCTCAATGAAATTCACCGAGGATCTTGTGGAAGCCACATCGGGTCACGAGCTCTCTCAAAAAGACGAGGTCGGGATATTCTTGGCCCACCATCGTGCAGATTCGCCGAGCTCGTCAAAAGTGCCCGGTGCAGATTCACTCCACGGTCAGGCGCCTCGGGCGATCTACGCGACTGCGAGTCCATGGCCTTTCATGCGGTGGGGATCGACATTGTTGGTCCGTTCGACCGAGCACCGTGTCGGCCGATACTTAGTCGTAGCCGTAGACTACTTCACAAAATGGGTCGAGGCCGAACCACTATCGAGCCTCAAGGCGGGAGAATTCGAGACCTGTGTGGAGAAATATAGTGCGCCGCGGCATACCGCGCGTTCGGTCTCGGACAACGGCACCCATTCGCAGATAAAAACTTGAGGTGGTGCGAAGAACTTGGATCGATCAACGTTTCACCTCGGTCCGCTTGCCCACGCGAATGGCGGACCGAGGTCACCAACCGCACGATCGTACAAGGATTAAAGAAGAGGTTGGACCGAGCTAAAGCGTGGGCTGAAAATCTCCTCAAGTCCTTTGGTCCCTGGACCACACCTCGGACATCGCGGAAACCCTTTCACCGGGTCTACTGCAGGGGTCGCCATACCGGTTGAGATCGGCGGCAAGCCCGCGCTCTTCACTTGATCGGTAGGGAGCGAGGAAGACTGCGAGCAAACCTTGACGCCCTTGAAGAGAAGCAGAAGCTACCTTCATAAACGGCCAGTATAAAGCCCGGTCGCGCGGGACTACAACAAAGGTCAAACCTCCGCGTTCCAGTAGGCGACCTCGTCCTACGAAATAATGAACCAGAGAGGTGGCGTCTTAACAAGCTGGATCGAACATGGGAAGGCCCATACCGTGTTCACGAGAACCTTGGTAAAGGGGCTTACAAGCTATCTCACTTATCCGTGCACTTATCCCGAACTCGGCATATTTCTCATTTAAGGAGTACTTTACATAGTTTTGATTTCGGATCGACCTTATGTTAGTCTCCTTACTTGCTTTATCAGTGCGATGTCATATATTTGTTGAATAAAATATTTATTTTCCAATGAATATTTCATTTAAACTTCATTTTATTCGTATCGAACATCTATTTGGATATACGCGTTTAACCTTCACGGGGACGCCTCACGAAGATAAAAACCCACTAATTAGGGTATTCACTAAGCGCGCGCACAGACTCAGATTACTCATTGAATTGAGCGTCTCGGTGGCAACGCATCTGACTACTCACTAGTTTGAAAGTCTACATGCATGCATCAGATTACTCATTAAGTTGAAAAATCTACATGTATAAGACATCCAAAATGGATCTCACCAAATTATGGCAAAGTATCTGATATAAATACATTTACGACCAAGCGAAGTCTAAGCTATGTTTATACCTCTCAAGAGGAAAACGACACTTGAACGAGTCTAAATACATTTATACCTACATACAAAGTCCTACACTATGTACGCTCATTCGGGTTTCCTGCTCCGCCTCATGAGACTCACCGGAGATAATTTTGAGCGAAGTCCCAGTGTCGGCGATGGATACCCGGAATAAACTCATGCCTTCCACCCAATCTCGGTGGCCCCACCGGCCCTGTTAGGAGTAGTTTGACTCGGCGGGCGGATTCTCGGCACAGGAATTCGATCTCGCACCCGAGGCCACATCTCGACCCCGTGAACCTGACGTCGGACCAGGACTATGCCCTTGTCCCCGAGCTCTAGCCCTTCCACGTCGATTTGCAGTCCGCGCGCGTCCTCCCCTCCGAATCGCCGAAGCGCCGGTTCTATCGCTCCATTGTCGGATGGACCCATTTGACGGAGCACTTGACGTGATCAGCGTGGCCGCCCCCTTCGTGCTCTTCAATTATGGGATCAGCGTTGCCCACTGTAGATGCGCGGCGGGGCGGAGGCATGCGTCGTTTGCGAACGATCTCATACATCTGCATGTATTTCAGGACGGAGTCGAGGCAGTCTTTAAAATTCTTGCTATTGGGACCCTCCTCATCCCTCAATACCATGCCTTCCGCCAACAAGCTCTGAACTCGATCGTCGGCTTCAGATATAGTCGTTCCCCCAGTCCGGCGGATGACCTTTTCGTACTCTTCATGCTCTTCCGAGATCCGAGCCAGCTTCTGTTGTCGTCAGTTTGTTCCTCGCATGCATCGATCGTCCGTGGATCACATCTGCAGATTAATCACCCACGGACTTGAGATGTGTAATCCTTAACTTTAATGCCTCATTTTCAGCAAGGCGAGCAGCCTCATGATCGACTTCATGCAACTTTTGTTTGATTCGGTGACGATGCCGGTGACATCCATCTTGGCCGATACACTGTCATCACCGGCGGACCGACTCCTCAGGTCACCTCTTCATCCTTCTCGGCTAAAGCACCTCGGACTTCTTTCGGTTTTGTTAGCGATTCATGATCCGGTCAAAGTATTGAGGTGAAGAATCTTAGAAATAAGACAATACACAAGGCATTTAACAAAATATTTCTATTATTCAAAATGGAAGTTTATACGGCGACAGGTCCTATCGACCCGGCAATCGACCTATTACATTAGGTCCATCGACCTCGGGCTCATTGCGGACTCTCCGACCTCTCTGCCTGCTTTCTGCTTTGCTTCCTCCATTGGTAGCCGATCTCCTAGCGAATGTCCGAGCTTGGACTGCCGCCTCGGTTTGACCCTCAACTCGACAAGGAATGCTTGAAGCTCTAAGTCTTTATCTTCCTTGACCGAGTTCTGACCTCACGCCGTCGAGAGTGAGGCGGAAGATGCGAGGCATCCACCACGGGAAGGAGGTCGCCCGCCGATTATGCGGCGTAATTCTTGCATACCTCCGTGGTCGACCTCAACCCAACCGTGTTGAGCCTTGTCAATCTGGTCTCGGCGCCAACTTCTCTGGGTGGGCACAAATCACCTCCGGCCTCATCACAGTGGCCGGATCGAGATGAAGAGGAAAAACTCTCCGACTCGATAAACTTCTTTGGCGAAGGCCCTTAGCATCGGTCCTTGCCCGCCAAAGCGCTTGTCTGTGCCGACCTCTCCGACCTCGGCCTCCTCCTCTTGGGCGGTCTCCGCTTGGCACGAGCCACTCGCAAGATCCGGTCCTTCTTCTTGAGGCGCTCTCGCGGCCATCTTTGCCACTCGGCTCCGTCGGCTTCGCCTTAGCAAGTTCGGCGTCCTGGCAGCGATCTAGCGGATTCACCAGGCCCTCGATCTGTCATGCAATGACCACCTTCCTCTCCATGGCCTCATATTGCGAGGCACCTCAACAATAAGCCCGGCCATGCGGTGCATCTCACCGCCATCGAGGCCGCATCCTGAATATGAAACAATTAGCAACAAGTAACAACAAATTTACAAGGAGAAGGGTAGCGACGTATACCTTTGGAAAGGATAAGGAAGTGCTGGAAGCCGGCACCTCGGGCTGAGGCTGACCATGGACCTCGATCTCCAACGTCGGGCCCGGGGTCGCCCGAGGACCGGTCGCCAAGTCTTCGGGCGTCCACCACCACGGGCATTGGGTGGACTCGCCTCGTCTCGCTTCTTCGCGGGGCTCCCCCGTTCGGAGGAAGCGGGCGGCGCGAGATCGGCACATTGACTTCTCGGTCGGGTCAACCTTCACTGCATTCAACATGAGAATTTCATTAGCACCGCAAAATCGGGACGAGGGAATAAAGATAAGAAGGTTGCCTCACCCAAATCGGACCACGACACTGGAGCTTGACCTATGACACTCGACCAAAGATCGTTCAGTCGTCCCGGTATAGTTGATCGATAGGATCTCACCCATAGTTCAACACTTCTCCATAGGGCCCTGGGATTAATTTTCCGTCCTTCATTGCCCCGAGGCCCCACTCATACCTCGGATACCCCTCGACCGCAAAAAGTATCTATTTTGCCGGTGGGATACCTTCGACGGGAAGCAATTTTAAACTTGAGCGGGTGACGGGTAATATACTCCCTATAGACTTGATGCTAAAAACGCATCAAGACTTGAAGAGAACCCTCGCTTTATGCCATAACAGAATGACCCTAGCCCCACCACCGACCTAATAGAATTGGAGTCGGTTGGCATATAGGGATCGAAAATACTCTTGAAAGCTAAGGAAAATGGGGCAAATGAAATCTAAGCCCACTATTAAGCTATCTACAAAATGGTGATAAATCCTCCTGAGGGCCATCGCCCTATCGTTGGGTTTTAGCAAGCACCACCATGCATCCTCCGGATGTGGTATTTCTCGGCGACCACCAAGCTCCTCCATCGTCAAGGTTGATTTCGCCCCACCATCACGAGGCCATCCCATACAAGAGACCTTGGTGAAACCACAGAACTAAGTCTATGGATTTACCTGGCGGTTATGGCATATATAATCCCTTATATTGGGGTCTTGACGACCGAACCCGTCAACCAGAGTTATCGAGGCGAGAAGAGGAATGAGAAGGTGAAGAATACATACTTACTTTTTCGGGCGGGTTTCGATTTCTTCAACAAAGTGTGAAAGAGGAATTGGGGATTTCTAAGGTTATATTCTCCGGATTCAAGCGTCGAAGGAGAAAATGAGCAGCTGCCTTTTAGACCTATTTATAGGATAAATGGCTCCAAAATCTACCGTTCGTTTATTACACGTGCTATTTACGGTTGGATGTGTGAAAGATGCGCGCCGCTTTTGAAGTGCCCAACTATCACCGGCGCGTATGACGTACTCTCCGGAAAGCAGACCGCCCGATCGATCACGTGATGATTACTACGAGTTCGGACATCGGACTCGCCCGTGTCCTAATACCGTAGTATTTCAGTCGGACCTCGACCTCCTCCTAACATCGGATCTCGACTTGACTAATGATTTTGAGTTCGGACATCGGTGCCCCCCATGTCCACCCTCGGATCGCCAGGCATTTCGGTCGGATATGTCCACCCGGACCAGTAGTATTTTCGGTCGGACATGTCCACCCGGATCGCATGATATTTCAGTCGGATATGTCCACCTCGGACCAGCAGTATTTTAGGCCATACAACCAATGACAAACCTTCAACGAAAACTTGACCAGCAATTTTCCGCCTCGGCAAAGCACATTCTCCGCTCACCCGGCAAGGCTATTCCTTGACTTTCGGGGGCTATGATAGGATATGGCCCAACCTCTCGGGCCCAACAGAGTGGGCTAACCTCTGCCGCCTACTCCTTTCACGCCTAAATGGCGATAATTATGGGTAACGGTAATGAGGTAACATGATGAAATCATGGGTAATAATGGTGGAGATCATGGTCGGTTATAGGAGGATCATGAGCTCGCCAATCAAGGGATTGGTGGCAAGGTTTACGTTTGTGTATAAATAGGAGTTAGATTGAAGGTAAAGGGTTAGTAAATTCTTCGAATCTGGGTCTTTGAGATCTTTGTTTGTAATCAAATTATAGTAAACATCTTGAGAATCATCTTCTCCGTGGACGTAGATCTTATTCTTGATCGAACCACGTAAAGTCTCTTGTGTTCTTTCTTGTTTTATAAATCTTGCATACTAGATTTATCATTGCCCTTGTATGATTTTTTTTAAAGTTTGTGCCCCTAATAAAGCTTTCTTCAATTGGATAAAAGGGAAATCGTCACGCATTTGTCCTGGAGCCTTTTCATGTTTAGGAATATATATGTCATGATTAATTACTATCACATCATATTAACTATTTTTTAAATTGGATTTCATTTACAATGACGATTCCTCAAAATTATTACTTATGACTCCTCTCTTGTACATCTCATTATTTTCTATTTTATTTGTATAAAATTAATGGTAATAAATATTTTAATTATTATAAATTAAATATGTTATAATTTTAAAAATATAAAAGAAAACATTCAACAAAAGATTAGCAATAATTAAAAGTTGACATACTATTTATAGATATATTGTTGTTGTAGGGGTGTAAGAGAATTGCGATATAAATGTTTGTGTTTACATACTATTTGTACAGTTTTGAAAAATGACTGTTTAGAAACTGTCCATTTATTGTTATAAACGTTATCAAAATTTAAGGATCTATTTATTGCATGAAGTTCCTAACTGAATTGAGATAAATAAATATAAAAAACAGAGAAGCTCCCACAAACAAAGAAAATATATTCTCCGTCATACAAACACTTACGTGGACGTTGGGCAAAATGGCTTTCATGTTCCAACATTTTATCGTATTATTGTAAAATAAAAAGAACCTTTAACGGCTTAAAGAATTTTATTTTTTTTGAAAAATGGCTGATAGATATTATACATTTTGATCTCGAATAATTTATTCTATTTTTCCCTTCTCAAAAAAAACTTCGATAGATTTCACCACACCATTCTCACTCTGGCCACACACACATCAATCTTAAATTTTATAAATTCAACCACTAGAATGCTTAAATTAATTTGTATTAACAATACAAATTGAAATAAAATTCCTAGACCATCTCCAATGGTTGCTCCAAACTGGCGGTTGGCGCTAATTTGCAGTTGGATGGCACTCCAACCCTTTGTTTAAGGGTTATTAATATTTGATGATGTATACACATTTAGAATGCAGTAAGTTGTGTGTGTGTTGGCGCAGTGGTAGAGTGGTTAATGTTCGGTAAAATGTCTGGGTTGAGTCCACCGTGACCGTGCCTTTAAAATTTCGTATTAAATTACCAAAAAAAATATAAAAAAATAGAATGCAGTAAGTTTATGCATATGTATTGATTTAGTGGTAAAGTGATTATGTGTGAGGCCAAAAGTTTTAGATTCAAGTCCATCGTAATTTTTAATTTTTTTGTTAATTGACAAAAAAAAGCCATAAATTTTAGTTCTGTTTTTGCATTAAAATACTATTAAGTTTTAATATTAAATAAATACAACTGTATTGTTATTAATTTTATTTATATTAATTTTTTTACATATTACTAAGATTAAATAAATAAACAATAATACTCATTTACAGAGACCAGTATGCTATAAATCTTATGTGTTTTTATAAGTCATTTTTTTACTTTTTCTTAATTTTTAATAATTGTTTTAGTTCATAATTTGAGAGTAAAATTATGACATATTTTTAATTTTATTCTTATTTAATATTTTAAATTTGATAATTAATTATATATTTATATTTATTATGATAATTAATAAAATTATAAAACAAATTTCTCTTTTCTTTAGAATTTCTCTATTTTCTTGATATGTATAAATTTTATGAGCTCGATTCGAAGTTTTAGTTTTTAACCTTTGACGGATATGAACGCTAAAACAAACTTGAAATAGTAAATAACAATTGGAGATACTCTTACGAAGTCAAGTTATAAATTTCAGTGTCCAAGACCAACGTGTTACTGGGTGGCTTGGAAAACAAAGGGCAATTAAGTCTTTTATTATTAATACTCTCAATAAATTACAAATTCGTATGAAAAGATTAGAAGCAAGCAACCCTATTCTCCCTGCTTCTATGAAAAATTACATTCCCAACCCAAAAAAAAAGAATAATAATACATTAATACTGATGAATTCAACTTTTTTTACCCTCTTCACCCCCTTCTTCCAAATAAGGCTTCTTCTGTGCATCTCCCCTAGCTAACAGACAAATGACAAGGAAACACGTGGCGTAGAGCGCGTGCGCCTTCCAGCTCGTCTTCGGCGGCTGGTGCATGACAGCTCTGTGAAACACCGTCATGTAATAATGCAGCCCCACCGCAAAGCCCACAAATGTTTGGGCCAGGCCCGATAACTTCGTCACGGGCCCGGTCTCAGTCGAGAACACGAGAATCAGGTACATCAGCAGCAGAAGGAGGTAGAACACGTAGGCCAGGGTCTGCAACAATTGCACGCAAACGTAGGTGGAATGCGAAGTAGAGTAGAAAAACCTCAGCGGCTCGAGCCCCGTCACGAGGGAGGAGAGGGCGAGGATGGTGAAGTAGATGGAGAGGTAGGTTTGGATGAAAATCAGGAGCTTTTGGATGGAGAAATAGGCTTTGATTCGGCTGAACATTAGGGATACGAGAATGAGTGGGATGATGATGAATGTGAATAACACGAGAGATGCGATTTTCGAAGCGTATTTGTTGCCGACGTAGGGTTTGAATCCTTTCGTGAATTCTTTGTTGTATTTCTTGAGGTAGATTCTTGACGTTTGTGAGATTTTCTCCAAATCAGGGACGATTGATTCTTGGAATTTAGATGGGAGTTCTCTGAATTCTGACACCAAATCGTCGTCGTCATCTTCTTGATCAATCCAGCTGGGTTTTTTTAGGGATTTGTTGTTGGATTTGGTGGCACGATCGCTTTCTTCAATCAGGGATTTTGATTCTTTGCTCGGATTGGGCTTGGCTGTCTTGTTCTTGGGGGATGCTTGTTTGTTGGGATCTGGGATTTTCTTGGTTGGAAGCGTTGAATTTGAGGAGATTTTTGAGGTGGAGTTGAGTTTCTTGAGCGAGGATTTGATGATGGTGGAGTTGGATGATGACGTAGCTTTGACGAGCTTGGTTTTGTTCTTGGATGAATCAGATGGGAGTTTGGTGATAACTTTGGTTTGAGTCTTGGATGAAAGTGAAGTAGAATTTGTGGTAGGTTTGATGAGTTTGGTTTGGTTCTTTGATGAAGATGAAACTGAAGTAGAAGTTGTGGTAGGTTTGATGAGTTTGGTGGAGATTTTAGTGGTGGAATCGGACTTCTTCTTGATGACTGGGAAATCTTGATCATCTTCAGATAATAATCTTCGTGGTTGGGCAGAAATGAGTGAAGTGGTGAAAAGAAGCAAGATTAGATAGAGCAAGAGTACCTTGTTGGAAATAGAGTGTTGAAGTGGAGCCATTCTTGAAACTCTGTGTCTCTTTGTTTGGAAATCTAATGAGCAATTATTTGCTCAATTGGATCTGGATTTCAGAAGAGAGATGTGTGAAATAGAGAGAGAGAGAGGGAGAAGAGGGCTTTAATGCAGGGAAGGGAAGGGTGGGATCAGTCACATGGCGCCACTGCGCTTTGGGGATAGTGTAGTAACGCGGTTTACACTTGCCATTATTTATATTCCAAATATCATGTTATGTAAGCGGTGAAGGGAAATTCAAATTTTCTTCAACGAAAACTAATATATTGATGTAATATCGCAGACCTTATATCTTTATTTCCATTTGTTTTTGGTGGGACTTGGAAGACTTGCTGTCTTGTTACCGAACGACTTGCGTTTAGATTAGAATATGTCGCTATAGATGGAAATATTACATCACATTCACCACCTATTTCAAATGAGTAGAGTATCATGATGTATACTTGAAATCGTGGAACCCAATTAATCAATATCAAAGTGCCCCAAAAATTTGAATAATTTTGGACCATAGCCATGACAAGGTGCGTCAAAGTTCTCTACTAGTTGGACTAGGTAGCGAAATTCCACTGGCGACGACTTTATGCGCACTGATAAATAATACTCCCAAAAGTAGGCATATATATGTCTGTATATAGCATAATATATAATTATATATCTTTAGGTTAATATTTATATTATATCTTTGTTTCGAAGAGATTGTATGTATGATACTTCGTATAATATAATCTAAAAACGAGTTTATTCTTAATAACATATTGTTAAGGAAAGGGAACATAAGACCGGGAGTGACGGTGCATTAACTCTTCTTGTTTTTGGAGAATAAATAATTTGGTGAACAGTGGGATTTCAATATTGTACCACCTGTCTTTTCTTTTAACAACCACCCCCTTCCCCCCGTATTTTAGCCGATATATATATATATATATATATATATATATATATATATAAGTTATGAAAACTCCAATTTTGTTCTCGAAAATAACATAATGTGTAAAACTTTTTGGGGTTCTCTGGTTTTGATTTTGGTCGAAAAATAAAATGCGAGCATTTAAAACTGAACTTTGAAAATTGTAGCTTTTGGCGATGTTTGAATATCTGCGATTATCGAGGATAACTCTGTTGTCTCAGAACTTTGTAATTGCTCTAAGCTGCATAGCGAGTTTGAGCATTTTGTAAAGTTCTTGTTCAAATTGAATTTCATCTTTGTAATCTTTGGATTCTCTTAGCTTGGAGAAGTGTGTAATACTTTTGCTTTCTTCGAAGAAATATCCATTGGATAATTTCTTTCAGATCCTGAACTGTATAACTTTTCTTCCCTTCTGGTCATAGAGACTTCGGGCTGTGTAATCTTTTCTTTTCCTTTTGAAGGCTTTATAATCTTTCTATCCATTTCCTGCATAAAAAAGACGATTTATCTTTCTAGATAATAGGTCAGCAATATTATTATCTTTACCTTTTATATGTTCAAATTTTATTCTATAATTATTTCCTTGAATTATTTGTTGTAAATTTATCCATCTTGTTTTATTAACTTTTTACTATTAGCATTATTAATAAATTTTACAATAGCTTCACAATCATTCTAACGTTGAATTCATTTTTAACCATATTTTAAATTTTTCTAATGAATTTATTAATGCACAATTTCATAATCTAAAGATGTCCAATTTAAACTGTTTTATTAAAGTTTCCACTAGCATAAGCGACTATTCTTTCTTCATTTTTTGGACTAAATTTATGGGGTTTACAAATTAATACTGCTCCCCATCCTTCTTTACATCCATCACATTGAATAATTATATAATTATCACTTGTAGGTAATTCTAAAGGTTTAATATTTTTTATTTCATTTTTAATTTTTTGGATAAGTTTTTCATCTTCTATATTGAAATGTCGTTGACCATTTTTTGTAGTTTTACTATATAATGGACCAACTAATTTGCTAAGATTTGGAACAAACTTCCTAGCATAATTTACAAGTCCTAAGAATGATTGTATTTGTTTTAAATTTGTTAATTTATTCGGAAATTCTAAAATTTTAGTAGCAATATGAGGTTGTAATTCTATTTTCCATTTCCAATTTCTAATCCTAAAATGAAATTTTCTTTTAAATAATTCCATTTTCCTTTTACTAATTACTATACCATTCTTTTCAATTTCCTTAAATATAATATTTAAATGTTCTTCATGTTCTTTTAAGTTATCACTTGCTACAAGAATATCATCAATATATATTAAACAAAATTTATATTTTAAAATATATCATCCATAAATCTTTGAAATATAGCGGTGCATTTTTAACCCAAAACTTAATACATTCCATTCAAATTGTCATACAGACGGTGAAAGCGATCCATGGTTTAAACCATTCTTCTAATTTTAAGCGATTATATCCACTTTTAAATCAAATTTACTAAATATCTTTTATTTTGTATAAGTGCTATCAAAGTTTCTTTATTTGGTATATTATAACCATCATCTTCACAATTATCATTTAATCTTTTATAATTGTATACTATCCTAGGTTTTCCTCTTTTTATTTACGAATGATTTCTAACTATAAAAATTTGTAGATCTATGAGGACTTTCAAATGTCTAATTAATCCTTGTTTTAGCATTTCATTAATTTGTTTTCTAAATTCTTCTACATCTTACACTATACTCTCCATTTTTGTTCTAATTGTAATTTCGGGTAACTTTATTTTTATTTTACAAACATAATTTACTTTTGCCTTTGTAATATCGTCTCCTATTAGTCCTAATTTTCTAATCTTAATATTATAGGATAATTTTACTTGTTGTAATATCAGGCCCTTTTTCTAATTCTTGTGAAATAAATTGTGAGAATAATTTTATAGCTTCATTTTCAATAAAATTATTTTGTTTGTTTTGTATTTGCTTTAAAAAATCTAATTCTCCTAGTCCACCACGCTTTCGGGCAAACTCTGATGTATGTGTATATCTATGTGTTGGAAAACTATAAACTTGTTTACTTAGAGTAATAAAGTTTTTTGCTATAGTTAGGTTACCATTTAGACTAGTAATAAAGTTTAGTCCTAATAAGAAATCTTTAGAATTTGTTTCTTTTGGGTTTATTATTACTTGAGGTAAATCATATTTTAAACTATAATTTCCACAAAGTTTAAAATTGTATTCAGTTGGTTCTAAACAATGTGTAATTTTCATAATTCTATTTTCAATTGTTCTAGTTTCCATTTTATAATTTAATAATTTATGAAACTTAGGATCTACCAAACTATATCCTATTAAACTTTTAGTACTTCCAGGTGTCTAATATAGCATTTAAATCAACATGATTTTCATTATCTATCCATAATCTACATTGAATATTTATTAGAGTTCTTTGTATTTGGATTTTTGTATTATTACTATTATTTATTAATATTTTTTCTTCTTCCTCTATTTGTTCTGCCATTTGATTTAGTTCAATATTTTCAAATTTTTTATAATCATTTAATGTATATTCTATAGCTTCTATCCTTTTTTGGAGTTCTTCGTATTTATTTTCTAATTTTAAATATTTATGGTTATATAGTTCTAACATTACTTCATGTTTTTCTAATTTTATTTTATAAATATCAGTATTTTATTTTCTTCAATTTTAGCTTTTCCTTTTAATTCGGTTTTATTCCAAATAATTTTTCTAAACATAAGAAACATATTTCTTCAAAGCATTTATTACATTGATATCTTCTTGTAATTTCTGGGTATAGTTTACAATTTATACATGGTATATGGTTATTTCCTTTTTCTTTGATCCAATAATGTAAACAATCATTTAATGTATTCATATACGTATATGTTACTACTGTAGGATCTATTTCTTTTTCATTTTCATATTCTGTATAAATACTATAGATTGATTCATTATCAGAATCTTCTGAGTTTATAACTTCTATATTATATTCTCCTATTTCTTCTATTAAATTTGTTCTTTCATAATTTTTATTTTTATTGGGACATTTATTAGCTAAATGTTTTTCTGAGTCACATATAAAACATCTACAATTTCTTTTGTAAGGTTTTTTAACATATCTATTTCTATCTTTATTTTTATTATATTTATAAGTAGTACTTTTTCTAATACCTTTTTTATATGGTTTTTGTAATATCCATAAGCTTGAGGTGTATAAATAGCAGTTTACAAAATGCCCATGCTTGTCTTTTATTTGTTCTTTTATTCTCGCATCTTTGCATCTATCTTCCAAATATTTAAATGTAAAAGTTATTCTTGGTCCTATTCCTAAATTCGGATGAATTACTTCCATGCTTCATGTATTTGTTTTCCTAAGTCTCACGGAAGTTTTATAAAATATTTATTACATAATTCATCTTCCATTGCTCTACCAGGTTTGTGATAATAATCTAACAAAGTCATTTGTAAATTCTCTTATATATTTAAAATGAAATACTTAATTGTTCTAAATTTCTTATTCTTGTATCTTGCAAAATGTATTATCTTTTTTTGGATCAACACCTATTATTAATAGTCTTATTGCACTTGTAAAGTTATAAGGATTATCTCCTAATGCTTTTAATTGATTTATTTCATCGAGAGCTTGAGATTTTTACTTTGCCATAATCCTAAAAACATTGGACCTAAAGTTGTTTCTAAATAAGAAAACATATCCATATCTCCTCTTTTTCTTTTTCCCAATTTCTTACTCTTGTTTGTTCCCAAACTAAAACTTCATCTCCCATAATTGTGGGCTTTGTTCTTCTATATATAACATGTCTCCACCGTATAATTTTCCTATTGACTCTTTTTCCTTTTCCAATTATTGAGATTCTCCTTCATATTGGGCTTGGTGGTATCCAATTTTGTCTACCTTGTCTGTTGTACTACCTCTCCTTGTTGTATAAATTCGGTTTAGGTCTTTTATTACTAGGAGTCATTGAAACATCCATAAAATTAGTTTCTCTATTATTTTATAAAATCACTAATCATAATTTTCCTTGTTCAATTTCTCAAACTAATGGTAGATTAAAATATTTTCTAATTCTTTATAAGCTTGGTTAGAATCCATTCCTAATTACGTAATACATTCTATTAACATATCATCAATTTGATCTTGTAAATTTATTTCATAAATTTTTATTAATTATTTCATCTATTGTTGTTTTGTTTCTTCAAACTTGAACCTGTTTCAAATTCTATATTATTTTCTAAATTATTGTCATAATCTTAGTTATTAAATTGACAATATCCTATCATTTCATTTACATTAATTCTAATGTGTCTATTTCTTGAATCAGATCATAAATTGGTTACGTATCATAATATTCATTCATTAAGTTATAGTTTATTTCATATCATCATCATTTCATCATTTTCCTCATTTTATTGTTTCTTTTACAAAATTTGTAAATCTTAAATTGGCTTGTCCATTATTATCATAAATAATACTTTTTGTGGAACTAAAATTTCATTAGATTTCTTTTAAATCTTCTAAATTCCATTCTAATCCTTAATTCAAGAGGATCAATTTTTGTGGTTCTATCATTTTAATTCCTTTTGAAGCAATGACTTTTATCATTTTTTCAATATTAACTTTATATTTCATACTTGAAGATGTACTCATTTTCCTAATACTCCAACGCTTATTACTAAATTATTTCCTTCATAATTTGTATATCCTTTAGTTTGTATTGCAATTTTTATTTTACTTATATCCCTGGTATCTTTTAAAATATTAGGGCACAATAAAATAATCTTTGAATTTTTGTTTAAATCTACTTCCATTCACGATATAATAGCTCTTTTAACATCTTGTTGCCATGATTGATCGTAATTAATACTAAAGCTTTTGTTCCTACTTCTTGTCTTCCAAATGCTTTTATTCCTATTATTATTAATCCTATATGTGAAAATAGTTTATTACTTTTAATTAATTTCTTTATAGTTTACGGTGATAGTAAATCTATAAATTACATTGTACCATCAACTACTCTAGTACTTACTTACTTACTCTAATAAAGCTTGTGTTTATATTTATTATTCCCGCTGATATAAAACCCTTGGTTGTAGAATTTCAAAACTATGATTATTGTAAATTTCTAAATTTCTATCAACATCTATTTCTTCTTCTAGTTGTATAGTTTGTTGAGAACTATTGCTTCGGATCCTCTTCTAGAACTTAAAATTCTATGTAAAATGTGTCATGCAGTAATAATTTCATTTATATTGCTTGTAGAACTTCTATCTTCTTTGTATAGTTTGTGAGTTTCAGAAAATGGTGCGAAATTACTCATTTTTAGGTTTCAATAATTATAAATTGTGGGGTTATTTTTCTAGGTCTTTCTTGTGATCCTAAACTTAAATTATTTATAGCTTGTGTAATATTATCAATATCTTGGTCAATTAGTTTATTATTTATTTTGTTTCTAATTTATTAAAAGTTTCACCGATTTGTAATTCAATTTCTCTAATAGTTTTTAGTTTCCAATTCAACTTTCTTTGGTTTTAAATTATCTATTAAGTAACTTAACCGATTAATCTCGGTTTACTAGGCAAATTTTTATTTAACTGTTTAATTTCAGAGATGATTTGATTATTTTGTTCTTTAATATAGTCGAAATTTTCACTAATCTGTTTAATTAATTTATTCTTTTCTTGATTACTTTGTATTATTTCTTTAAGTAAGTTATAATTATCGGTTTTATTCTTTTCTAGATTACGGTTTAAATTTATAATTAAATCTGTAATACTATTTAAATGATTATTTTCTGAATGCAATATATGTTTAAATTTTCGTTCAAACTGACAAATAAAATTATGATTGTCACACGATATTTTATGCTTATCCTTAAGATTATCTGGATCTGAGAAATCAGATTGAACAAAAGAGTTTTGATCTATGATTAAAAAATTTCTTACCCTAAAGCTTCAAACAAATCCATATGCCATCCTTATTCTTATGATTAAACATATCCCAATTTTTTAACAACATAACAAAACAAGAATAATATACATATATGGTTTAAGAGTTTCTCAAAAATCAACTCTACACACCAATATAATACCATTACTACAATAAACATCTTAATCCTGCACCTAGGCGGGTTCTTAACATCAAAGAGGACTTACAACATCATGTTTGCCTAACAAGTTAAGCTGCCCTAGTCTTTTAGGCCTCGAAGTTTTGTAGCTCGATACCAAATGGGGGTAGGGTGTGTTTTTAGTTTACATTAAACCACAAAAAGAAAGGAAATAGAAATTATACGGATAGAGCTCACAGAACTCTTTTATGGAGAAAGCAGGGGCCAGCCTTCGTTTCCGGAAAATATGTTCAATGAAATGAAGGATTTTTTTTTTTTTTTTTATGTTGGGATATATTATTTAGCTCTCAAGGATGGGTATCGAATTTGCTATCGGCTATAGGAGTAAGAAAACAAGAAACTTAGAAACTCATGATTTTTGGAGAATGCAAAGGATTTTTTTTTATTCTCTCTTGGTGTGTTTTACAATGAGCGATTATATGCCTTTTATAGGCAAAACAAAACTACTATTACACTATTTTTTTGTCAAATGTCATAATGACATTTTATCTACCTATCTACCTATCTAGCTAGCTACCTAGTTAGGATGGCCAACTTTTACGGGGTAGGGTGTGTTTTTCGGGTTACATTAAACCACAAAAGAAAATAGAAATTATACGAGATAGAGCTCACATGAACTCTTTTATGGAGAAAGCAGGGCCAGACCTTCGTTTCGGAAAATATGTTCGTGAAATGAAGGATTTTTTTTTTTATGTTGGGATATATTATTTAGCTCTCGAGGATGGGTGTCGAATTTGCTATCGGCTATAGGAGTAAGAAAACAAGAAACTTAGAAACTCATGATTTTTGGAGAATGCAAAGGATTTTTTTTTTTTTATTCTCTCTTGGTGTGTTTTTTACAATGAACGATTATATGCCTTTTTATAGGCAAAACAAAACTACTATTACACTATTTTTTGTCAAATGTCATAATGACATTTTATCTACCTATCTACCTATCTAGCTAGCTACCTAGTTAGGATGGCCAACTTTTTTACACGCCATCAACTTGATTTGAATGCTAATTAATTTATTGATACACGTTTTCTATACGTGTAAAAGAAAAACAGGAAAAAGAAGAAAATTACAAAAGAGAAACAGTTACAAATTAATAATTGACACAAATATGTCTAATCTTTCAAAAGTCTCGATGAGTCTCTGGAATTGTGTCGCAGCTTTGAGAATCATCAATGTCTTCTTCTTCTTTATCTGTATTGATGATAGCAATTTCTTCATCTGCGAGACTATCACCTTCTCCGCTGAAAGGAAGGAACATATTCCAATTTGGTGTTACCCATATTTGTAAATAATGTCCTTCTGCGCAAGTTCATCCATAATTCGGTTTAGGGATGTTTTCGGACTTCGAAATATGTTAATTTGTTCTTGAATCTTGAAATGTAAAATGATCGGTTCACTCTTTTTACATCAGTGCGAAGATATCGTCCGAATATTCAATGTCATCGAATAAATTCTTTTTCTAGGCGGGCGATAAGCGTGAGATGTAGCCACGGAAGAGAAGCTAGAATTTTCTGAGACCTTTGATTTGGAAGATAAGGATGAAATATTACCACTGTCGATAGAAATTTTCTCCCAATTTATTCATTAGGTCTTGTTTTTTACAGTATAATCGAATTCCATGAAATCAATCATACCATTGTGGTAAAATTGATTGTCATTTCATCCGCATATCGGTCTTGTTTAAATCAATCAGAGAAGTAGAAGGCCGGAATTCGATCATTCATCAATTAATATCCCTTCTTTCAGATAATTTTATAAACATCAGGCTTTTGTATGACTTTTACGCCTTGAATTTTGATTCATTGAAATAAATTTCAACAATTTTCTTTTGTAAATCAACAAGGTTTTGAAAATCCTTGTAAAACTTTTGTAGAAATAATTTCCTCAAGGTCGGAACAATTTCGGATCGGTTCCATTGTTTCTCTCAAGGAATATCAAGAATTCTAGTTTTAAAATTTTCAAAACTTCTTGGAGGTGGAACATCTGGGTTTTGTTTTCAAAAAATCAATTTTTTGATTTAACTTTGTAATGGTTGATTGCATGACCGAGATCGTCTGATCTTTGTAATTACAATCATTTTGTAAACTTTTCAATTGATTGTTAAGATCAGAAATTTTCTTTTCAAAATCCACAAGTTGTGATTCATAATTTTTTAGTAAAGAAGACTGATGTTGAATCACATTACTTGGGTTTTCTTGTGCAATTTGAGCAAAACTTTTGACTTCCTCTGGTTCAATAAAAAATTCTTATAAACCAAAGGATTCTCTAGCATTTGATAATGCTTCTGAAAAACTGTAATAACCTTTCCAAAGAGGTTTAGGACAATTAATGTATTTTGAACGATATTAAAGTTATGAAAACTCAATTTTGTTCCTCCGAAAATAACATAATGTGTAAACTTCTTTTGGGGTTGCTCGGTTTTGATTTTGGTCGAAAAAAATAAAATGCGAGCATTTAAAACTGAACTTTGAAAGTCGTAGCTTTTGGCAATGTTTGAATATGCCACAGATTATCGAGGATAACTTTGTTGTCTCTGTAACCTTTGTAATTGCTCTAAAGCGCATAGCGAGTTTGAGCATTTTGTAAAGTTCTTGTTCCAAATTGAATTTCATCTTTGTAATCTTTGGATTCTCTTAGCTTGGAGAAGTGTGTAATACTTTGCTCTCTTCGTCTCAAGAAATATCCATTGGATAATTTCTTTCGGATCTGAATCATATAACTTTTCTTCCTTACAGTCATAGAGACTTGGTGTGTAATCTTTTCTTTTCCTTTTGAAGGCTTTATAATCTTTCTATCCATTTCTGCATAAAAAGGCGATTTATCTTTCTAGATAATAGGTCGACAATATTATTATCTTTACCTTTTATATGTTCAAATTTTATTCTATAATTATTTCCTTGAATTATTTGTTGTAAATTTATCCATCTTGTTTTATTAACTTTTTACTATTAGCATTATTAATAAATTTTACAATAGCTTCACAACTGTTCTAACAATGAATTCATTTTTAACCATATTTTAAATTTTTCTAATGAATTTATTAATGCTGAATTTCATAATCTAAAGATGTCCAATTTAAACTGTTTTATTAAAGTTTCCACTAGCATAAGCGACTATTCTTTCTTCATTTTTGGACTAAATTTATGGGTTTACAAATTAATCTGCTCCCATCCTTCTTTACATCCATCACATTGAATAATTATATAATTATCACTTGTAGGTAATTCTAAAGGTTTAATATTTTTATTTCATTTTAATTTTTGGATAAGTTTTCATCTTCTATATTGAAATGTCGTTGACCATTTTTGTAGTTTTACTATATAATGGACCAACTAATTTGCTAAGATTTGGAACAAACTTCCTAGCATAATTTACAAGTCCTAAGAATGATTGTATTTGTTTTAAATTTGTTAATTTATTCGGAAATTCTAAAATTTTAGTAGCAATATGAGGTTGTAATTCTATTTTTCCATTTCCAATTTCTAATCCTAAAATGAAATTTTCTTTTAAATAATTCCATTTTCCTTTTACTAATTACTATACCATTCTTTTCAATTTCCTTAAATATAATATTTAAATGTTCTTCATGTTCTTTTAAGTTATCACTTGCTACAAGAATATCATCAATATATATTAAACAAAATTTATATTTTAAAATATATCATCCATAAATCTTTGAAATATAAGCGGTGCATTTTTAACCCAAAACTTAATACATTCCATTCAAATTGTCATACCGGACGGTGAAAGCGATCCATGGTTTAAACCATTCTTCTAATTTTAGCGATTATATCCACTTTTAAATCAAATTTACTAAATATCTTTTTATTTTGTATAAGTGCTATCAAAGTTTCTTTATTTGGTATATTATAACCATCATCTTCACAATTATCATTTAATCTTTTATAATTGTATACTATCCTAGGTTTTCCTCTTTTTATTTCGAATGATTTCTAACTATAAAAGTCGTAGATCTATGAGGACTTTACGAATGTCTAATTAATCCTTGTTTTAGCATTTCATTAATTTGTTTTCTAAATTCTTCTACATCTTACGCACTATACTCTCCATTTTTGTTCTAATTGTAATTTCGGGTAACTTTATTTTTATTTTACAAACATAATTTACTTTTGCCTTTGTAATATCGCTCCTATTAGTCCTAATTTTTCTAATCTTAATATTATAGGATAATTTTTACTTGTTGTAATATCGGCCCTTTTTCTAATTCTTGTGAAATAAATTGTGAGAATAATTTTATAGCTTCATTTCAATAAAATTATTTTGTTTGTTTTGTATTTGCTTTAAAAAATCTAATTCTCCTAGTCCACCACGCTTTCGGGCAAACTCTGATGTATGTGTATATCTATGTGTTGGAAAACTATAAACTTGTTTACTTAGAGTAATAAAGTTTTTTGCTATAGTTAGGTTACCATTTAGACTAGTAATAAAGTTTAGTCCTAATAAGAAATCTTTAGAATTTGTTTCTTTTGGGTTTATTATTACTTGAGGTAAATCATATTTTAAACTATAATTTCCAACAAAGTTTAAAAATTGTATTCCAGTTGGTTCTAAACAGTGTGTAATTTTCATAATTCTATTTTCAACTGTTCTAGTTTCCATTTTATAATTTAATAATTTATGAAACTTAGGATCTACCAAACTATATCCTATTAAACTTTTAGTACTTCGATGTCTAATATAGCATTTAAATCAACATGATTTTCATTATCTATCCATAATCTACATTGAATATTTATTAGAGTTCTTTGTATTTGGATTTTTTGTATTATTACTATTATTTATTAATATTTTTCTTCTTCCTCTATTTGTTACGCCATTTGATTTAGTTCAATATTTTCAAATTTTTATAATCATTTAATGTATATTCTATAGCTTCTATCCTTTTTGGAGTTCTTATTATTTATTTTCTAATTTTAAATATTTATGGTTATATAGTTCTAACATTACTTCATGTTTTCTAATTTTATTTTATAAATATCGGTATTTTATTTTCTTCAATTTTAGCTTTTCCTTTTAATTCGGTTTTATTCCAAATAATTTTTCTAAACATAAAAACATATTTCTTCAAAGCATTTATTACATTGATATCTTCTTGTAATTTACGGGTATAGTTTATAATTTATACATGGTATATGGTTATTTCCTTTTCTTTGATCCAATAATGTAAACAATCATTTAATGTATTCATATCGTATATGTTACTACTTGTAGGATCTATTTCTTTTCATTTTCATATTACGTATAAATACTATAGATTGATTCATTATCGAATCTTCGAGTTTATAACTTCTATATTATATTCTCCTATTTCTTCTATTAAATTTGTTCTTTCATAATTTTTATTTTTATTGGGACATTTATTAGCTAAATGTTTTAAGAGTCACATATAAAACATCTACAATTTCTTTTGTAAGGTTTTTAACATATCTATTTCTATCTTTATTCTTTATTATATTTATAAGTAGTACTTTTTCTAATACCTTTTTTATATGGTTTTTTGTAATATCCATAAGCTTGAGGTGTATAAATAGCAGTTTTACAAAATGCCCATGCTTGTCTTTTTATTTGTTCTTTTATTACTGCATCTTTGCATCTATCTTCCAAATATTTAAATGTAAAAGTTATTCTTGGTCCTATTCCTAAATTCGGAGTAGTTACTTCCCATGCTTCATGTATTTGTTTTCCTAAGTCTCCTGGAAGTTTTATAAAATATTTATTACATAATTCATCTTCCATTGCTCTACCAGTTTGTGATAATAATCTAACAAAGTCATTTGTAAATTCTCTTATATATTTAAAATCTGAAATACTTAATTGTTCTAAATTTCTTATTGCTGTATCTTGCAAAAATGTATTATCTTTTGCTGGATCAACACTTATATATATATATATATATATATATATATATCTCATTAGGACTATTATGGGGTGTTTGGTTAAGCTTATTTTAGAGAGTTTATAAGCTCCAAGAGCCTATAAGATGTTTCAAAAGCTTATAAGAGGTAATGTTTCAAGTGCTTATAAGTTGTTAAAGTGTTTGGATAATTGATCTTATAAGCTAGAGAAAGAATCGTGAGTTAGAGAGAGAAAATCATAGTTAGAGAGATAAAATTGACGAGATATGAAGTTAAATTATTCATAAATTCTCTTATAAAATATAGTAGATGACCAATTGGATCAGAATAAGAGGGTGTTTGGCTGAGCTTATAAGCTCCCCAAAAATATTTTATAAACTGTTTTTTAAATTTGCAAAATAACTTATAAGCTATTTTAGGGAGCTTATAAGCTCAGCCAAACACTCTCTAAGTAGATGTGCTCATGTGCTATCTTTTTTTTATCTTACTAATAATCTCAATTTATTCATGCAAGTGTACTATAACACGGTTTGACTGTACGAGTAGTGCTTATTGCGACCAATTTGCTATTCACCAACTAGTGGTATTAATTCGCTAAAGCCACCATTAGTCTTGATTTTCGAGTCAATGAGAGGAAAACTGATGTACTGAACTATAACGTCGGTACGTATGAATCAAGTTTGAATTAAGGCATCTCCAAGGTTCGCGTCATTTTATAGTATTTCTATATTTATTTTACAACAGAAATAATAATTTGTTCACAACTATATCTACTCTATTTTACAGCAATAAAATAATATTATTCTTTATTTATTAAATTTAATAATATTGTACTAATTCAAAGTTAAAATATTAAAACTAAAAACTCAATTATTACAACTTAATATTATACTAAGGGTGCGGAGCTTATTTACCAAATTTTGTGAAAATATGTGCCGTCAATATCCATTTCTAAAAATAAGTGCCGTGTATACCCATTTTATTATTTTAATATATTTGTGCTCTGAACACAATTGTGTCGAGTCAAAAATAACATCAAAATTTGTGCCTGTCGAGCTCTGTCGACTAAAAATAACGAGAATCTTTCAGAATTCAATTGGGCATTGTGCCCAGTCAAACATTGAATTCAAAATTTTGGTTTTAAAGCACCCCATCTCTCACTCTCTCTCACTCTCTCTCTCTCTCTCTCTCTCTCTCTCTCTCTCTCTCTCTCTCACCGAACTCCGGCGGCCAACCCTCCTCCGGCGCACCCCGGCGGCCAACCCACCCCGGCGGCTCTCTCTTGTGCTAATCTCTCTCTCTCTATACCGGCGGCGAACTCCGGCGGCCAACCCACAAGACCACCGCCCAACCACCCGTCGGCTCTCTATATCTGGCGGCCAACCTCCCGCGCACCACCGCGGCCAACCACCCCGGCCAACTCCTCCCACGCCAACCCTCCCAGCCAACCCACCGGGCGGCCAACACAACCCCGGCCCAACCCACCCTCGGTGGGGCCAACCCCCGGCGGCAACCCACCCGGCCAACACTCCCTAGGCGGCCAACCCACCCCGGCGGCCAACACTCCGGCGGCCAACCTACATCCGTGGCCAACCTACACCCTACCCAACCTACACCATCACGGCCAACCTACACCACGCGGACAACTATGGCTTCGTCTTCACATTCACGGGTTTTTTATTTTTTTGTTTATTTATATTATTGTATTTTGTTTATCCAATTATATGCTTATTGTTAATTATGTATTTATATGATTTGTTAACGTTAATTATATACACTTTCCAATTTTGTATTAAAAAGTTTTAATGTATCTTTGCAATATAAATTAGGGTTTGCTTTAGTTTAATACTTTAGTTTAATAAAAGAAAAGTGAGACGAGCTCATTTTATCATTAAAATTATGTACTTCATATTTCAAAATTCAATATTTAAAAAAAATCAACTTGAATTTCCCAAGTCGTAAAAATTACCTAACGATTTTGTAATATTTAACGATTGTTAGATTAAAATACAAGTTTGAATATTATTAATGGGGTAAAACGTTTTAGAATCTGGCATAAATAATTTGGGTTATTATCCTAAAAATGTAAATATTTCATCTCATTTGAAGCTCATAGTCGTAGTCGTCGACTATTCTTGAGACACGCATGCCCCATTGAACAGTATTTATTTTATGTATTTTCTATGCTTTGTTAACTATATATTGTTGTTGTCTATGCTTTACGAAATAATTCGAATATATGTGATAAGATATTAATTATGAATTGGACATGAATTATTATGCTTTGTGAATCTATGCTTTGTGAATTGGACATTAATTGAATCTATGCTTTGTGAATTATTATGTATTGTTGTCTATCTTTGTGAATTAATATATGTGAATTATAATTAGAATATATTGTTAATTATGTATTGATGTTAATTGACAATACATAATTATATTGACAAAAATTTATGTATATTCAAATATACGATACATTTATTTAAATTTAGGATTATGAATTTTGCATGATATATTGACAAATATATTTCTTTTAGGTAGAAATTTTAGTTAGTAAATTTTATATATGTAGTTGAAGGCGTTAGTCGATTAAAGTATAAATGAATAAGTTTAAGCTTGTTTTAAATTCCTAAATGTATATTTAAGTATATGATGATGATTTGGGAGTTTGGGATGAATTTGGATGAGTTTTGATTGATTTGGCAAATCATATTATAAACGTTACTCTGTAGAAATTTCGGTAGAATTCGTTTATTAATAAGGCGCTTTGAAATTATAAGCGGTAAAGCTGTCGATAAGTAGTTAAATGATAAGTAAAGTTACTAAATTCAATGATAATCTTATATTACAAGGATCAACAAATATATTTCTTTTAGGTAGAAATATCCACCAAGTAATTTTAGGTAGAAATTTTCAATCCTTGCATCTATGCTAACACACAAAGGTTGTCTAATGCGGTTTACTTCCTTGTAATTTTTGTCATAGGGAACAAAATTTTCAATTCTATCTTAATCAAGACACAAAAAGTTCACCACCAATTCTATATAATTTTGGAATTAATTTCACAATATGTGTGAACACACTAATTGACATATTTCTTAATTAAGCATAGTTTATTTTTTTAATAAATAGGAAATCGAGTTCTTAAGGCCGAGACCATCAATCGTCCATCCACAATCAGCACGTACTTCAAGCTAATTATTTAAGAAGGGTCATCTGAGATTGAGAGATATAGGCGGTGAAGACACAGTAGATAGGTTTAAGCGAGGTGTTTGGGCACTTTGTTGGTTGGGAACACGGATCCAAGTCAAACATGAGTTTGCACCATGTTGTATCCGGCAGATTAAGCCCCTCCTAGTCTTGATGATCGAGCGATATGGTTTTATTAATGGGAGGACATTTTGTTTTCCTTCTCGGATTTTGCGCTCGTGGCGGGTTTGAGTTTTGGGGCGTCATCTTTGATCCTCTGACCGAGTACGATCCGCAATCCGTTGAGGTTTATCGAAGGTTTGTTGGTAGTGGAAGGACTAGTATAGAGAATCTAGGTGTGAGATTCTTTGATACGGATTGTCCGATTGATGATCTTGGCGATCATCTATATCTCCGTGTGCCCACATCTTAGTTCTTTACGTATTCGTCTTGGGTATCGACTTGCCACGACACCGTGGATCCGTGGATTTGGGTCTTAGTTGACGATCCGGGCGTATTGCGGTTACATGGGCTGCATATGCGTATAAAATTCTACAACACTACATATGGAATACGAAGACCGGGGCCAAATATCACTTCTACGGACCATCATGGGCATTATATATTTGGTCACTAGAGATCATCCGGATCTTGGCACGACGGTTGCAAAGTATGTCCGGAGGATGTGTATCCTAGATGCGTGAGGTGGAAGTTCACGAAGATGATTGGCGTGGATACACTGCCCTGCTCGATCGTGAGGGCAACCGTTGTGGGATTAGTCCGGACGACTATGAGATGAGCATGCCGTATTATCGTCATCTCTATATCCGGGTGCACCGGGAGTGAACTACGGAGACCCGTTCCCATCTGCACACAGGGAACAACCCCGCCCGCACTAGGCGCCTTGTTCTAGGCGGGGCCTTCACCGATGTGGGGTTAGTCGGCGACGATGCAGCGATGCGAGGCACATCTTCTGTTGTTGAAGAGGCGATGAGGGCACGAGGAGGGCACGAGGAGCATGAGGAGCCACGACATCGATGCAGCGGGGATAGAGCGCGTCGTCGACGAGGGGCCGATCGATATAGGGGCGCAATCGGGATACGGGAAGCGTGCGAGGCAGCTCGTTCCTCTTCATCTAGCGGCGGTGAGCACCACGACGTACGAGTCGGAGGGATCGTCGTTGGATCACGATACACGATCAATGATGTGGTTAGAGAGAATATTCAGGACTCGAAGTGGTTTGAGTCATGATATAAGGGTGTCGATGTAGATGTTCGCGACAACATCGAGGCATATCGCCGTCCCATCGTGGAACTACCCCACCGGCGATGCGGGTGACGATCGGGACCGGGGCCTTCTACTGTATTCTACATCGATGTACCCAGCTAGGGTGAGCATTGGTCGGTTCGGTTGAAAACCGAACGAAAATCAAAACCGAAAAACCGAACCGTTCAAAATTTCAACCGAATCGAACCGAATTTTACTCAAACCGACCGAACCGAACCGAACCGAATTTTTAACCGGTTTCGGTTCGATTTTGGTTAACCGAACTTTTAATAATATAATATATATATATATATATATATATATATTAATTTAATAGGGTTTAATATATATATATATATATGTATAATTTAATAAGGTTTAATATTTTAATAATTTAGTTTTATATATATATATATATATATATATATATATATATATATATATATATATATATATATAACTTCGTTCGTTCGGTCCGAACCGAAATTTCGGATTACTAAACCGAATCGAACGAAAAAAGTTCGATTTCATTTCTTGCATCCAAACCGAACCAAAGTTTTAAAACCGATCCAAACCGATCAAATTTCTACGGTTCGGTTCGGTTGTTCGGTTTGGATTCGGTTTTGCTCACCCCTAACCCCAGCAGACTCCTCTAGCAGATCCGGCGTCTCCTGTACACCAGCCAGAGTATACACCTCATCGTCAGTCTCTACAGGAGTATGGATCTACCTCTGGATTCATTAGCCCATCACACAGCGAGGATCCAGCTCGTCATTCCATGCCAGAGATGCGAGACCATTGGTAAATTATCTTATTTTATATTATTGCATCATATTTGATATGTTTACTTTTCTAACTCTGTTGCTTAAACCAAAATTAGCCAACTCGTAGAAGCGAGCGAGTAAGGTTCATTGCGCTTTGCCGAGGTCACCGTGACGTGAATAGCCACGTGCCTCGTCCTATCCCGATAGTGTATTCGCTTCTTATGAAGATTTTCTTGAGGTAGGGCGGGTTCGGTGACTATTAGAGCAGTGGATGCCTGACGACCTACCGTTATTTTGTTCGCATCGAAGACCCTTCGGCCGATCTTGAAGTGGGGGTAAGTATAACTTCTATTTTTATTTCTATTTTCATATATGAAATCCTTATTTAAAAAATAAATTATTTATTGCAGGATCTTGATTTGTACATGATGCATCTGAGGATCAGATTAATAAACCGGTAGGACTTGTTGAATGGGTTTAATGAGTCGAGCGTTATTATTTTGGACACCGATTTCTTTGTTAGTATATATTTCGTATTTCTTATAGATGTGAATATATATGTATAAATTCTTTATATATATTGAATTTCTATTTTTTGCTGAACAGTTGTACATGGAATGATCATGGTTGCATATTATTGAGAATACTCCCCCGCAGCAATCCTTGCAACATGCTATATCAGAGTGGATGCCCTCCGATAATTGGTATCGGACAGTCCGTGGTAGAAGGATGGGCCAAAATCATAGATCATGGCTTCTTGCTTAACAGGTAACTTATTTATCTGATGACTAATTATAAAATAGATTTTGGTCGTGCCTTTACGAAATTGAATCTCTTTTTACAGATCATCATCCCTTGTTTTAGCAAAGGTAGCGTTGTTTTGGCTCGAATGCACATGAAGGACGGGGTGTGTGAAATCTTCGATCCGGTATATTATTCATTAGACCCCCGACGACAAGAGGAGCGGTTGGAACATTTGTGGGGCTTGACTGCGTTATTTACACAGTTCTTACCCAGAACTCGTTGGTTTGAAGATAACAGACTCGGTCTTCGTGCCTTTCCGCGTGATTTGGCGTTGATATTGGCTCCTTCCGATGTACGATTCGACGACAAGACTCCACTGTCTTGACGTTCATGTGCATGTCGCGAACGTTGTATTTCGAGTTCCCGAGCATTGAGTGGGGTAATGAGAATGTATATGGCTATCGAAGAAAATAGTCGCTTCTATCTTTGAATTATGTTAACGAGAGTGTATTTTCTTGAATATTCTAATATTTGTATTTGAGTATATCTTGATCGAAGGATATCACGAGTTTGGTTTAATTTCTTCCCAACTTCTTACTTTAGTATCATATGTGAGCTTAATCATCAATATTAACATCATATATTAACTTTAACATATATATATATATATATATATAGCAATTAAGCACCTAAACTAAAAATTTTCAATTTCAACATGTGAATCTAGAAAATTCTAGTAAATTCATAGAATGCTTAAATTATCATATTAAACTCATAAATTCATAGAATGCTTAAATAAAATCAATATCTCATTCAATTAATGGGATGGTAAATAAGGACATGAGTGTGATCTGCGGAACCACACAAGCCACACCTCCTACGTGCACGACTTGTCTTGCTTGACCCTCTCTCCTCCACCGGATCTTGATAGGGACGTTCGGTTGGATGACGATGGCGCCCAACTTTGGACGACCACTGTCGGACCACAGCAGTGGCAATACTTCAACCAGTGCGACATCGGTAGGAAGCATCCAACCTGGATTGGGCGGAACATGATTTACTCTGTATGAGTAGGCTGTACTAGCTTCCGGCGTGGTAGTATTCTCCCACATAGCTGGAAATTTGGTCATCTTTATGCTGCACAAATTAAAATTCAAGATAAAAACAATGATAAAGTTGTTAGTTATAAATTGGAATACCGTACTAAAAATTATATTTAGTATGTAGCTCCATACCGAGTATATTTACATCGCATGAGAACACGGATCGGATCCATGTCCCACTCCAAGCACGAGCACGATTCCGTCCCGAGATTGACATTGAAGGTTTGGTTTCGCCTTGACTTTGAATGTGTCGTTACTTTTGGGCACTATAGTATACCGGCGTGATCTCTCGGCTCACCCGTATCTTGCGAATGACTTGGGGTTAGGTCGATAGGGTATGCTCTTGCCGCTTCAAGTCTTTGATCGAACCATTTTTCTATGATATGACGAATCGCTTCAACCATAGAGCAAATGGGCAATCGTCTTGCCCACAACAACCGAGCATTGAAGGGCTCGGCAATGTTGGAAGTCAAAAAGGTATAGCGCCTCACAGGGCACTTTGATCTCGCCCACTTCTCAACTCCTACCTCTGTCAACTTACTATATGCACCACCGGTGGGTCTATCTTTAGCACGAGGACTTTAACATGTTCATTGCTTTGTCAAACTCCGCCTCCCGATATGCATAAGCCGCCTACAGTACAATGCCACCGACGGTTTTCAAAAGGCGTGATTTTTTCAGCAGATGTTAGTAGCATAAGCCGTGGGCGTTCTCGGAAAGACATTTTCACGATTGGATATCTTGGCGCGCGCGATCGGACACAATCAACGTCTCGAATTGAATGGTAAGCGGTCTTCACGTGTTCGAAACCAAGTCCATGATAAATCATTCTCGATCGGACCAATTCCATAAGCCATGGAAAAACTTGCTCGTTGCAGTCGCCGTATGACAACAAACAATATACCCTTATTGCGGCCCTTCAAGTGCGTGCCATCCACAACAATAACAGCCTCGTACGCACAACGTGTAACCGAAGTCGGTGGAACCGAAGCGCTACAAAAGATGGCGAAACGACCATCCGGTCCAATATCCAAGTCAATCAACGAACCGAGGTTAGTTGTCCGCAACATGTGAAGATAACCCGGTAGCATCGATAGGATTGTTCATACCACCATATATCATCTCGATTGCCTATTACGAGCTCTCACCGCGACGGTATATGGCGCTTTGCACGCCATACTCGTTGTAACTCGGCCATAATCGATCTCGGCTTAATGACTTCACCGTCCTCGCGTATTTTTCGCGCTATGTATGTTGCACTCACACGGGCTTTGACCTTGCGCGTTTCGGTATTCACGAGATCATCTACACAGTGTATGCGGCATCAAACTTGCGCAAACCAAAACCACCTGTTGCGATGCGCGCAATAAAGCGGACACCGATCACGATATCGCATTTGAGCGTAATCCGGTGCGGTCCGATCGTGAATAACAAATTACGCTCTTTGTTCCATGTGCCACAAACCGATGATATCTTAAGGTCCACCTTGTTGTCGAAGATGGAACCTTCGCTCAGCTCATCGGGGTTCGGAATAGAGTCAAGAGGACTAGCAAAAAGATTGTTCGAAGCCTCATGAGGAATAACGAGAGCTAGCCAATTGCTCATCTCTTCCATTTGTTCTACCTCGAGTCCTCGGTTACCCTCGCGTGTTGCTCGCATAATCATCCCAAGCAATTTTCTATTCCACCCTCTCGACGTATCCACGCATCAAATTCTACAAACGTGCGGTGATCACATTTGCAGCCGCCGCTCCTTCTCCTCTTCTTCATCGGGCGATGTTTGTTCTTCACCGCCGACGACGTATTCGTCATCATCACCGTCGTCAACGATCGCGTCGACCCGGGCACATGTTGTGGCACTTCGAGGTGTATTTTGCTCAAACCAATTATATGCTCCAAATTGTTGTGTGAATGACTCATCCGAGAGATGAGTATTGTGAAGCGTAGTCATACAACGTATCACGTGGTTGCTCGAATTGTGGCATATATGCTTGAGTTCGGTTGGGAGCGTGACGCCGTATGTCACATACACCTCGGTTGGGCATAAACCTCGCTGTCGAGCTAGGCGATCATCGGTGAGTCAAAAGTGATTTGATAAGTCTACCACTTGAGATCTCGATATATAATGTATTTGGTAGTCAAAAGAATTTGCTCCCAGAAGGGAATTAATGTTTTCTCTTAACTCCCAAATAAGTGCATTATCAGTCCGAACATAGGTATATGATGATGCATCACAAGATGTTCAAACAATCATCCCAACATCCTCCATATCTAATGATAATATTCTTCCACCCGACATCTAATTAAATCATACAAATGCACAATAATTAATTAAAAATTCATTAATTATAAAACAAACATCTAAACTAAATAATACAAATTAAATATAAAAACAGTAACATTGATCACAAATGTTTAATAATAAGAACAATAAATTATAAACTAAACTAAACTAAATGAAAATTTCAAAAATGAACGTGTATAAATCGTGATTCACCTAAACTAAATCAAATAATAATTCACATAAACTAAATAAATAATACAAATCAAATAATAATTCACATAAACTAAATAAATAATACAAATGCACAATAATGGACGTGTATAAATCTCTAAACTAAATAATAATTAAATATTATAATTCATCGGGACGGATATAAACCATAATTCACCTAAACTAAATTAAATAATAATTCACCTAAATTAAACTAAATGTTATAAATTAAACTAAACTAAACTACGCGACCAACCCCACTAAATTAAACTAAATGAAAAATTCACCCCGCGGCCAACCCCCTATCCCACGACTAAATGAAAAATTCAAGTGTATTGTTGCGTATTTATAATAATTAAACTAAACTAAACTAAACTAAATTAAATTAAACTGAAAAACTATAATTTAATTCAACTACAAAATAATAAAATTTAATTTAACTCGACCCATGGCCAACCCCACCCCGCTGCCAACCCCATCCCCCACGACCAACCCCACCCCATGCCAACCCCACCCCCGCTGCCAACCCCACCCCAGCGGCCAACCCCATCCCACGGCCAACCCCACAAGCGGCCAACCCCACCCCCAATGGCCAACCCCACACCAACTAGCTAAACTAAAAATTCAACTACATCGAACTAAACTAAACTAAACTAAACTAAACTAAACTAAACTAAAATTAAACTAAACTAAACTATTTAATTCATCTAAAAATTCATAATACAGCACGGTTCATTAATTATTCATACAAATGCACAATGGTTATACGATGCCCTAAATAATTATTAATTGAAATTAATTAAAAATTCACCAAAATTCATCTAACAATAATTAAGGAATCATATATATAACAAATACATCAAAATATTGAAATTACCTTTTATAATCCACTGAGGGAGAGGGAGAGGGAGAGCGAGAGCGAGAGCGAGAGCGAGATAAAGAAAAAGAATTCAGTGAACGAAAAGAATGAAATATATAGGTATAATTCCGATAAGGTGAATTAAATTCACTGTAAATATTTGTTGGCATAGTTGTTGGCGAACTGATGAAAAAGTTGTTGATCGAAGTAAATTCACTGATGAAAAAGTTGATGAAAAAGTTGTTGATCGAAGTAAATTCACTGAAAAAGTTGTTGATCATTAGTTGGTGTATTTAATTTACAAAAAGTGGTTGGTTTATATCGTTTATTTAATTTTCATCTCTAATAAAGTCATATAATTAATAATTAATAATTAATAATCAAATTCAATTTATAATTAATTTATAATTAATTAATGAATTCAGTATAATTAATAATTAATGATAAGTATTTAAATTTATAAATAATTAATAAAATTAGCGGTCAACCCACCCAACCCACCCAACCCACTGATAGCCAATCCCTCGGCGGCCAACCCCTAGGTGCGGCCAACCCCTAGCGCGGCCAACCCCCACCCCGCCTCCGGCCAACCCACCCCACCCCGCCAGGCAACCCCCAGGCTAACCCCTGCGGCCAACCCACCCCCATCCCCGCCCAACCCCACCCCTGCCCCGGCCAACCCACACCCCACCCCTAGCGGCCAATGGGTCGCCAACCCTCAATGGCCAACCCACGCCCCAACCCCACCCCACCGACCAACCCCAACCCCACTACCAACCCACCCCACCGGCCAACCCCATCCCCACCCAACCCACCCCACCGCCGCCAACCCCACCCAAGGCTGCCAACCCACCTGCTGACCAACCCCACCTCACCTGTGGATAATTTAATTTAATTTAATTTGTATAATTTAATTTAATTTAATTTAATTTGTACAGAATTATAACTTTAGTTTAATTTAATTTGTAAATTAAATTAAATTAACGGTTTTTTGATTTGTGATTTGATTGATATTTGAAATGACTTTGTTTTGACTACAAATCGTTGAAAAGATATTTAAAAAATGAAATGGGTATAGACGGCATTCTTTTTTTGAAATTGGATATATACTGATTCAAGTTTTTTAAAAAAGTGCATTTCCATATATTTCCACTTATACTAATACAAAAAACATAAATTAAAACATACACAAATAAAGAAACATAGTTCAAACTTACATTTAAAATAAAATTTAAATAATTTGGGTTTTGTTATTATTTAAGCTTGAGTTATTTTATTGTTTGGTTTGAGTTAATTATATAATTTTGTATTTCAATTTGTGTATCTTTAGTGTAATATTAATTTTTTAAAAAGAAATTCAAAAAAAAATTAAATAATTAAACATAATAAATAAAATAAATATGCAATAGACTTCCACTTTAATCAATATAGCACACACATCAAATAAAACATATAAACAGTACTATATATTAAAACAATTAAAAATTAAAATTAAAAGGAGAGATGTGAATTGCGCAAGCAACAATGTTGCTGTATTTTTACAGCAAAAACCATTTAGCTCAATAATAGAGCATGAAATTTGAAGTAGGGTTGGAAGATTTTTTCAACAAAATAGTGCTGATAAATATATATTTTGAATATTTTGTCACGAAAGAGAAGACTTTTTGTCTAGATATCAATTAGGAATGGCAAGGGGCCAGATCTGGCTAGGTCCAGATCCAGATCCGATATTTTTTGCTTGACTTCGGATCCGGTCCAGATCCATTGGGTCTAAAAAAATTATATCCAGATTCATAAGATCCGCACGGTCCAGGATCTAGATCCGGATCCATATGTTTTCACTTCTAAAATAAATTCTAAATCAGCTATAATTCACAATAACACCATAATAATCTAAATATACAATAATATTATAACAATTATTTAGAATTTCTATAATTATCACCATATTGGAAGACGTTAGTTACAAATTTACTATAAGGTAAGAAACAACAAACAGCTCGATCGCATGTGGTTTAAGTGACGCGCGTGAATGTCGATTAATACATAATTAGGAGAATTTGAAATGAAATTGGGAACATATTTGTTTTGGGAGAATTTGAAAAAAGAAAATTAAAGAGTTTTAAGTTGGGGTTATGTATTAAATTATAATAAAAATAATATATATATAAATATATATAAATAAAAAAATAATGGATCCGCGGGCCGGATCTGGGTCTCAAAAATTAAATCCCAGATCCAAAAAATGAGGGTATGATCCAGATCCGGTCCAGATCCATCGAGTCTAAATTTTTGAGGATCCAGATCCTGAAAAATGGATCTGAATCCACGGATTTGGATTGGATTCGGGATCCATTGTCATCTCTAATATCAATTGATTCTCTTGTTGCTAGTGTACGACCACTGCAATATCAAACGATCGTAACACTAGAAACTAATTTCCTATGATGCGTATCATAAGTGTTGACATCAGGAGAGATGAAACTATACATGATTATCAAAATACAAAAACAATAGTATTTATAGTAGAAACCCTATCCTCTATATAGTAATAAATTATATATAGTAATAAAAAATCACGGTCTAGAAAGTTATATTTAGGAATAAATTCTGCATTTATAATAAGTCATATTTTTTTCGTCCACCTCTTAGAGATTTATGTCTCCATATAAAAATAAATGATATTATATTAAAAAAATTATATATGAATAAGTATAATGATTTTATGAAAAAATATGTATGTATTGGACTAGCATATATATATATATATATATATAGAGAGAGAGAGAGAGAGAGAGAGTTATTTCCAAATGAAAACCATTTTTATTTTAAAAACTAAGAACCAAATGAATTCACTATAAAAATGAATCCGTTGGGAAAATTACTAAATTCAAAAATTCGAAATTTTTCACCCTGATTCGAATCCCACAAGGGGCAAAAATTCTATTTTTTTAGATTCGATAATTTTCACGGATTCATCAATTTTCACAATGAATTCATCATTTTTTTGTTCTCACGTTCTCATGATAAGAATGGTTCATGTTAACCCTCCTATATATATCGATCGATCTTAATTTCGTAAGGGAAATAAATCTTAAGAACACTAAAGATTTACGTGGTTCGATCATGTGAATAAGATCTCGTCCACGGGCAATATGTGTATTGAGGTGTAAGGCGATTACAAAGAGAGTGAATGGCTCTATTTCGTCTAATCTAGCCTCTTTTATACACAACCATAAAGTTTGACTCTGGTCAAGTCTTTTCCTATTAGGTTAAAGTCTTCTCTATTAGGACTCTTTTATATGGCGAGCCTCGCGTTCCCAATGGAAGTCTTCTTGGGCGAACTTGTCCAGCCGAGCTTGATGTCGGGGTTACTTGTATTGGGCACGATGCTTGGGCACAGTAGTTGGGCGTATCTATCAATTCGTGCTTGATTGGGGTTGTTTATGACGTGGGGGTTGAAGCGATATGTGGACATGCTCTCAGCCCCGACTTGGTGTGTCAATTCCTCATGTCGTTATATCAAATCTTTGTGTTGGCGGGCGTCGAAGACACGTGTGTTTAGCGTGTCTCTTGCCGAGGTGTTGTAACCGCGGACAAGGTGTTGGCGATGTCTCTGGCCGCCGCTGTCAAACCTAAGGAGGCGTTCTCTTCGATTCATTTTATGGTTTCACTGACGAGCGTTAGGCGATAATTTTCACGATTCATCTTCGAACTGTTTTCAGGCCTTCTGAGCATTAACCGAATTCATCATTTTCTTTTCAATACGTTCGAGGTCGAACGGATTTTTGCCGTTGTAGAGTGCGATTGATAAGAATTTAATGTGGCGGTTCCCATAAAGCGCGCAATGGGTATACCCTCCTATCTCATATATATCTATATATAATATAATATTCTGCCATCTTCAACGATAAACAACGTTATGGCCCTGGTTCGGTGAGAATGAAAATAAGTGTAATTCCCCCGGATTGCGGTAAAGTGTCTTCTTTTCTTGATCTTAAGCATAATTAGAATATATCATATTGAGTCCAGGATAGGCTTTGCCTCCAGGATGGTTTTGTTGCCGTGTGGAGACGATGCCTCAAGGCTGGTCTTCGTCTTCCTTACCCTTATGTATACGTTGAGTTCGAGATGTTTGGCATACCTCTTGCCCGACTCTCGCGAACTCATTCCGAAGATATGACCGCCTAGGTGTCATGCTATATGGCATAATTTTCCTTTGACCTTGGGGCTTGTCCTTCTTTTTTGCAAGCGAAGGGAGGCTCGGGGTGGTATTATCTATCACCCGTGAGGAAATTCAAAGCAAAGATTAAATCGAAGATCTCCAGCCGAAGAAGTTCTTACACATCGGTTTCGAGACATATGGAGTTTCCATAGCGATCGATAAGATCGCCATGTGTTTGTCGACAAGGGCTTGGTGACACGGAGGAGCGGACAAATTGACCTTGTTGACGAGGTCTTCTCCGAGGCCGAGCTTGCGTGCGGGGCTTAGCTATGATCCTGCCTCCGGGGTGGAGTCGGTGAAGGTGAGGCCCTTCTTCTTTCTCTTTATTCCATGATTATACGTGTTGATCTTGACCTATGTATTTCCTGGTAGTGAACCTTCTAAGAGAAAAGAAAGGAAGGAGCCGATCTCAGTGGCCGAGCCGCCTCTCGACCTTGAAGGATGTCGAGGACATGCCGAAATGAGTGTGGAGCCGAGATCCCTTCACCGCAGCCCACTCAAGCGCTGAAGGCGGAAGCATGTAATCCCGAGTCCTCGGTTGCTGCAGGTGAGTCTGATCATTGGTTCCAAGTCGGTGCCTCGTCTCTTTCAGGTTTTGTACTTGTCCTTATACTTTGTGTAGTAGTATAAAAATTGTGTTCTTGACTGATGTATATATTGTATGGGGTCGAGGGCGTGGCGAGGTGTCAAAGTATCCGATCTTATATCGGATTACCGGAAGGCGCCACGTTGTGGTTGACGGTGGCCGGTATGCTCGGGAGGTGGAGGAGAGAATACCTCTCTCGTTGAAATTTCGAGGCCGAGGCTAAGATCAAGGACCTCGTCAAGCAGAAGACGGCGGATCGCGACGGCCATTGAGGCGGCGGCAAGGGCTAGGTCGGCGAGGCAGGTGTGGCGGAGGAGGCGGCAAGGGCCAGGGCGGGCCGAGGTTGCTTGATGAAGGCGAGGTGGAACAGTTCGCCGTCGGGAGGCGGACATGGCGAGCTCGCGAGGAGAAACAACCGTGCCTTTGCGGAGGTTCATTCATGTCGTGACTTCTCGGGATGGTTTCGGATGCGGGTGAGGTGCTTAATAAGCGCTCCATCTCGGATCAATCGAGAGGTCACGAGGACTACCTGCACTGGACAAAGCCAGTATGGAGTGCGAGAGGCGAGGATGATGTCTGAGGCAGGCTATTTTTGATGTGCTTGTCCGGCGGCACGAAGGAGCTTCCGTCTTGCGAACCTTGCCTCTCCTCGCTTCTTTTGTCCGGAGTCTGTTCGCTACCGTCCGTGGATCGGGATCCTGACCGGCGCTTTTGTGTCGATCATGCTAAGGTCGGGGAGGCACTGATGCTTGAAGCGTCGAGACTCGGGTGGTTCCCAAGAGGTGAGGTTAACGGGCCGAAAATAATCGGAAGAGGCGAGGCTATCCGAGCTTGAGGCGGCGGATGTGGACATGGCGGAAGCACGGAGGGTCGATTGATCCACTATTTTTTTGAATGTAAATGTACACTTTTTCCGCCTAAGGCATATTAATAGAACCACAAGTTTATATGAAAACACTTATCTTTTTATTCGGTTGTACTTTGAAATGCTTGATGCTTCTCCTTGGTTGAATCGAATCAAAGACACATCGCGGGGACTCTTGAGTTGAAGAGGTCGAACTCACTCCATACCTCTTAAGATGTCGACTCGGCTATTTTGCTCCCTCGGATGCGAACTATCCGGAAGTGTGAGAAAGTCAGTTCAGGCTTTTGCTTTTTCAAGATACTTCTTCATTACATTAAGCACCTCGTATTTATGTCTCCATATAAAAATAAATGATATTATATTAAAAAATTTATATATGAATAAGTATAATGATTTTATGAAAAATATGTATGTATTGGACTAGCATATATATATATATATATATAGAGAGAGAGAGAGAGAGGCATCGAACCACTGCGGGCGTTGTCGACGGTAACTTTCCAAATGAAAACCATTTTATTTTAAAAAACTAAGAACCAAATGAATTCACTATCTTCCGTAAAATGAATCTCGTTGGTGAAAATTACTAAATTCAAAAATTCGAAATTTTTCACCCTGATTCGAATCCGAAATCCTCGACAAGGGACAAAAATTCTATTTTTTTAGATTCGATAATTTTCACGGATTCATCAATTTTCACAATGAATTCATCATTTTTTTGTTCTCACGTTCTCATGATAAGAATGGTTCCCATGTTAACCCTCCTATATATATCTATATATAATATAATATAGGTGTTGGTTCCTATCAATATCTATATATAATATAATATAAGTGTTGGTTCCGGTGAGAATGAAAATAAGTGTAAGAAATAAGAATATATCACATCCACACATCTTTCTCAAATCAATGGTCCAGATTAAAAGTAATATATTAACTGATTTTTAATTATTATTTTTTATAAATTCGTATAAGGGTATAATAGGGAATATAGAATAAAAATTACATCATCATCTTCCATATTTCTTAGCATTCGGTGTTACTGTTCATCGTCCAAAAACCATATCCCTTAATTGTAGGGATTCAAATATGCTTGCACATCTTCAGTTTCACATCAATTATGCAGCATAAATAATGCGCCACGTAACATTTTTTAAACATAGTTTAGCATTTAAAACTTTCATGTTTGCCATATACAGTTATGCAATATCATTAATGAATATTTGCTACAGAACATATGAATATGTGCAAAAAAAAACACTCAACCGTAATAAAAATAAATAAATAAACACAATATATGTACAGAACAAAGAATCAAATTAACTAGCAATAATTTATGAAATTTTAGTATATATGCGAAATGAATAAACTAAATATGTTATGAAAATATTCCATCAGTGCAATAAGTACTGAAAAGCACGTATGAATGAATACATAATTTTTTTACCTACATATGTGCAAAATGGATAGCTAAAAATGCTACAAAAATGTTCCACCGTTGCAATAACAGAAAAATACGTATGAATCAATACATAGATTTCAATACTTGTGTTTCCCATATATTTGCTAGCTTGAATAAAAATAAACTTTCATAGATTAAGTATTGAAAAAATAATCAATTTAAAATAATAATTTAAATGACAAATTACATAAAATCCCTAAAAATAAGCTAAAAATTGTGTGTTAGCTGAAATTAAGGAAAAGAAACTGCGTCTTAACATATTAATTTACTTATATAACCTTGGCAGAAAATGCAGGTAAAAATGTATAGCACATATAGGTAAAAATTGTAGCATAATGAGAATAAATCTTGTCCATTAATTTACTAAAATCAACGACCTAGATTTTTTCTTATTTCATATAAAAAAAATCATTCATACCTGATCCATCATATATATATATATAAAGTGAGGTTTAAATAAGAATCATTTGTAACGCGAAAATTAAGAACCACGAAAATTCGTTGTGAACAAAATGAATTCGCTATGATAGTTAATGCATTCGCTAAGAAAATTACTAAATCCAAAAATTCAGAATTTTCACCAAGGGTTCGAATCATCTGAGGGGAAAAAATTTATTTTTTGAATTCAGTAACTTTTTCGATGAATTCATCAACTTTCACTCCGAATTTATCATTGTTTGTGTTATATATATACACAGACAATAAGTATTTTTTTTAGTTCCCGGATAGTTGGCACATGATAAACACATATATGTATTTTACGTACTATCAAAATCCGTATATTTGTTTCGGTCAAATTTATAGTAATAAGTACATGACTTTGTTAAATGTAGTTATACACTCTCATGTATTATACTCCCTTCGTCCACTATAAACGTGCATTTAATTCCTTTTCGGTCCGTCCACCAAAAATGTGCACTTTCCTTTTTTTAGAAACACCAACTTTACATTTTTACCCTCAACTTATCCACTTATTTACAAAAAAACACTCATGGCCCACCTTTTTACACTCACAATCCATTAATATATTCATTTATTATCCTAATGACATACCTTTTTATACACATTTACTTTACACTCATTACAATTTTCTTAAAACCCGTGCCACCAAAACCGATGCACGTTTTTGGTGGACGGATGGAATATTTAATTTCTTTTTCAAAAGCAAACATTTTTTTCATATAAAACTATGTTTAAGAATAACTTCTCTATAGTAATATTTTTCATATTTTTCTCTAGTTCGAACAATATTATTGTATAGAGTTTCTACTTATTAAATAAATCTATCAATTTTGTCCATTGGAAAATATTCAAACATTAAAGACCCTCTTTGTTACAAGAATATCTATGGTTCAATCTACACCATTCTCCTTCTCCCCCGAAAAAAGAAGCTATCAATTTCCTATACAAAAATAAATACAGCAAGACTTTAAATTCTAGTATTAAATTTTTGGAGTCTATCTTCTGAATATCAGCATAAAGAAATACTCACTTCGTTCTTTTTTAAATGTTTCATTAACACTTTTTTTATTGGTAAATTTAATGCAAAAATTTAAAGACTGCGTCATGGTGGACTCGAACCCGAAACCTTTGATATTAGGCATTAACCACTCTACCACTATGTTAACACACACACATTAACACTTTTTTCTTGTTTTAATTGTTAAGTGTCACAGTTTACAATTTAAGAGAAATATTATGATTAATTTATTATTTTACTCTTATTTAATATGGTTGTTGATAATTAGTTGTGTATATATATTTATTATGAGAATTAATAAAGTTATAAAAATAAATCTCTTTATTTTTTTAGTTTGTGTGATTTGATTACAAGAGACACTTAAAAAAGAATGAAGAAAATAGAAAATAACTGATCAGAACACCATCTTAAATATTTGTTAAAAACGTAATTAATAACGTGTACGTATACTCTAGATTTTCTTTTCTATTTTTGGGACGATATATAATAATAAGATTAAGATACAATAGTTGAAAATTTTGACCTTATGATTGCTACCAAATTCTTTTGGTTTCGACACATCCCCTTCTTCTTCCTCGAACCCCACCCCTCTTTTTATTTTATTTTATTTTAATTTTTATTACGAAGGTAACTTATCACCTCTATATAAAATATGCACGGAAATATAGTACCACAAATCATATAAAAATAATTGGTGTGACGGACTCAAATTTTAAGACATTAACGGAAATAGAATTAAAAATATTTATTCACAATAATAATCACGCAATAAACCATTGTCAAGGAGATAAAGATATAAAATATATGAAAAATAATAAAAGGAGAATAATCTAGTTTGCTTTCCCGAGTGGTGGCAATCAAACAAGAAAACTTCACATATCCTATCCCGCGAACTTAGTTCAGTTGATTAAGAATTAACAGATTTGAATAAGAATCAATGATTAAATCATAGCAACCGTAATGTGAGAGTTTCATTCTCTTTAGGGTAGCTCCTTATAAACACTAAATTAAGTATTCTTAACTTTTTAACCACCGAATCATCGTAATTTACCTCCCCATATTCTCATTAGATTGGAATATGAAGTTCCTGGAGGAGTTCTTCCTTTTGGAATAAGAAAACGTCACATGTAAGAGGAGCATGGTAGGCTCCACTTAGGGGGTGTTTGGCTAAGCTTATTTTAGAGAAATTATGTTCCAGAAACATAAGATGTTTGAGAAACATAAGAGTAAATGTCTCAAGTCTTATAAGTTGTTAAAGTGTTTGGATAATTGATCTTATAAGCTAGAGAAAGAATCGCGAGTTAGAGAGAGAAAATCATAGTTAGAGAGATAAAAATTGACGAGAGGTGAAGTTGATAGTGTATGTGTAGGAAATAACGAACTATAATAAAGTTATTTTGGTAAGTTCATGGTTGCTTATAAGTTTATGAAAAAATAAGTTAGGGTTGACCAACTTATTTTTAGAAGAGCTTATAAGTTGTTGGAGCTTATTTTCACGAACATAAAATTTCGTTTAGGAGCTTATTTTCTAAACACTTTGCAATATATAAGCTCCTAAATTTATAATTTGTTTTAAAACTTATAAGCTCAGCCAAACACCCTCTTAGTATCGACAATCGAGTTCAATATATCACTACTAACTACCTTGTTTATTTCAATAATTTGATCGAGTTTAAAGGATATAATATAAACTTTGTGGATAATTATCAGAAAAGTAATATTTATAGAACCAGTTATAAATTCCATCACAACTTTGAATTAATGGAACTTAATTGGTAAGACTCATATTGTATGTATGAGTTTGTAATTAAAAAAATAAATTTACTTGCATATTGTTTTTGATTACTTTCTTAAATTATTTTTTGAAATTATATTTAATTTTCTTTGCCAAATAAGCCACGTAAAGACATCATTGTGGTGATATGTAACATCTTTATTTTGCCACCATTTTGTCGTCTAGGCCAGAAAGGATGCCACATGAATACAATTATCAATTGATATCTTAACAACGAAAATTGGCATCAGGATAAAATCAAAATCATTTAGTATCTATGGCAGCTTAAAGGAGCATTTAGCATCTAATTAAGTACGAAACTGTCATTACTGAGATAATAAAACATTATATTTGCCCCATTAATCAATATATATACCACCAACAAAATGCATAAATCAGCCAAAAGTATACACAAAATACATGCATGAGACAAGCATCGCGAGAATATGATAATTCTTCACAGTGCAAATCTAGCACAAGAACAGTGTAATTCTTCTGCACAGAGAGCACAACATCATATGTTGATTATCATAACAATTCTTGAAATTATTACAACACACACCCACATGATTCTAAAGACAAACACAATGAACTTTACACCATATTTTGGGAGTTAAATACCAATCTCAAATCATATTCCACGATCATCCAAAAATGCTCTTCTTCATAAGAGATACACAAGACGTTCGACACCGTGGCAAGACTCTTATTGAATATATGATGTGTATATATCATGTTACAAGTAACATAGTTGTATATGTATTTATGTTGTCTAAAAATCATAGAATTTGATCAATGCAAGCTCACAACATTCCAAGATGTACTAACTTCTTGATCACCTCTTGAAGAATCAATCTTGACGCAGAAGAATTCCTATCTGTTCATGCAGAAGAATTCTTATCTACAGTTTGCCCCCATCGGAGAATGTAAGCTCACCAGAGAGCAGTCTCCGCTCATCGTTCTCATCAAAATCAAGACTCACGTCTCCTTCATAATCCACATCGATCACACTTCTCTCATCCACACTGTTGTTTTCTGCAACATGAAGCTGTGGGCGCTCTTCCACTAAACTGGAGTTTTCTGTTTCTATCTCCAGCATCTCTGATTCGATCAAAGCTTCCATTCTTGCTCGGTCTCTGTCCCTCGGATACGTGCAATAGAGAAACGAGTAGAAAGCGCAGCAGATGGCCATGGGGATGCTTATTGCAGTGTAAAGGGCTTTGCCAAGAGATGCAGCGTTTTCTCGATCCGTTTCGATTGCTTTTGAGTCTACCGGTCCTGCCGGAATGGGCTTATAGCCGTACACCTGCTGTGCTAACATTCCGACCACCGGTGGAGCAAACGAAGCTAGGATAGATTCAAAAGATCTATCCAAAGCATAGATGTTCGTTCGAGCTCTCTCAGGCACTATTTCTGCAAATATTGGACTGCAAGCATATTGAAAAGAGAAAATTTAGGACCGCAAGCACATATTAATTACTAACTAATAGTCTTGAAATTTGAGCAGTCAACATCTGTTGCATACACAAGAATGTGAGTGAACTATAAAAAAAGCAAGTAAAAAATCAAACCGGTGACTTATAGAAACAAATATATACTTCACAGAATAAAGAGTTATGCTAAGAACACACTAAAGAAAGGGTGGAAATTGTTTAACCACTTTTGATAAGGAACATGTTAAAAACACCCACTTCTATAATAATATGTAGATTTATCCAAATTGACTAAAATAACCACAAATCACATGCATGGTACAAACTTGTCAAAATCGGAAATGGATGTGCCGGCCAACAAATGCATTTGGGTCGACTCGCAATGGCATTTGCTTTGTCATAAAGTGTCAGAATTTCAGTATTTTCATGCGAAATTTGTCACATCCTAAGGCAATTTTTTGTCCCTTCAAATGTGGGTTTTTCCTACATGTTTTATAGAAGTCGATACTTTTCATTTTCCTTATGAAAAATGGGTACTTTACCATTACCACTTAAAGAAACATGTCATCGTTATTAATTTGGTATCATTTTGGAGCTTTCCTACAATGACGGGAAAGAAGGCCTTAATTAAGTTTGAAAAAAAGTTCAAAGTTAGTTTTGCCAAGATACTTACTTGTTAGTTGCAGGAGCGTTCCAAGAGATGAAAAATCCCATAACAAAGAACACAAAACCGTGCATTGCTGCGGTGGAAGGATCATCGGGCAATCCAAGCAACAAAATAGCAGCTAATGGGATAGCCGAGCCAGAGCTTATCTGCGAGAGTATAATTCTACCAGCATTTGGCAACCGTTTGGCAAGGATATCGCCCATCTTCCCGCCAAACAATCCTCCGAGAGATCCAGCAACGTTAAACAGTGTCAAGATTGTTGCTGTTTTCTTGTGAGAGAAGCCCATGAGCTCTAACCACATAGGAGCAAACGACAGAGATGACCACGGGAATGAGCCAGAGACGCCTTGAGCAACCAATATCTGGAAGGAAGGGACTTTTATAACCGCTTTTGCTTCTTTAACGAGTTCTCTCATTTCCTCCTTGAATGGCTTATGCGGAGGCTGCTCTTTCTTCTTACCATCACTATCAACAAATCGAGGATCATTGGCAAAGAGATGGACTAAAGCACCAATCACGACACTTAGCATTGCAACGATGTGGAATGCAATTCTCCAGCCGGGGATCCCCATGACCGATGTGGAGGCTATCAGAACGGAGAGGAGGCCACCGATGATGGAACCAAGATTTCCTGTCAATTGCAGCCAACCAAAAGCGGTGCCACGATTTGTGTCATCGGTTGAGTCAGCAACGAGGGACTGAATTGCTGGTGTGACTATGGCAAGGCCTATCCCGTTCAGACCTCGTGATATTGCCACCTATGGAATAAGACGAAACTTAACACCTCATGATGCAACAATATTGCATACAAAACCTACAAACAACACTAAATTTAGATTTCCATGAAATCACTTTCGAAATTATGGTGCAGTAAATCAAATTTGCAAAGTGATCTCTACGGGCACGAAGGCTACTCAATACTAGATTTATTCACAAATTCTAAGGCAGGATGTTAAAGATTCTACAATGCATACCACAAATCAACCAAGATTGTGAAAAACAACTCCTTTAACTTCTTTAATTTCTCACTCGTTTATTAACATTTTCTACATGGACATAAGTTGATTTCTAGCTGAGAAACATCCATATCTACGACACCCTCGAATGCAAAATCCGAAAACGCCCAAAATGAGATTAGGAAAACAACAAGAATAAAGACAAACAATGACTACAAATTTGGGTATAAACCCATTGCAATCTCACCAATCAATGAGGTTTCATACTCATGAAAAAAAAAATCAATCCTTTAACTTTCACATTCAAATTCTTCAAGAAAATTATTTCATTCCAGAAAATCCGATCACGATTTGCAACAGTTGACAGAAAATTCAGATTTTGATATAAAAAGGTAAATAAATATATAGAATATGGGTACCTCGGCGAAAGTGGAGGAGACGGCGACGAGGAAGGTGGCGGCGGCCCAGAGGAAAGCGCCGAGGGCGATGACGGTGGTGCGGTTGTGGCGGACGGCGAGGTAGGCGGCGAGTGGGTAGCACGAGGACTGGACGATGGATCTGAAGAGCGTGAGGGAGCCGAGGCGAGTTGGGTCGGCATGCAGCGCCGCCCCGACTTCCTTGTAGACTCCCGGCAGCAGAGATTCATCGGCGCGTTCCATTATTCCGGCCAAATTGACGAGGACCAGAGTCAAAGTCTCGGATCTCATCTCGGTGAGCTTCCTCATTCATGAATTGATCTGCGTTGACTAGGAGAGAGTGAGGGAGTGTCTGAATGGGAAGAATTTTGGTGGATTTTGTGTGGGCTCTCTCTCTCTCGAGTTTCTTTTTTTTTTTTGCTTCGAATGTAGGCAAAGAAACAATGGCAGATTCACAAGTGTCGCGTAATTATAGGAATATATTGTCCAAAAGGGAAATTGTACGAGACTGTTATTTCCATATATTTTTTGTTATACAAAATCGTCTGCCAAATTTCACGTCAATCTATAATCCAATCACGCTTCGTTGAAAAGTTTAAAAACCCTCTAAATTCTTTTATCACTCCGTATTATACACAAGTAAAATTATGATTATTAAATTATCATATTAGTTATCGATCCACTAACTAGAAACTGCTTAGACTTAATGCCCCAAAATAATAAAATGTAAAATCCAAAATTTATCTCTTAAACTTTATGGTCTTTTTTATAATTTTAAAACTTTGGATGGATAGATGCTCATTGGATTGACGTGAGGGAGAGAGGGCTATGTTTTTGGGAGCAAACTATGGGAAAATATGAAGTGCATGAATATAATTTATGCCTGCGAATTAAAGATGATTTTTTAAATATGTTTTGTCTATGAATAAGAAAGTTATAAATGTCTATGTTTTGGGAGCAAACTATGGAAAAATATGAAGTGCATGAATATAATTTATGCCTGCGAATTAAAGATGATTTTTTAAATATGTTTTGTCTATGAATAAGAAAGTTATAAATGTCTTGGAGAGTTTAATGCTAGCACATGATGATGCTAGAAGCATACTTGACACATGCAAGTCGAACAAAAAGTAGCATTGGGAGGGGTACAACAACTCCATAGGTTGAATAGCAAGAATAATCTATCCGAGAAGATGCTTGGATTGGTGAGGCAATAAGTTACCAATATGATAATCAATGGCTAGTTTGAAAGGATAATCAACCATACCAGAACTCTGAGACATGGCCAGAATCATACGAAAGGTAGTAATGGGGAATTACCAGCAAAAAACCATTGAATTGATCGAACCAAATAAATCGAACATTAGAACTGAAATTATTGGATTCAGAATACTAGCTTTAATCATAGATTTTACAAATTCCATGGAATAGGTTTCAATTTTCAATTAGTTATAAGAAGTGTTTTCAGCTTTCACGGTAACAAAACTAACAACAAATAAAATGTTTGTCGTATTTATATTAAAGCTGGCTTGCCAAATCTTTATGTATAATTTAAACCCATATTAAATAAATTAAACGGAATTTTCACCCCCTAAATATGGAAACAACAACGTTTGAGCCCAAAAATAAAAAAAATAGTTGTAGGTTCTCGATGTTGTTGGGATATGAAACCTGATAGGATATAATTATAATTAGTCACTGGATTTGGAGGATTCTAGTCAGAATATAATTAGAATTAGTGTCCATAGATTTGGAGGAATTCTAGTCAAATTAGGATTATGCCTTTTAAAATTTTCTTCTTCTTATAAATAGTTCCTCCTCATTGTAGTTGTAGTGTGTATAATATTTTCATCAGAATATCTCTAGCGCAGATCACTGACTTGACAGCGACCCCTAGATATAGTCTTGTGGAGACGAACTGTGTAACCAATTCTCGTGTGTGTTATTTTTCTTGCTTTCCTATTTGGTGTGTGCTTTATTTCGTAACAAGTGGTACCAGAGCACCGGTTCAATGGGAGCAAATACGATGGTTGACGGAAAAATACCAGCAGAGAAGTTCGATGGTTCAGATTTTGGATTTTGGAGGATGCAAATCCAGAAATACCTGTATGGTCAGGATTTTTATCAGTGTCTAGGTACAAAATCAGAGGGCATGAAAGAGTAGGACTGGAAGTTGTTGGACATGAAGGCGATGAGTGTGGTACATTTATCGCTGTCTAAGAACATCACGCTCTAGATGAGCAAAGCCAAGACCACGAAGGAGATGATGAAGATATGGTCACCGAAGAAGGGTTGGAAAGTGCAAAGATCAGAAAATTCATCAGCCAATGAGATCTCAAATGCTTTGATCCTGAGCGTTAGTGAGAAGGGAACTTGAGAGCTGTAGTCCAAGGAAGAGCTGTCAAACCTCAAGACAGTTGATGTTGGTTAGTTTAAGGATAATGTTTTCAAGAAATAAAGAAGAGTAAGTTTTTCGAAGGATGGCAAAATCTAGAAGCAACAAGAGACGAGTGCGCAGGATTCTCATAGTGCACACAACCAAGTTATTGATTTAGATATTTATGACTTGGGTGGAAGCAATAGAATCAACGCGTCATTGTTGAAGAACTAGGCATACAACCACTACCATCGAGACAAGTTAGAGAGCAGATGATGTAGGTGTAGGATAGGAACAAGTGGAAACTTACAATAGCTGAGATTGATTCTCTGATATCTATATTTACTAAGATTGTGAACTTAGAGAAATTAACGCTATGGATAGCTTCAATTGGCCTTGGAACTTGAAGTTGAAGGTTTCGCATTGCCGTGCAGATATGACAAAGAGGTCAAGAAGTTATGATTACATATGAGATCAGTCTCCAAGTGAGAGATTGTTGGGATATTGAGCTTAATATGATAGGATTAGAATTAAAGTCGTTGAATTTGGAGGATTCTAGTTAGGATATGATTAGAATTAGAGTCCATGTGCTTGGAGGAATTCTAATCAGATTAAGATTCTTCCAATTAGGGTTTTTTCCTTCTTATAAATAGCCCCCTCATTGTAGTTGTAGTGTGTACAATATTTTCATCAGAATATCTCGTGGAGACAAACTGGGTAACTAATTGATCGCTAGATTTCCTTCCAATTAAATGATAGTAAAACAGCAAGTATATATATCATATCCACAAGGACTGCAACTCGAAAACACAGCAAATAATTGACACAGAATCTTGATTATTATTCAGGCAGCAAGATCAAGAAGGATAATTATTAAACTCTAGACTCAAAATATAAATAAGGACTAGGATCAGATATAAAAGACTGACCATAAGGATGTACTTAACCTAACCAGATTCACACAATTAACCTATTAATCTGTTTACCAATTTAATTCGCATTCATATGAAGGATCACTAATGTAACTATAGTTTCCATCATGACAACCTATAGTAGTAGATTAGCCTAAACTCTATCTCTGTCGGGTCTCAAGAGAAGTAAGCTAATTACCAAAAGCACACAAAGAATAACCTCCTACAGATCATCTATATCCGCCAGGTCTCAAGGTAAAATATGTATTATGAATTCAAGATATCGACTATGCAATTAATTCCACCAGGACATCAATCACATAACTAGCATGCATCAATATTTGTCAGATACCAACACATGAGAATTAAAGTCAAGAATCATAAATCATGAATAGGACGACAAAACAGTATCAACATATCAATCTATACGAATCTAGTCAGACATACAAACCCTAGGATCAATACGGAATTTAGCTACTCATAATTAAATTACCAAAGCAATAAATAAATAAAGATAACATGAACTGAATTAAATAAATAACACTGTAGAAATTCACGATGAACAATGTAACAGCTTCGATCCGTAAATAAATCTGAACTTGGATAAGAACTGAAAATAAAACTGGAATGAAAACTAAACTAAAACTCAAAGCTAAATAATCTATATTCTGTAAAACGTGCACAAGATAAAAGACAAAAGGAAAAGTGTTCTGTTCTATCAAAAAGCTCAGGTCTCTCCCACGTTCTGACAGCGCCCACGTCTATATGCAACCCTAGGACGCGTCGGCTCGCGAGACTGGATCGCGAGCAACAGTCGCGATGGAATGTCGCGAATCAACCCTTCTGGCCGCGTCAATGCTTCCTCGCGAGTTTGTCTCGCGACCAAAGGTCGCGAGCAAATGTCGCGAGGCTTCCTTCTCGCATGCTATGATCGCGCGTCTAACACTCGGTCAATATGTCCATATTGCACAGATAGCAGTAAGCAAAATCTGACACTCGATCAGTATGCCCAAACTGCACAGATAGCAGTAGGAAAAATCGTCTCCTAAATGATTGGCGAGAATTTCTCCAATTTTCCACTTTCAATTAGATATCAAAGCTGAATTCGCGAGAGTAAGTCGCGAAGCATCGTGAGCCAGAATTCCTCTTTATCGTGATCTACCTTTTTGACACCAATGACATGAAATACACACGACATAATATCTTTCAAGGTAAACATAAATATATCAAATGACAGCTCAACGGATCACTTATCAATTATAAACTAAACAAAAATGGCTCTATAAATCAGGTAAAAATAAGGTTTATCACTAATTCTTGTGTATGTTATTTTTCTTGCTTTCGTTTTTGTTGTGTGCTTTATTTCATAACAGACGTGAGCTTCAATTCCCTCATGGGAATATATATATATATATATATATAGGGGTTGGATCAAATGAGAACCCTATATATTATAAGAAATGAGAACTAATCTTGTTCATTAATTTATCATGATCCAAAGGTCACCATTTAATCGTTATGTTTGGCAAATTTAATTTGCAGCATTTTAATAAGGATATTCTGGTAATTATACGTCTAATGGTAACCGAATAAGTGAGCATTTTATGGGATTGTATCTTGTAAGTTTGAAAGTACCGATTTATATGTTTCCATTAGTAATATCTAATTCACATATCTTTTCAGCATTCCTCCATAATATTGTTAATGAGAGAACACATAAAAGTAAAACTTGCGTACCTGTTTTACAATCCACTATCTATGTCATAATCCATTCGCAGCATATATTCATGGAGTCAACATGTAAGTATTATTTTCCCTCTTATTGCTTAATACATTCTTAATTTTTTTATCATTAAATTGTTTATTAAATGAAATACTGATTCTGGCATTTTGTTGAATACATTTAGTCGAGTGTATTCTGATTTTTTCAGTATTCTATTATCGATTCATATTTACATGTAGGGTTCTGCACACATGTAAATACATTAACTTGAAATTATGATTCTTGTCTTTTGTTGAATACATGTAGTCTAGATTATTCATGTTTTTCAGTATTCAATTATCTATTCATCTATACATGTAGTGTTGTGCATTTGAATGAATCATTTGTGCATTTATCTATAGATATGAACTTATTCATGGTATCACAGCGTATTCATGTTTGTTAATTACTGTTTCAAAAAACGTGTTTATATTTGTAATATGTATGGCCGTTTTATGTTGGTAGGTATTGACGTTGAATCCGATGTTGTGAATTGTGAGGACTGGATTTTTCCATTTTGTGACGATATATTGAAACCAAAGATAGGCAGAGCTTTTCGCAACTTGGATGAAGGGGAGAAATTTTATGACGACTATGCCGATGCATGCGGATTTGAAACTCGTAAAAGCACTCTAAAACGTTCAAGAGACAATAAGGTAGTTCTTTTCAGGTTCATTTTATGTACACGTGAAGGATCGAAGGACAATTCAAATGTTCCTTTAGATGATAGCTCGTCTAAACAGAAACGAATTCGATATTCAAGCAGAGTTGGTTGTATGGCTCGAATGGTTCTTCGGTTTGAGGCTGGTGTTGGCTATAAAGTTCACAAGTTTGTTGAGGGTCATACACATCCCATGGTACCGGATGCATATCGACATCTAATGAAGAAAAATCACAAGGTTGATTATATGCATCAAATATTCATTGAGAAAGGTATAAAAGCAAACATTGGTACAAGTAAAAGTTTTCGGATGTTCAAGGAGATTGTTGGTAGCTATGAGGATGTTGGGTGCACTATTACTGACTTTAAGAATTATAAGCGTGATATAAGATTATCTGTTGCGGGTGTGGATGCTCAGATGTTATTGGATAACTTCAAATGGAAAAGTGACAATTGTCATGGGTTTATATTTTTTTACGATGTCGATGACAGAAACAGATTAACACGTCTATTTTGGGCTGATGCGAAGTCGATAAAGAACTTCAAGATTTTTGGTGACGCTGTATCATTTGTTGCCACATATCGTATGAACAGGTGCACCTATTGTTTATTAGTCTTTCTTGTAAGTTTAAGTTTAAAGAATGTTGACTATCTACGTCATTCATCTATAAGTTTTAATTCAGCTTTTTATTGTTTTTATATGCTTATGTGAACATGAATCGTGTTGTTGTTCGTTTTTTGGATATTATCGTTTTAATTGTTTGTCACACTTGTTATGCATTGTATATGGCAGACATATGCATGAATTTGCTAGTTAATTTCACGTGTTCGATAATAATGTACTTTATGTTGTAGATTATTGTTTACAGTAGATTAATGTAATGTCACTTATATGTATAATGCAATTTCAGGTACAAAAAGATTTTCACACCTTTTATTGGTAGAGATAATTATGGTAGAAGTGTTACGTTTGGTGCAGCTATTATTTCGAATGAGGATATTGAATCGTATTCTTGGGTTTTGTCTAAATTCATTGAGTGCATGGGTTCTCATCCAAATGTTATAATAACTGACCAAGATCCAGCATTGAAGATTGCTATTGCCGGTGTATGGCCAAATACTACCCATAGATTTTGTATGTGACATATTACCATGAAAGTTGTTGAGAAGTTGCCAATTAGTCTGAGAGATAGTATTGAATTTAAACAAGATTTTGATGAGGTTGTTTGGTCTGATTTGGATGAACCTGATGTTTTTGAGTATAAATGGCACGAAATTATGGAGAAATATGATCTATCTGGTCATAAATGGTTTGGTGATATGTATAATCTTCGTTCATTTTGGATTCCTGCCTATTTTCGCGATATACGTATGAGTGGGTTGTTCAGGACTACATCTTCATCGGAGAGTCAAAACAGCTTCTTTGGACTGTTCTTGAACAATGAATCTAACCTTGTGGATTTATATATGCACTACAATAATGCTATGGAGGCACAACGTAGTGGTTACGATGAGATGACATACGCGGATCAAACTCATTGCCCTGATATGCAAACAGATCTTCAAATTGAGCGTCAAGCAGCATCCGTATATACTAATAAGATATTTTCGAGACACAGTTTGAGATTGTATCCGCCGATAGAATGTGTATTATGAATGATATGCATAGAGATGGCAATGACAGGTACTTTGTTGTGGATGATAGAGATACTGGTACGTTCAATGTTGTGCATGATGTGGCTGCTGATCACATTTATTGTTCATGCAAATTATTCATCAGGAAAGGTTTATTGTGCAGACATTTATTCTTTGTAATGAAGAATTTGAAAATGAAGGATATTCCCTAAAAGTACCTTTGTAGTCGTTGGATGAAGTCAGAATTGTGTTTTACAAGTTCTGATACAGAACCAAAAGCCTTTAATGGTAACAAACACTTGTTTTCTGAAGTATGTAAGATGATTGGTCATGTTGAAGGCAATAAGGAGTTAAAGGATAGCTTGTACGATGACTTAAAAGCTATCACCGATAAGTATTCTAAGATTGGTCAACCAATATCTTCGTTGAAGGGCAAAGATAAGGTTGTTGAAGAGTATTATGGAATGTCGATTCCCACAGACATTGAAGTTCTTTATCCCGAAGTTTCTAAAACGAAAGGTAGTGGTCGTGGTGGACGTAGGTTGAAGTCTAACAGAGAGCAGGCTATTGAAAAATCTCATAAAGTTAAAAGGAAATGCAGGAAATGCAATGAGAAAGGTTACCACGATTCCAGAAACTGTCCAAACCGAGTTGAAGATGCCTCATACAATTTTTAAGTGTTTTTATTTTATTTTTTCTTCTAGGAATATATATTAATTTCATTTTCATGTTTTTTCAATGGCAATATATTTTTGGAACATTTAAATACCAGGTTATTGTGCACAACATAAATCGAACATATTGATTTTTTTTCCTTATATTCAAACGTGTATAGAATGATATGCACATATATTGTATACTTATGCATGCGATGGACATACTAATAGATAATATAATTCTGTATGCAATACGCACACCATTAATTAATGTATGAACAAATCCATGAAATTTATGCACAATAACGTAAGAAATACAATGTAATAATCTGTTCATGTATACACTCATAATTGAAAATCATATAAACTAACAAGTTATTGTTATAATATTCATTTTTATCATTTATTACCATGAGTCCAGAAACTGTACAAACCAAGTTGAGGATGTCTGATTTATTTAAGTTATTTTTATTTTATTTTTTGTAATAATAATATTTAGTTATTTTATTTTAATGTTCTTTCAATGGCTTTTACTTGGATTAAATACTATTTCTTGTGCACAACATATATCAAACATAGTTATGTTTTTTTATCATATTTCACACATGTATACAAAGATATGCATATATATTGGCTCCTTATGCATTCGTATGTACATACTAATAGAAAATATAGTGTTTTTTGCAGTAAGCACACCATCAATTAATGTATGTACAGATCCATGACATTTATGATCAGTAACGTAAGCAATACAATATAATAATCCATTCACGTATACACTCATAAATGAAAATCATATAAACTAACAAGTTATTGTTATAATATTCATTTTTATCATTTATTACCACGATGTGCATTGAATACTATTTTTTGTTCACAACATCTGACGAACATAGTGATGTTCGTTATCATATTCACACATGCATACACATATATGCACGTATATTTGCTATTTATGCATGTCATCTTACATACGAAAAGAAAAAGTATTTTTGTGCAATTACGCACACCTCTAATAATTTATAGTTATATACACTAACAAGTTTTAGTTATACACATATTTATAAAGAGAATATATTTATTACCTAGATATATACACTAACATCGTTATATAAAAAATAAGATATTTATTAAAGCACATTTATATAAGCTAATTCAAAACTTCAAAACTTGTTGTATTGTCAATGAAATTTAAAATTAATGTATGACATTACCAAAATATCTAAAGTAGCCATACTAAATAAAAAACACAATTTTAAAATAACATTCTTTCATCCAAGCAAAACCATATCTGCGTTGAAGCTGGGATCCATGCACAACTCACGGTAGTAATCAGACGCTCCATTCTGGACTTCTTGTTTTGCAACGTTAATGTCAGAATTTATTATCGATGCACAATACCTTACTCTCATTCGCATTAGTTGTCTACTTGATGTTGTAGACATTCCACACTTCCAACTTGTACTTCCATCACCCATAAATGTTTCCATGTGTCTCAAAAGGTATACACCAGTGTTAATTATATTCCTTTTATCTGCCCATTTCATCTTCACCAAATTCACCTTCGTCTTGGATATTGTCTTGGCCTCATTTGGTTGATTACGATAAGCAAAGAAATCTGACAACATAATAACCTGCAAAAGACATATTTATGTAATTAGCAAAAAAATTTATAGTATTTCATTGGATTTGGAACATAATGGAGTTATTCGTGCGGATAATATATGCATTATACAAACCAAAGTTAGGCGCAAGATTTTAAATGTTAAGCAATGTAGCTGCTATACATATGCAAACATATAGTAAACACTTACAATATCATTACACACGTGCTCATATTTGTTCAGATCATTTTCTGTATTGTGGTCAACTGTGCTATCCAAGATGAATATCTTCTCCTTTCTTGTGTCAACGCATAATGCATAATATTGGTTATTTTCATAAACCGGGAAAAAAAACTGCACAATATAAAAAAATAGATGACAACTACAATAATATAATGTTATGCATAAAGTATTTCGTATGTAAATATTTTCCGATTACCATGTCAATTATGCTTAATGGGTTGTGTTGATACTCCTCTAATTCAGCTGACATCAAACCAAAGAAAGCATCTTTTCGAAGTTCATATACCCAGTCAGTTGGTGCAATTGCTTCCAATTGTAACACAGTTGTTGTGCATATACATAAATAATTTATAATGACTAAAGGTATTACGACAATACTTATGTAGATGCTCGTCGTCAGGAAAAACCGTATTGGAGATGATTCTGATCGATATTGCTCTTTATAATTAAGTATCGTTACCCATGAATCAGCTACAAATATACCTATGGTCTTGCCCTTCCTCAATGAGTACATGTCAAATCTCCTTATCTCAACTGATTCATATGAGAACATCACTTCCTCTCTAATAATATGCGTCAAAAATATCTAAGTAAGAAAATCGTAGGTTATATCTATATCGAATTGAAACATAGCAAAATATAATTCATACTCGTCATCATCATGCTTGTAAATTGCATACAATCCCAGTTCCTTTTCTGATTTGGTAAGCTTTTTAGATAAACAAATCTCCCTTTGCATAAATGGTGACCTTAATTTATTTGTTTTCGCCAATATCCCCTTCTTTTCTGCATGCTCATTTATTGATAAATCCTCATCATGCTTCAAAAAAAATCGATAAGATTAGAACAATGTATACTACAGTGCATCTCAAAATAAAGTTATACAGGCCATATTCACATATTCAAAATGAAGTTATACAGGCCTTAATTACATACGTTTGTTCCCATACTTCTCAAAACAAGACGTTTAAGACCATCTGCTCTTGGATCATGTCTATCAACCTGACAGTACCACGTGATCAGTTAATAATTACAACCAAATTGAACTACTTTCTCCTACTCCTCCTCCTAAGATATGTATGTTTTACCCCTTTTGTTTCCATAATGTTCTCTTTCCCAGACATTCGCACAACTGCACTCTTCACCTGCACAGAAATTAAGACTTATAATTTAAAAACATTAACTTCACGTAACAATAACATATAAAACTATTTCAATTTTAACCTTTTCTTGCGGGTTCACAACTTTATCAGAAGACATATCTTCTTTATGTCCTTGTTCAAGAGAGGATTTACCCCTTTCACACACATCCAAATTTTTCAGTCTCTGTCATGCAATATAAAAACAAAATATCACACTATGAACAAAATTATGAAAATATACAAATATAATTCATCAAATATCCATCATTTATCGTACGCATAAAAAACAAAAACGTATGCATACCATATATAAACAAATCACACTATGAATTGTATTATAAGAATAACAATTAAGACATCGACAAATACCCAACACTCATCGTATGCATAAAAGTCAAATACATATGCATACAATATATAAACAAATGACACTTTGAATTGTATTATAAGAATAACCATCAAATACCCAAACATTCATCGTATGCATAAAAATCAAATACATATGCATACCATAAATAAACAAATCATAATATGAATTGTATTATACGAATTACCTTTAATGCAAATATATCGCATAACAATTAGATACTCATGCATAATGAATAGTACACAGTCGAATACCTCTGTGTCCATTTCACCTCCAACAGATGTACCCTTATTTGGTACGTTTGCATGCACATCAACTGTTTTTCCCTGAACACATCCAACCTCCACTCTCTTCCCATAATATTGTTAATATAATATAATACTTGGTCAGTCACCAGAGTAAAACAACCATATGATATGCACATGAATCAGAATACGATTACCTTTGCAGTGATAGATTCCAAATTTGGTTCTTTCCCAATAGAACCACTGTCATTCTTCCCAACATTTACCTAGGTATAAATATTAGGTAATCATAGAAATGTTCTCAAATTAATTACAGCACCAAATAAATAATGAATGTTTGATTTTTTTTACCTGATTGCTTGAGGCATCTAAATTGGCATCAACTCCGCTGGTATTTTCATTGACTCCAAATTGATTTTCCAAACCCAAGTCAAAATTTGGCACAGTAATGGGTGACTTTTCCAAGCTTTTTCCAGATTTTGAAATGCGATCGACCGTCTCAAGAACATCATCTCGGTAAAAAAATGCGTCATCTTCGAGTGGCACACAAACAGAACTTTTTTTTGACAATGGTGTGTGGATATCGATGGTAATCCCCAATATTTTACGTGCTGCAACGACACTGTCGTTGAAATCCTTATCCTTCAGCTCGGAAATATGTGCATCCTCAATCATCTTCTTTAGTTTTGCGATTCGCTCAGCAATATCTATTGTTTCAACCATTATCTTATTACCAAAGCTTTGCACTGTAATATCTTGTACTTCAGTGTCTTTTGTTCCTTCATTTTTTCCATGACTGGTTTGCGGTATTTCAATTGGTTCACACAATGAACCACCTCCGAAATAGCCATCTTCCAGCTCTCGTTTCTGCCTGTCTCTCAGTGTTTATGATGTCCAGCTACAAATCAACGGATATGTCCTCGACTCTGGCTTACGGTTAATTTCGAATCTATCAACATACAAGAGCTGCACATATATGAAAGGTCAGATCAGTTTACATTATACATTATAATTTGTATATATTATCATTTTTTTCTTACCACGAGAAGAGGTTGGGCACGCAAACATTCCGTCTTCTTTCCTGCCCATGACCTTTTGTGATCAATGAGCGACTGTAGTATGTATTCTGCCCAATTCCATTTGCAGAGATCCCGAACATTAGAAATACATCCCATAATGAAAGGATGCACAGTGCCACTACACGTGCTTTCCATCATTGAGAATGCTAATGCAATCATGAAATGTCGTTTGAACCAAGAGCCTCCGTCTATACATCTAATCATAGTTGTACAAACATTTCTGATCTTAATTTCCTCTCTGCTTATTCCACCAAAAAATGCAACCCATTCATCGAACAGTTGACTTGTTTCTGTACGTTCAAATATTTTTATCTCCTTATCCCCTCTAGGAAATCCAAACACACGCGTCACGTCATCTTGGGTGATCTTGACACTGCATCCATTTGGCATCTCCAGCTCACAGTTACGAGAGTTGAAGTGGTCTAGCACCCAATATGCCAAGTGTCCTGGGAGCTCTTTGATATCTAGATCCAGTATATGCGTGAAACCCATCTGACTTATAGCTTCCATTTGCATATCATTAAGTTCTTTCAAGCTCTCAGTAAAAGATAGTGGTGTGGTACGTGTTTTCAATCTTGGTAGTGACTGATCCTCTTTCACTCCGCCCACAACGATACTTTTATTCAAGTTTTTGCGCCTACAATGTACGTCCTTGGGTCGCTTAATCGCCATTTTTGGCACAACACCAGTGAAATCATCATCATCACGATCACCAGTTATCATCTGATGAACTGGATCACAGATTTGTTGTTGAACTTTGTTTTTTTTTTCATTTTTCCTTCAAAACATGTCAAAGTGAGTACTCGTAAATATAAAAAAAGTGTTACTTAATTATTTGTAATACCTGACAACAACATCTTTACCCTTTTCAGCCCTCGTTGGCTTCTTTCTCTTGTTTGATTTTGGTGCACCAGATCCTATATCATGATGTATAAATCATTAAAACATATTCATTTTAGATATTTATTAAACTGAATGGAATAAACAAAGCACACATCCATTATAAGTATGCACAATTCATACACCTAATGGGCAACTTTAATGTTAGAATTTATAGCATTTATAGAATTTTGTCTTACCTTGCACATCAGTATCTCGTTGTCTTTTTGCACTGACTTCAGTGGACACATCTTTGCTCACAATAACATCCATATTTGGTCCACCCATGGATCCAGCAAAAAGGAGTCGTATCGTGTTGTTCGCATTATGTACATGTATAATTAACAAACTCCAAATCATATTGGGATATTAACTACCTTTGTCTCGTGCACATTCGTCAGTGACTTGTACCGAAGGAGCTGGTACGACATCAGATGTATCCATTTGTATATGTTCATCTTCATAAGTAATAATATTTACATTAATAAAACAAGTTCTGTTTTTACAAAAAAAAATAGTCATTGTGCGTGTTATATTTTTTTGTACCTTGCACATTGCTTGTTATTTTTGTTTCTTCAATAATCTTTTTTTTTGTTCCTACACCAACATCTTTTCTAGTCATAAACTTCTTACCTAATAAATATGCACAAAACCATTTCAATATGCACAAAAAGATGTGGAATCAGAATGGAGAAAATAGAATTAATTAAAATATTAATGATAATACCTTTTGTTGCAACTTTCTTGGTTGATTCAGTGACTACACCAGCATCTTTAATAGTCACATTTTTGGTTGATTCAGTGACTACACCAGCATCTAGAAAGTATGCACAACAAATGTTATAATATGCCCAACAACATTGACGAATATTTTGCATTAAGACTACTTATGCACAAAATGGAGATAATATAATTCCTCCAATAGTGTGATAATACCTTTTGAACCAACTTTTTTGGTTGATTCAGTGACTACAATAGAATCTTTAATAGTCACATCATCCTTATCTACAAAGTATGAACAAAAACAATTTCAATATGCACAAAAACGCCAGAACCATATGCACAGAAATTACTAATGCACAAAACGTTAATAATTAGAATTCATGAAATTATTAATTATAATACCTTTTGATAAACCTTTCTTCGTTAGTTTTAATTTATTCACAATCTTCCTTGCTGAAGGTTGTCCTTCTGATCTTCCACCTACACAAAAATCATAAGGAATACATATCACAACTACAAAAGATATTGATAAATCTCAAAATAATTGCCATTTTTCAACACTTACGTCTTAACCCACTATTATTTTTAGCCGAATCTTCCGAAGCCATTGCAGTTTATGCATGTATAAAATTATTAGAAATAGCATATCAGTATTTGTTTATAACAAATTAGGACAGCAAAAACGTTTTTCGATGGAATTATCCTTAATTGTGCATAAAATATATATTGAAACCAAATACCATCTTTTACTCATCCACCCTATTCACGGTTATTGCAATAAGTTTAATTATCCAGTTCGTCGAATGTTCCCCAACTTATATTTAAATAAAAAATAGTGCACACTTTTGACTACAAACAAAAGAACGAGACACAGGGGACCACAAACTACCCAAAACAACAAACGAAAAAATCAAAACAAAAGAAAACTCCCACATTTAGAGGAACAAGGTAAAAAAATTCCGACAAGCAGGGACCAACAATAATGACAAACTTAAAATATTTAACACACACCATAAGGTACCTAAAGGTACATTCCTAAAAAAACGATGGAAAATCATAAAAATATACGATTTTTAACATATCTGTAAGTACAGTAATGAAGTAGCCATTTCGTTGCATAAAATAAAACTGGACAAGTTTATTTTATGCAAAGATTTCAGCAAACTGCTTGATGCACGCCGTCGGGAAAAAATGCAGAATACTATTTTTTGTGAACAAATATTACACCGTTTGACTTACTTTGGTTGATCGATCTAGTCGGCTTCCTCAGATCTCCGTCAAATATTATGCAGAAATATAGAAGAGTTCTCATTTTTTTGCTTCACCGACGCTTCGCCCAAAGGAAGAAAAAGATGAATGCAATTATTAACACTGTCTTTGTGCATAAATAAAAGAGATATTTTCGAATCATATCAATTATCATTCTTCACACTTACCGATAGGAGGGAGATTACAGTAGGAAGGAAACAAATAGTCTCTTGCGTTAATTCAACAAAATCTGGTAGGTGTGTGGGACCGATTTGCTTTAATTACACTTCTACCCTCATCTGCCTATTCAATTTCGTAATCTACCGTTATTTGCTAATTTCACACAATAATTTACATTTATATTTTCGTACATTAGATTAGATATAATCAATGGATATAGTTAGTTCTCATTTCTTAACTAAGGATGTGTTCTCCCATTAACCAACCCATATATATATATATATATATATATATATATATATATATATATATATATATATATATATATATATATATATATATATATATAGGTTGGCTATAGGAGGAACCATTATTAAGATGAAAACTAAGAACTTATCATAACCCTTAATTTAATCTAATCCAATGGCCTATATTTAATTTGTGCATTAATTAAAAATCTCTCGCTTTTCGACAGATTCTAAAAAAAAGACTTGAGGGTATTAATGTAATTAAAAAATGACATATCCCATCCCAACAACCCACTATCCCTGAATTTACGTGAATGAGAATCAACATATCTTATCCATTTTAATTCTCTCTCTCTCTTATTTACTTTAATTATCTCTCTCCTTTCTTCACTCCCAACAAAATTACAGAACCTCTGTAGTGATTTGAAAAGATATTTTTTCATCCCTAAACTAATTTGGTGTTGGAATATAAGTCAAAAACTATATCTCTAAATATATAAACCATTTCGCAAAGACACATAAGCAATTTGTTGTGCATAGCACTGATTTCTCCGTCGACAAGCTATTGTACAAACAATATCGAAGAATTCTGGTGTAAGAAAAAACTAGGGCTTTCGATTTTAGTGTAAGTATTGGGGAAATCTATAATTTTGTGCTTCTAAACCTAATTGCACACATGTGGTTATGAATGTTAATAGTGTTATATCACATACTGGATGCATATTGTAAGCATAACAAACTTTCGATTTGCACATGCGTTAGACATAGAATATGTGCTTGTTATATACTAGTTATACACATTTTGCTATAATCTTCTGATATACCATGAAAGATCATCCGTTCAGGCATGTTTCGCTTTGTGCATAGGTTGGTCAAATGTTAGGCACACGCTTAAACATAATTATGCACATTTTCTTATATACCATAAAAACTACTATATATGCATAAAGATTCTTAGTGTTGTGTTGTATTTTGATGATCATAAAAATTTGGTGGGTTTGGATTACGTGTTTTGTGCATATATTTAAACCCTTTATGCATATGTTACATGTTAGTTTTGCACAATTATATTATAAGTCTTCTGATATACACTTGTAACTGATACGTTGATCAGTCATGTCATATTATGTTGTACACATGTGGTATGCTAGTTATGCACATTGCTTAAACACCATAATACTGGTATGCATAACTATTATTAGCGATAGGTTGTATTTTGATGATGACTAAAAATTTCGTGGGTTTGGATTATTATTTCACTCAATTTATTCATTACTTTTATTCACGATATTTATCTGTTGACTGATTGATAGTACATCTAAATATTGTTTGTTTGTTAGGTTTATTTGATATTTATCTGTTGACTGATTGATAGTACATCTAAATATTTGTTTGTTTGTTAGGTTTATTTGGTTAAGTTTTGGCATAAACACATATTTTTGTTAATGTGCATTGAGTTAGTGACAGAAACTAATCTGCACAATCTTAAGGATCTTATGTGCATATGCGTTTGACCATAATGTTTAGAATATAATGTCTCTGTGTTTTATCTAGAAAGATGTATGTTATGCTTTAAATATTGATAATTTTTAAAAATTTCTATCTCACAACTTGGTTTTGTGCATGTATATGATATAGATTTGCATGTTGAGTATGTTTATCAAAAAATGTATCTATGCATGATTATAATAATTTATTTTTATAATATAATTATCGTTAATTTTAAACTATACTCTGATGAATCGTATTTATATGTTCACATGTTTGATTGGATTGTTCAACACTAAGTAGTCACTTATTTAATATAGGAACTGAGATATCAAAACAGAAAAAAAGCTAACGAGGGCTGAGAGGGTAAGACTATAGATGTTGCAGGTACTAGCAAAACACGCTCGAATTATGTGAATTATGCATTCTGATCGTTTGTGTTTGCTTACTTGTTCACATTTATATGATTTGTAGGAAAATAGCTGAAAAAGGATGGGAACCAAACAAATGTGATTGAACCTCAACCACAAGTTGGTGGGGACGATAATTTCGATGATCTTGTACCATCAATTCAAGTTAGGCTCCCTAAGGATGTTTGGTGTAGACGGAGAAACATGAAGGCATGCATTGATATTGTTGGCGTGAATGAGAATCCAACATTACCAAGGCAGAAGAAACGGATGATACCGTTAGCTTTTAGTAATATTCTGTAAGATCTGGACGATTTGGGCAAATGTCACGTGTGTAGGCACAATAAATAATGACCACATGAACAATCCTTCATGCTTGAGTGCATAATCAATCATAAGATAAATTTTCAAATCATACTTCGCATGTTAATAGTATCAGGATGTACAACTGTGTATAATCATGTGCACAATGTATTCAGAAGCTATGCATAATAGGATATGCGATTACCAATATTGAAATGTTAAAGATAAATATTGAAATGTTATCGTACAAGATTGAGAAAAGTGTTATCCACCTAGTACATCATACATAAACAAAATTAGTTATGAGTTAAATAGATTAATATTTCTGCAATTTAAATTTCTCAATCTGAAAAGAAAGTGCACAATGATTAAATCACACGTGCACAATGTAATACGTGTAAGTGCTTATTATTTTCAATTGCATGCATAATAGTATTATATTACACGTGCATGTAATACATATAATATGTGCACCAGAATTGTATAATATATATGGTAAAAGTTGAACAAAAAATTTGGTTGATAAAATTTTATATTTTTATAAGAATACAATAAATTTAAAAAATTGTAATTAAGTTCATAATCTATTTACACACACACACTACTATTGTAAAGATGCTGGTAAGCGGATTGTTATTCCTTCGGATCATATTGCATAAAAAACAAAATTATCACGAAATTTAGTTCTTAATTGGGACATGAATAATTATAATAATTTTCAATGACATTGCCGGAATATTTTGAATCCTTAACATTATGGTTTTGAATTTCGAGCAAGGATTATTTATTTCAAATGAACTCGTATTTATCATTGTTCCTTGTGTCATACGCTGACATGTTTATAATTAGTTTTTTCTAACACATTATTTTTTAATCTGATGCCACACATGTATGCACGAGAAATAATAACTCCATGAACAACCAATCATGATTGAATCATAACCAATCATATGTTAAAATTTAAAATCATACTACGTCTGGTAATAGTATCAGCATGCACATCAATGCATAATCGTGTGCACAAATAACATGTAATTAATTTGTTCATAATAGTAAAAGCGATGATCATTATTGAAATATTAATGACGCATACGGAAATGTTATCGTCCAAGATTGTGTAATTTAGTGCACAATCTATTTATACGCACACTACTATTGTAAATTGCACGCATAACAAAATGGAACATAAATTAGTTCTTATAAAAAGAAACATGAATACAAAATCCATGGAATTTAAAACATAAGAACCAAAAACTACATTAATTAAAATCAGACATCAACATTCTTTGAACAGTTCCTATAATCGTGGTAACCTACCTCATTACATTTCATGCATTTTCTCATTGTTTTCTGAGATTTTTTATTGTTAGACTTCAATCTAGACCACCTCGACCACCACCTTTTGTCTTGAAAATTTCAAGAGAAAAAACCTCAATGTCTGTAGGAATTGACATTCCATAATAATCCTAAACCAACTTATATTTTCCCCTCAAATAGCATAGTGGTTTCCCTAGCTTAGAATACTTATCGGTCATAGCTTTTAAGTTAGAATACAAGTTGTCCTTCAGCTCATCATTACCTTCTACGTGACCAGTCATCTTGCATAGTTCATCGAACAAATGATTGTTACCACTGGATTATTTATGACAAGTATTATGAGCAGAAACATATGATTCTGACTTCATCCAACGTCACTTAACATACTTTTGGGTAATAGCCCCCATTTTCAAATTCTTCATAACAAATAACAAATATCTGCACAGATCTGTCTCTTGTTGAACAACTTGCATATACAATGAATAACAAAGCTACATTTTTTAGTAAACATACTCAACATGCAAATCTATATCATATACATGCACAAAAACTAAGTTGTGAGATGGAAGTTTTTAAAAATTATCAATACTTCAAGCATAAATATACATCTTTCTGGATAAAACACAGATACATTATATTCTAAATATTATGGTCAAACGTAGTTATCAACATGCACATATATTCCACATATGTGCACAAATGCAATCATTATATGCATATTATTACGAAAAAAACAAGACCAGAAAAATAAATTCAAGTTCTAGACAAACATAAAATGCGAAGCTATCCACTGAAACTAAGCGTCAATAACGTAATGTGATTATGCATATAGTTACTAACCCAGATTGAAATTATCTACAGAAAGTTCTACATAATATCGGTTTAAGTACTTCATCACAAAATGGGCAAACCAAATCATTGTGTTGTGCTAAGACAATCTCATTATCGATACTTGCATTCCATAGATAATTTCAATCTGGGTTCGTAACTATATGCATAATCACATTACATTATTGACGCTTAGTTTCAGTGGATGGACTTTGCATTTTATGTTTGTCCACAAAATGGGTAAACCAAATCATTGTGTTGCGCCAAGTCAATCTCATTATCGATACGTGCATCCAGTTTTTATCTTACTCATATATTTATTAAGATTGTACATAGCCCAAGTGCTGCTTGTGCGTGGATATTTTTTTAACAACCTAGTATTATTATTCAATTTTTCTTGATCACGAATATTAATTTTGACCACTAATCAGACACAAAATTGAACTAAAAATCATAAACTAGTGAAGAATTTATAATTCAGTGCATTCATCATTTTTAGAAAAAATAAGAAGAATGAAGACGCAAATAAATTTGAGATTAACTAGTGTGAACAATTGTGAATTCATGTCATGCATATATTAAAAAAAGTTACGCATGAAATGAAATTAGAAAACAAAGCATATAAAACAAACCTAATGCCACTGATCTTGTACAGTGAAACAAATTAATGTTGCGTAATCAATAGAAGACTGAATGTGATTGTATTGCATCAATCACTACAAGAAAACAACAGAATAGCGACGGAAAATTCCGTTGCTAAATCTTAAAAATCCGTTGTTAAAACCTTCTAACGACGAATTGCTACGAAAATATTCCGAATAAAAAATCATGGTCGCTAAACAAGATTAGCGACGGAAAAAGCTTTGTTGCTAAACTAGCGACGAATCAGAGACGGAAAAATCCGTTGCAAAAAAAAGATTGGTTTTCCGTTGCTGATTAGCGACGAATTGCAACGGATTTTTCCGTCGTTAATCAACAACGGATACAATTCCGTCGCTAATTTCAGTGTTTTCGGTTATGAACATTCCGTCGTTAATCCGTCGCTGTTTTTTTAGTTTTTTTTCCCCAAAAAATGAGCCTTCTAAATCAAGATAATTATAAAATATGTTCAAACTGTAAATTCATCTTAAAAATACTAAATCAAAAATGCAACAAAATATGCACCAAATTCGAAACACAAACATAACATAAGATAATCAACAAACATAATCCATAACACAACATAATCCACAAATACAATACATAACATAATCCAAAAGTAAACATAACATAATCGATAACCAAATTCTAATATATCTAATATCCGATGATGCTACAAGTCAGTGATAATCAACCAGATAAAGATGGTGGATGTCCTGTACCGCTAGAGGAACCCGAGCCTGACATGAACCTCTATAAAGCCTCTTGTTGAGTGTGTAAATGAGCTTGAAACTGATCAAGTGCCTACTTTTGTGCCTCATCTCGCACCTCATATTCCTGACGCTGAGCTTTCATTTTTTCTTTATATTCCTTGCGTTGTTGTCTCTCCCGCTGTATCGTCTCCTCAACCTCTATCAACTTCTGATTGTACTCATGTATCACCACTGGATCAATTTGGGATGTCTTTGTAGAATCGACATTCTGACGATCCACTAGGATTACTCATGAAGCTCTGTGCATGAGAACCTGCTCCAAACAATCTCTTCTTCTTCTTCGAGGGGCCTCGCAGGACTTGCTTGAGGATCTCAGTCCTATCTATCTCCGGCACTTCATCTGTGCTTGGAAAGGCTAGCTCAATGTCTGAAAATTGTCTTCAACCTGCATTTATAAAATAAATTCACTTAAGATTATGTAGTTAATAATTCTAGCTAAGTCTTTTGATTTGAAGATACTTACCGGAATACTACGAGACTTCGGATCGGTATATTCATCATCTTCAGTGACATAATACCTCTTGAATATATCCCACTGCACTTGAGGTATTTCGACACCACGTGCTTTCGCCCGTGCATTCAATCTAACAAATGAAATTTGTTTAAGTAGAAATTAAATTAAAACAACGAAATTTATTAAAGTGTGAGATACTTAACATCACAATTGCATATTCTAAAGTATGCTTAAAGAATTAATTATTAGTAGGTCTATATAGGACGAGATATGCACTGGATATAATTCTTCACCAAACAATAGTAGTAGGTTGAAAAACTGTCACTTTCTTACCAATGATATTGCTTCTTGACTTACATTATTTAAATTTAAACATTTAGGAAAAATCCAATTTCAAAACTACAAGTAATTCAAGTTTTAACTGCTAAGTAGTATTTGCTAGAAGTCAACTTAACAACACAAAAAATCATCCACAACATTAATTTAATTTCTCTCAGACTTCGAGTTCAAGATGAGTTAAACTATCTGCAATTTAAGCTCAGCAAGGCTGAAAAACTGCACATTAGAAGAGAAAACTGATATTGGACATGGAAGGGCTTAACCTGGGATCCTCCTGTTTGAAACTAAATTTCTCAATATATAAGAGAATTTTCAAAATAAAAATATAAACTGCATATTCTCAATAGAAGCAAGCAGTGCAATTCACTCACATTTAGCCAAGAAAACGTCAAGATTCGAACACAATTAGCACGAAAACTCCCAACAGAAACACAACCTTGCTAATAGAATCTATAATGACAAATATTTGAACCCTATATTTAATACATACACACAGAATACACAAAGATAAACACACACAGAATGAGTTGTACCTTTTAAAGCAGCACTGCAGCAGCCACACAGGTGTATAGAGAGAGAGAGAGAGAGAAAGAGGTGAGGGAGGAATGGGAACATGATTTTCACGGCTGATACAGCTCACCAGTCGCCAACCATACATCAACAACACTGCCATTTTTTTAAATTTTGTAACTAGTTAACTAAGAAAACATCTTTATTTGCTAAATCTGTAATTTATCTTGGTTGCATTCTGTCACTATACACTACTAGACAAACAAGAATATCGACTAAGAAAACATCTTTATTTGCTAAATCTGTAATTTATAGAAATTTCTTTCCATTTTCAGACTCACTAATCACTATACTTCTTCCTGAAAGCCTAAAAAAAAAAACTTACCTTGCATAGCAACTGCCTGCGGCGAAGCAAGACAGCACAGACGCGACGGCGTGGCGCAGCAGCCTAGGGTTGGGGCAGACGGCGTGGAATAGCAGTTGTAGCGGTGGTGATAGAGCCAAAATACGGCTTCTGTAGAGACGAAACACGGCAGTGGCAGATGCGAACTTTGGCTGCGTCGGTGGCAGCGACGTCGCCGGAAGCACCGCGGCGGTGCTGAGCGAAAGGGTGGAAGAGAAAGATGAGGGAAGTTCGAATGATTTGGGGAAGAAAAGTATCACATAGAGAATATATTCACTTTAACAATATAATTGCAACTCATAAATCCATTATTAAAATTAAAAAATAAATAAAAAACTTGAAAATTTTTAACAACGGATAAATCCGTAGCTAATATTTTTGAAAAATAAAATAAATAAATAAATAATTTTAACTATGGAATTATTCCGTTGTAGAAATCAACAACGACACGTTCCGTCGTAAAGTCCGTTGCAAATTTACTTGCCGTAGCTAGTACGTCGCAAATTCCGTAGTTAAATTCAAATAGTATTGTTAGTCGAAGTTCCGTCGTAGATCCGTCGTTATTTAACAACGGAACATATTTTGTTGTTGATTCCGTCGTTGTTCGGCAGTTTTTTTGTAGTGAATATCAATTAAGATAAGGATAATGGGGATGCAATGATTACGCATATCAAATCCCTTAAATGTAGTTGGTCATCCGTTAAAAATAACAAAAAATGATATAATTATCCTCATTGTTATTATTACGAGTTATCATGCAAAAATTATGAAACTAATAGAAACCACAAGATTAGATCAATTGAACGATTATGATTAGTTCTTAGTTCTCAAAATATTTATGGTTCTCAATTGATTCATCCCATTAGGGGAGTGGATCAAATGAGAACCACATATTTTTTGCGAACTCTGCAAACCATGCATAAGACGTTAAAGATAATGCACAAAAACGGTATAAAGTTGTGCATAACGAAAACTTTCTAAAATTATTTTGTTGTGCAACAATTTTGGAATGTTTTCCTTATGCACAACTTTATAGATTTTATTCATCAACTTTATACGTCTGTGTATAGTTCTCAAGTTCTCAAAAAAGATGAGTTCTCACTAGATCCAACCCCTATATATATATATATATATATAAAATGACGTACCATAAATATATATTTAGATTAATATGAATTGGAAATCTGGCTGTAAACAGCTTATCCAAAATTAAGATCTCACTTATGGCCTATTTGGCGAAATGATAGGAGGTTCAAAATATTTGCTTTTTGACTGGCCATAGTAAGAAATAATATTGCAATTCTAGATATTCACATTGGGTTTTCCAAGCAAATAGAATATAGACTTACGACCCATCTAGAAACAATAATATTGAAATTATAAAATTCAATTTGAGTTAGGAAAGTTTGACCCATCTCTCTCATTATTTTTTAAATTATGAAAAATTAAAATAAAATTTTAAACATATCAAAGAAACATCATCAGTCGCTCATGATGAAACCACTCGGCATGCCATTATATGCATGACCGTTACATCTCTCATGATTATAACTGTATGAGATTTTGAACAAAAAGAAGTATATTATATTCCATTACTTACGAGTGAGGATGGAACAAGATTGATTCACTCACCGAATCTACTAGCTATTCATGTCTCACATGAAGGTTTCATCACTGTTTTGTTTTTGCATTTTACCGATGACATAATTTATTTATCATATAAGAAGATAATTTTTTTCCGTTTAATCACTCAACCTATTCTTGATGCAAGTTGATTATGTTTATTAATGATAAACCTCATTTTTACCTAATTTATAAGGCCATATTCGTTTCGTTTATAATTGATAAGTGATCTTTTGAGCTGTCATTTGATATATTTATGTTTACCTTGAAAGATATTATGCCATGTGTATTTTGTGTCATTTCAGCACAGGTTTTGATGTAAAAAAGGTAGATCACGACAAAGAGGAATTCTGGCTCACGACGCTTCGCGACTTTACATCGCAACAAAGCCCCGCGAGGAGTACACGCGAAGAATGAAGGCGGAAAAGCCTCGCGACATTTGCTCGTGACCAAAGGTCACGAGACAAACTCTTGAGGAAGCACGAACGCGGCCAGAAGGGTTGATTTGCGACATTCCATCGCGACTATTGCTCGCGATCCAGTCTCGCGAGCTGACGCACCCTAGGGTTGCATATAGACGTGGGCGCAGTCAGAACGAGAGGAAGTAGACGTAGACGTACACTTAGAGAACATAACGCTTTTCATCTTTTATATTTTTGCACGTTTTTCCAGAATAGATTATTAGCTTAGTTTTTCAATATCTTTTGATTCCAGTATAGTATTTCAGTTTTCGTAGTTTAGTTTATTCAAGTTCAGAATATTACAGATCCAGAGTTGCTACAATTGTTCATCTTGGATTCTTACGGTTTTATTTATTTAATTCAGTTTATGTTATCTTTATTTATTTATTGTTTTAGTATTTTAATTATGAGTAGCTAAATTTCATATTGATCCTAGGGTTTGTAAGTCTGACTAGATTTGTATGATTGATCTATTAATACTGTTTTGCCGTCCCATTCATGATTTATGATTCTTGGTTTTAATTCTCATGTGTTGGTATCTAGACAATATTGATGCATGCTAGTTATGTGATAGATGTCCTGACGGAATTAATTGCATAGTCGATATCTTGAATCCATAATCCAAATTTTATTTTGAGACCTGGCGGAGATAGGTGGACTGTAGGAGGTTATTATTTGTGTGCTTTATGTAATTAGCTTACTTCTCTTGAGACCCGACGGAGATAGAGTTTAGGCTAACCTACTACTAAAGGTTGTCCTGGCGGAAACTATAGTTACATTAGTGATCCTTCATATGAATGTGGATTAAATTGGTAAACAGATTAATAGGTTAAATTGTGTGAATCTGGTTAGGTTAAGTATATCCTTATGGTCAGTCTTTCATATCTGTTTTATTCCTATTTTATTTGTGTCTAGTTTTATAATCTTCTCTCTTGATATTTTGTTGCCTGAATAATAACAAAGATTCTGTGTTGATTATTTGTTGTGTTCTCGAGTTGCAGTCCCTGTGGATACGATATATATACTTGCTGTTTTACTATCATTTATTTGGTAGGAAATTAAACGATCAATTAAATATTTTAATCTTTAGTATAATTAGTTTAAAAGTTAATCATATTTTCCATATGTTGACATATGTAAATCAACATCAATACTTGTTGACGATAACGAATTTTAATGTCGAGTCGAACAATAATTACTAATGCTTCAACTAATTAGTTATAGTTAACAAGTAATTAGACATCTATCCACCCGGATTCATTATTAATTTTTTTTGTTTAAGCCCGTCAAAGACTAATTTTTTATTTTTCAAATCAAGAGCTCGAAAAATAGGTACATAAAAATTTGAATATGGAAAACCATAAACAAATTTTAACTGTAGAAGATTCAAAATTATTGATACATATTTACTATATTTTGAACATTGAATCAAATTTGTGATCTACACGAGAGTTATCCCTTGATCCATATGAAATTTAGCAAAGCAGAAGTGGTCCAATACTCTGCGTATGGAGTTTGCTTGTGTCACCATCATTCATTTTTTTTCATACATAAATGTAGATGGGTTTAGCGGGGCTTACGCTTTCTTTTCCGGTATGTGAGTGGAACAAAATCATGACCCCCCAAAATGAATCCGACATCAGTTGAGTAAGAGATAGTAAATTTGAGACAAAGTTCGATTGTCATTATCTTGGGCCTAGAAACAGTAACTATTTGGGCCTATCTTGTCTTTTTGGGTAGCTATTGGGCCTCCGTGTATGAGGTGAGACTGATCTGGCAATGACGTCATCTAACCTTCATTTATAAAATTTTTAGGTAAATTTGGGACAAGGTCCGATTGTCATTATCATGGACATGGAAACTATTATCATGGGCCTGGAAACAGTAACTATTTGGGCCCATCCTGTCTTTTTTGGGTAGCTATTGGGCCTCCATTTATGAGGTGAGACTGATCTGGCAATGGCGCCAGCTAACCTTCCTTTATACTTTTTTTAGGGTTGTTAAGTAAGACTGCATAATTTATCGCCCCCCTTTGAGGCAAAATGGTCGACCATAGCATAAAAAAGAAAAAGAAAAATTAAATGAGGGAAACCACCCTCGGTTTGTCTACCACCGACCCTAACCTTTCATCATTTCTTCCATAATGTGACATTTGTTATATATATATGTATCCATAATGTGACATTTTTCATATAGGTATTGGTTCATTTTTTTGATATTAAGATAAAATTATTATATCCTTGTATATTATCTTGAAAAACAAAATAGAAGTTACTATTTTTTTTTTCTACAAATAGATACCAATATTATCATAGTTATATACACTATTCAGTTCTCTCCTTTATCTCATTTAACATCAATTTCCACTTTCAAAATTCCACTTTTCTCTCTTTTTCTATGGATCTCAATCATTTTTTTAAAACTCCCAAATTATTGTAATTTTTTTCTTGGTTTGTCATTTTATTTATGATTTTTGAGTTTTTATGTATTTTGCTATAATACGAATTTATTTTTATTATAATTAATTATAGTTAGATTAAAAATAATATAAATAATTATAAATAAGATTGTGATTGGATGACTCGGTGGTCATTGATAAACCATAAAAAATTCATGTGGTTGGATTGGGTAGAATAATAATGATATGGAAAATAGATAAATTAATTAATTATTGAAAAGGTTGGATAGTTGACTGGTTGCCTATAAATATAGCTTAATAGAATCACCAATGACCATGGTACAAATCCCTATCTCACACCCCCAATTCCAAAAGGAAAAAAGATTTGTGAAATATCATTAACTAGCATGCCACACCCACAAAATTTGCAACTGTTGGATTCACGTAGCTAATATATCAAGAGCACACGCGCACTACACATTAAGATGGTGTTTGATAAGCTGTTTTTGGAGTTTATAAGCTCAGTCAAACATCCTCTAAATTTGAATCTGAGCTCAACTGATTATTTTAGTCGAAAAAACACATACTAGATAACATGCATCCTATAGTTTCATCCATTAATGTTGAAGTAAAGAACACAAAGTGCAATAAAGGACAAAAGGTAAAGAACAAAGAAAATAAATATGTTGTAAAAATCAATTTCATTTTAAAATCCCACAACCATAAATTGGTGAAATCATTAACTTGGTGATCAAGTGGAGAAGTTAACCACGTAGTTGGATAGTTCGCCAGATTTTAACTTTTTAGCCAATATATTTATCAACTATGTGATAGGCATTTTACTATATCAGGGACCGGGCCGGAGTGGTAAAATCTAATATTTTAATGAATAAATGCAAGTCTATAAAAAAATTAAAGGGATGACGACTGCCTCTGTCAATCCTGTTCGTCACGCTAGCCTAACCTATACAACTCCTGGCCTAACACTCTAGAATTTTAATACTCCGTCCGTCCACTAAATTCGTACATTTAATTCCGTCTTAGTCCGTCCACGAAAAATGTTCACTTTTTTTTTGAAAACATTAACTTTACATTTTTACCCTAAATCTATCTAATTATTTACAAAAAAACCACTATTTGCCCATCTTTTTACACTCAATATTCCTTAATATATTCATTTATTATCCCATGACACACCTTTTTATACTCATTACAATTTATTAAAACTCGTGCCACCAAAATCAATGAACGATTTTGGTGGACAGAGGGAGTTCTTTATACTATTATGTTTAATTTTTATGTTGAAAACTAACATAATTGTTTTTAGCGAAAAATGTATTTGGATTGTTTTCCAAGTCAAATGATGGACTAAATTTGGGTTAGTGTAATTTTCATGTGAGGTAGACTTGTCTAGTTCTGTGTTAGGTCTAAAAATATCACCTAACCTAAATTGTAGCTCATGCAATAATAGATGGCTGATGGTTGAAATTTCAAGTTTCATTTCAATTTATTATCTATTGTCTTTTTCTTTTTTTTTCTCCTGGTCGATTTTACCTTCTTACATCTTTGGTGCGTTGGTTAGTTCAAGTGGAATTTTTATTCACCGTATTATATATTATATATCGTATGCATAATATAATGTTACGATTAGGTTTTGATTGATTGAATATAGTTTCTATTATTTACACGATCATACCCTTAGTTGTTTAACAATGAAGAGGCTATAAATGATAACCAAAACTGTATTACTGACTTAATTATTTCGTTTGCACAGATAATTATCTCCCACGCACCATTTATTCTGGAGATAATTTTTGGAATAATTTTCAGTTGATCAAGTGTGAAAACATAGATTGTTAAATGATGGGATTAAGTAAGTTCAATTCTAATCATAATATTGCTAGATTTTCAAATACTCAATATAAATATTTTCATTCAACCTAGCTAGACCAGCAGTTTCCAATAACATGTGCGTTGAATAAAATAATAGCAAAGAAGACTTCAGATGAAAGAAACGAGCGTGGAAAATATTCTTCCAAAATCTTCTCCATCTTCTACACTTATTCAATTTGATATATTATGACTTTTGTTTTGCATTCCCCTCAAATCTTTGATTAATTATGACTTTTCTTTTGTTTCCCCTCAGATCTCTGATTAACCCCATTAGATTTAAATAACAAGATCAACATTCATCCATAAATCTAGTAGAAGATTTGATGCAGCGTGCGTGCGTGGAACAGAAAGAACAAGATCAAAACTCGTTGATTCAAAGGAATCTGAGAATTGAAGGTAGAGATAAATCTCGATTTCATCAAAATGTCAAAGCCAACGAAAGAAAGCAGACGGAGATTAAATACTAACCCTAATCTCCGAAAATACAAGAAATGCCAAAAGGCCCAAACAAAATCCAAATTGCAAAATAACCCCGAAAAACACTAAATCTGCGAATTTGACCCTCTAAACGATGGAATTTGCGAAATCCGCCATCGGTCATCGCAAGCGATGTCTATTTTCGAACGTCGATTACACCGAAAAACACTAGGTTTTCTCGAATCAAACTTCCTGCATTACGGCAACTTTTCGGATGATCCGTGTGTTTCATAAAATCATCCGTAATTTGCGCCGCATCAAGATTAAACACAAATGAGCCAAGTATGTAGTATATATAAATGACATAATATACTACTATAAGTCTGTAGTATTAGACTTTGAGATCAAATTAGCTTGGAACTAACTAGATGAGTTAATTGTATGATGGAGAAGCTCAGAAGCATAATTAAAAGAAAAAGAAATAATAGAAGGGGCTTATATTTTTAGGTAGGGATGTCAATATGGGTGAAGCCGGCCGGCCGAATAGCCCGATAAAATTAGAGGTTAGGGTTGAATTTTATAACCCAAAAAATGTCAACCCGAATATAGCGAACCGATAGCCCGACAACCCGAGTGGGTTAGCAGAACCCGGGTTGGCGATTGATATCCCTACAACTATACAAGAAATTATAGAAGATATTCATAGTGTTGTTAAAAGTTACAAAAATAGTGAATTAGTTATTATGGAATATTAATATTCGGATATATTAAAAATAATTTAGTTGTGAGCATTATTTTCCAATTTTGATATTGTAATATATTTTAAATAGTATTATATTGAATTAACTTATTAAAATTTTTCTAGATATTAGTTTTAATTCCGCTATAATTGTATTATATTATTAGAGATCATTTAGTTACATGGAATGGGACATTAAAGCATAACGAAAAAAGAATTTAATTATGAGCACTATTTTTAATTTTCATTGTTTGCTATTCAAAGTTAGTATAATAAGATTAAAAAAGAACTTGTGGAATGTATTATATTTATTTTTCGCTTATTTGTTTTTACTCCAATGCTTAATATAAAATATTTGATATATATATATATATATATATATATATATATATATATCAATAATATATATATTTTTATTTTATTTTTTAAGCTTTACGGCTGATGGGTTGGCCCGAACCCGAGAGTTTAGGGTTAGGGTTGAATTTTCTAACCCAAAAAATGTCAACCGAATAGCCCGAACCGAATAGCGGACAACCCGAGTGGGTTAGCTCGAACCCGGCGGGTTGACCCGATTGACATCCTATTTTTAGGTATGTGCCAACATCTAAAATAATGGTTTCTGATTTTTAGTACACTACCTCAAAGCAGAGCGACCATTAATTGATATGGTATACATAATTGAAGAGGTCCCGGTGAAGTAGATATCATTATATGGAAAGGAACATACCAATTCTGCTTAACATGGTTATATTTTCTAAACATTTATTATCTTAATGGAGAAAGTTTTACACACGCTCGGTCTATTTATCAAGTCCAATTTTGTAATTGATAGGATATGGCCCAACCTCTCAGGCCCAACAGGGGAGGCCCAACAAGAGGATATGGCCCGATCTCGGGCCCCAAACGAGCTCCGCCCACCCAATGTTGCTCTACTAGGTTACACCTAAATGGCGATTCCTAAACCCTAATTATGGGTAACGGTAATGAGAGTAACGGCATTAATCATGGGTAATAATGGTGGAGATCATGGTCGGTTATGGGAGAGTTGTGGTCCGCCAATCAAGGGTTAAGTGGGACATAATTTACGCTTGTGTATAAATAGGAGTTAGATTGAAGGTAAAAGGGTTAGCAAATTCTTGAATCTTGGAGTTTTAGAGATACTTGCAGTAATCAAATTATAGTAAACATCTTGAGGATCATCTCCTCCGTGGGCGTAGATCTCATTCTTGATCGAACCACGTAAAATCTCTCGGTGTTCTTCTCGCTTTTATAAATCTCGTATACTAGATTTATCATTGGCGCCGTCTGTGGGAAACTCTTGAACAAAAAGTCATGTTTTCTACAATCTAATGGCGAGGACACGTGCAAATGCTAATCTTGTTGGCGATGTCGGTAATAGCCGTATGGAGGATGATCGGTGGTCACACAACGCCGGGAAAGGGAATTGCGGATGCCACCGTCGTCACACACGATGGTCAAATGGAGAATGTTTCCATACACCCTCGGATCGCCGCCCACGAAGAGGATCGACCTCGACCTGGGTGAGCAGGAGGTTCACCGCTCCACGAGGTCCTCGGTCGAGCGATGTCCGATTCCTCAACGTTAACCTCGATCAATTCGGACTTTCCTCAACGGAGGACAAATGGGCGGGCCCCTCAAGAGTGCCCGGTGGTGGTAACAGTAATCGAGGTCGCTTACCTCTCGAAACAATCAACGTTCATCACGACATAATGATCGCCCGATACTAGGGTTCATTCGTCCTCATACCCTCCGCGAGTCGTTCTCCTCGGCGTGATACCTATGAAGGGCGGGAAAGAAGGGAGGAAAGGCGAAGTCGAACTCCCTCGAAGAGATGATGACGTCGTTATCGATCTCCACTCCCGGAGAGGATGGTAACGAACTCCCGGATTCGACCGACACGGACGAATTATCTCTCCTTTCGAGGAGATTTTGGATACACCCTTGCCACGCGATACTGGGCTCAGAATATTCTTTGCATACGATGGCCTGGAGATCCTTCCGACTTCCTATTTGCTATACCACCAATATGGCAAACGAGGATGGAAGATTTCCATATGTGCAAGGTCTTTCCCGGGTGCTAGTCTCCAACGCTCGGCGTTGGTTCACCTCACTTCGCCGAAACAGCATCCATTGCTTGAAAGACCTCATGGATCGGTTCAAATGGCGTTTTACGAGAAGATGCCACCTCGACAACCTTCGTCCGACCGCCACAATCCGCCAGGGCGGGGCGAAACAATGTCGAATTCGTCTCCATTCATCATGGAATCTCTTAAAATAGATGAGAGTAACGATCTCACATCATCAGCGCATTCGAGAATGAGATCCGACACGGAGCTCTGAATAAGGAGATCACCGTGAACGACCAAAGCGGCTAGTCGTCTTTGGACCCTAGTTGACAACTTTGTCAAAGGGGCGAGTCGGATCGGAAGAAAGAGATCCAGGATGAGCGGTGATTTGAGAAGAAAGCGGGAGGATAGGGGCGAGGTCTTTGAGCAGAAGTGCGTTCGAAAGAATAAAGAAGGACCGGAGAATCAAGGTGGGACCTCGACCAAACCTCAGTAATAACGATCGCCCTTTATTTAAATCCGTATGGAAATATTTGAGCTTCACATCGAGCTCTTCCCAAAACCTCCTCCTATGAAAGGAGGATCGAAAAAAAGTTAACGGAAAGTATTGTGACTACCACCAAGGGTATGGTCACGATACAGAAGATTGCAAGTCCTTGGGCTCACAGATTGACGAGCTTGTGAAGGAAGGGCTGAAGAAATACACCGGCCGACTGCGCGGGTAATAAAAAGCGAGAGGGAAAAATGGAGGTGGTAATAGCGTGGACCGACCTCAACAAAGAACCCGACACGAAGATGGCGAGGGCGAAGGTCCCAATGCAATTGAGCGGTTTCACGCTTATAACCGGGCTGCGGTTGTGCGACGAGGTCGTCGCTTAGAAATGAAGCTCGGAGGCCGACCTCAAGAGCGAAAAATAAGCGGCTCGAGATGGAGAAAACATCGTATTCTCCAAAGGCGACCCATACTAAGATCATGCCCCACCAGGATGCCATTACCATACAAGCCGTGGTGGGAAACAAGAATGTACATCGTCTATATTGACATCGGGCGTCCGTTAGCATCCTATTCGAGCTGCTGGATAAACTTGATGTTGGAGGAATTGGTACACCCCGCACCTTCCCGCGGAGCTTTACCTGGGCGGTTCAACCCGAAGGTTATTACCTTCCGATTCTTGTAGCGTAGCTCCAGTCGGTCACTAAAGCCATTCAATTTTTCTTGGTCCGAGCTCCTCTCCATATAACATTATCACAGGAAGAGATTGGTGTATGCAACTAGAGCCATCTGCTCCGTGTACCACCTCGCCATTAAGATTCCCACCCCGTGGGAGTGTTAAACATTCGGGTGACCAAGCGGCTAAAGAATGCCTACGAGTCTCAACCAGGGATGTGGCCTTGCCTCGGGCCTAGCAATTCTGAGAACCTCCGAGTTGCCACCTCGGGATGACTGTGAGAATCTTCACTATACGACGACCTAATTCTTCCAAAGTTGTCAAGGTTGATACCCAGTTCATCGATATTCGTCAGCAGTCATCGGCTTCTAAGGAATATAGGGATGTATTTGTGGTCTCCATTGGATATGACCTGGGTCTCCCGAGCTCATAACTCATCGTCTTAACATTGATCCGCTACTAAACCAGTTCGGCGAGAAGAAAAGAAGTTTTGCCGCGGAGCGAAGCGGTCATAAGAGATGAGGTAACCCAACTCGAGGCTAAAATCACAGACGAGGTTAAATACCCAACTTGGATGGCTAATCCGTTGTAGTTCGAAAGCCGGAGGCGGATGGCGCGTGTGTGTCGACTATACCGACCTCAATAAACAACGCCCAAAGGATGTTATCCCTCCCGACATTGACAAGAAGGTGGAAGCATTGGTCGGGCATGAGGTATTCGGTTTCTGGATTTATCTGAGGATACCACCAAGTCTTGATGAGCCGGAAGGACGCCCAAAAGCAGTTCATTCTTGACTTGATTGTCTTTGCCTATCGAAGATGCCTTTCGGTCTAAAAACGCTGGAGCTACCTACCAAAGAATGGTGGATCGATCTTGAAAGATCACATAGGAGAAATTGTTGAGGTCTATGTCGATGATATAGTAGTCAAAAGCAAAAGGCGAGGCGCGCCATTGACCTCGAAACTATTCTTCGCCTCCTCGGTCGGCCAACCTCAAGCTCAATCCCAGTATACATTTGTGGTGAGGACGGGTAAATTTACGGGGTCTTTGGGTTTCTCGAAGGATCTGGCCAATCCCACCAAGGTAAAGACGGTGCTCGACATGCAAGTGCCAAAACCATTCGCGAGGTCCACAAACTTACGGGTGCTGGCAGCCTCCTGGGATTCCTCTCCTGGCTGCCGAAGCGGCTCCCTCTTTAAAATCTTGAGGGCCCGGACTTTGCGTGGCGGGAAGAGCACCACCTCGCCTTCACACAACAAGGTACCTCGCCGACCGCCCACCTTGACCGCCCCAAAAGAGGCGAACTCTCTCCTCAGATTGGCGCCGCGGGGCGAGGCAATCGGTCTTGATCTTGTGCGAGGCGAGGTCGGACGGCAGCTTCCTATCTACTTCATCACCGAGCACTCAAAGGACCGGAGACAAGTCGCCCGACCTTGAAAAGGTAAGACTGCATCGTGAATGCTAGCGGCGGCTCGACCCTACTTTCAAGCTCACTCCATCCAGTCTTCGACCGACCCACCGAGGCAAGTCTTGTCAAAACACAATCATCCGGACGAATAGCCAGTGGGCCTCGAGCTTGGCGAGCACGATATCTCGTACTCCCCTGACCGCCATAAAAGGGCAAGCTCTGGATTTCTGGTAGAAGTCGAGTTCTTGAGCTCGGTCGACCGCTAAGATTAGCTCCTCCAACGCCCACCTCGGTCATCCCACCCCCGCACGGAGGCAGGACCCTCGCCCACCGGATGGTTGTTGGCGGATGTCGTGGGCGGAGCCTCATGCAAAAGCGGGCAATGGAGCTGGCATTCTTCTTCTCGGCCCAGATAGCGGTGAAGTCACCCACGCTCCGGTTTACCTTCCCGACCACCAACAACGAGGTGGAGTATGAAGCCCTAATCTCCTGACTCATACCGCTAGGGGCCGAGGTGGATGAGATCCAAATCTTGGCGATTCCCAAGTCGTCGTGAACGGTGTTAGGCAAATCTGAAGCGAGGAGGACCGAATGAAACAATACCTCGAAAAGCAAAGGAGATGTTGACCTCGTTCGGTACTTCAAGATCCACCGAATTCCCGAGGGAAAACAGTGGCCGGCGTCCTCAAAGAAGCTAGGCTGCGTCGTCAACAAATCCACCAAAGGAGGAGATCCGTTCGAGCATAGCGAGTCCCGTCGGCATCATCACCGAGATAGAGCCGGTGGATGTCTCCCGAGGCCTACACGGAATACGTGCTACCTTCGGATCGGCTCGAAGCCAAAAGATGATGGCAAAATCCGAGTATCTCATGCGTGAGGGCGCTTATCGGAAGTCTTACCTTGAACCCTCCCGAGATGCCTCGGGCGGAAGAAGCCACTATGTGCTCAACGAAATTCACCGAGGTCTTGTGGAAGCCACGTCGGTCGTGAGCTCTTTCGAAGAAGACGCGAGGTCGGGATATTATCGCCCACCCTAGTGCAAGATCGGCCGAGCTCGTCAAAAAGTGCCGAAGTGCCGATTCACTCCACGGTCAAAAGTTGCCTCGGTCGATCTAAGCGACTGCGAGTCCATGGCCTTTCATGCGGTGGGGATCGACATTGTTGGTCGTTCGATCGAGCACCGGTCGACGATGCTTAGTCGTAGCCATAGACTACTTCACAAAATGGGTCGAGGCCGAGCCACCGTCGAGTCTCACGGCGGGAGGATTGAACATTCGTGTGGAAAATATAGTCCGCCGCTCGCATACCGCACATTCTCGGTCTCGGACAACGGCACCCAATTCGTTGACAAAACTTGAGGTGGGTGCGAAGAGCTTCAGATCGATCAACGCTTCACCTGGTTGCACACCCGCAAGCGAATGGCGAACCGAGGTGACGAACCGCACAATCGTCTGAAGGATTGAAGAAAAGGTTGGACCGAGCTAAAGGCGATCGGGCTGAAAATCTCCTCAAGTCCTTTGGTCCCACGGACCACACCTCGACGTCGCACGGAAACCCTTTCACCGGGTCACGGTGCGAGGTCGTCATACCGGTTGAGATCGGTGCGCAAGTCCACGCCTCTTCACTTGATCGGCCGGAAGCGAGGAGGACTTGCGAGCAAACCTTGACGCCCTCGAAGAGAAGCGCGAGCTAGCCTTCATAAACGAAGCCAAGTATAAAGCCCAGGTCGCACGGTACTACAACAAAAGGGTCAAAACTTCCGCATTCCAAGTAGGCGACCTCGTCCTACGCAATAATGAAGCCAGTAGAGCTGAGGGTCTTCACAAGTTGGATCCAACATGGGAAGGCCCATACCGTGTTCACGAGAACCTTGTAAGGGGCTTCTGAAGCTATCTCACTTATCCGTGCGCTTATCCCCGAACTGGCATATTTCTCATTTAAGGAGGTACTTTACATAGTTTTGATTTGGATCGACTTCATGTTAGTCTCCTTACTTGCCTTGCCAAGTCGTGTGTTGAATAAAATATTTATTTTTCAATGAATATTTCATTTCACTGCTTTATTCATATCGAACATCTATTTGGATATAACATTTAACCTTCACGAGGGGCGCCTCACGAAGATAAAAACCCACTAAGTAGGGTACTCACTAAGCGCGTGCCGCACTGTAGATTACTCATTGAATTGAGCGTCTCGGGCAACGCGCTACTGCACTACTCACTAGTTTGAAAGTCTACATGCATACATCTGATTACTCATTAAGTTGAAAAATCTACATGTATAAGACATCCAATATTGGATCTCACCAAATTATGGCAAAGTATACGAGATACATACATTTACGACCAAGCGAAGTCCTAAGCTATGTTTATACCTCTCGAGAGGAAAACGTACACTTAAAACGAGTCTAAAATACATGTATACCTACATACAAAGACCTACACTATGTACGCTCATTCGGTTTCCTGGCTCTACCTGCCGAGACTCACCGGTCGAGATAATTTTGAGCGAAGTCCCAGTGTCGGCGATGGATACAGGATAAACTCTGTACCTTCCACCCAATCTCGAGGGTGGTCCCACCTCGGCTTGTTCGGGAGTAGTTTGACTCGTGCAGGCGCATTCGCTGAGGAGTTCAATCCTACACCAAGCCGCATCTGGACCCCGTGAACTGACGTCGGACGGGACTATGCCCTTGTCCCGAGCTCTAGCCCTTCCACGTCGATTGGCGGTCCGCGCGCGTCCTCTCCTCCGAACTGCCGACCGCCGTCCTCTATACGCTCTGCTGTCAGATGGACCCATTTGACGGAGCACCTCGGCGTGATCAGCGTAGCCACCCTCCTCTTCAGGCTCTTCAATTATGGGCTCAGTGTTGCTCCACAGTAGATGCTTGTGGGCGGGTGGAGCATCGTCGTTCGCGGACGATCTCGACATCCATATGTATTTCAGGATAGAGTCGAGGCAGTTTCTAAAATTCTTGCTATTTGGACCCTCCTCATCCCTCAATACCATGCCTTCCGCCAACAAGCTCTGAACTCGATCGTCGGCTTCGGATATAGTCGTTCCCCCAGTCCGTGGATGACCTTTCGTACTCTTCATGCTCTTCCGAGATCCGAGCCGACCTTCTGCATTGTCATTTCAATTTGCTCGCAGCGATGCATCAATCGTCCGTGGATCGCATCTGCGGATAAATCACCCCGAACTTGAGATGTGTAATCCTTAACTTTAGCGCCTCATTTTCAAAGAAGGAGGCGAGCCACCTCGGATCGACTTCATGCAATTTTGTTTCGATTCGGTTGTGATGCGAGAATCGACATCCATCTTGGCTAATACCGAGTCATTTCGGCGAGACCGACTCCCAGGTGTGTCACCTCTTCATCCTTCTCACCCGAGCACCTCGGACTTCTTTCGGTTTTGTTAGCGATTCATGATCCAATCAAATCAAGTGAAGAACGCGAAGAATAAGACAACAGACAAGCGTTTTAAAAAGGGATATGTCTATTATTATTCAAATGGAAGTTTGTACAACACGGATCCTATCGATCCCGCAAATCAACCTATTACATTGGGTCCACCGACCTCGAGCTCATTAGGCCGATTGCCGACCCTCCGACCTCCTGCCGGATTACTGCTTTTCTTCATTGGTTGCCGATCTGCGGAAGGGGACGCCCGAGCTTGACCTCCGCCCGGTTTGGTCCTCAACTCGGCAGGAAGGCTTGGCTCCACGTCTTCATCTTCCTCACCTTGAGTTACGGCCTCGCCGTCGAGTGACGCGAAAGACGCCAAGGCATCCACCACGGAAAGGAGGTCGCCCGGCGATTATGCCACGTAATTCTTGCATACCTCGGTGATCGACCTCAACCCAACCGTGTTGGACCTTGTCAAAACTGGTCTCTCGCGCCAACTTCTCTAGGTGGGCACAGATCACTGCGGCCTCATCACCGCAGCCAGTCGGAGATGAGCGAGGAAAAACTCTCCGACTGATCGACTGGCTGGCGAGCCCTTAGCATAGGTCCTTGCCCTTGACAAGGCGCTGACCGCTTCCTCCCTCCTCGGCAGCCTCCTCTTGGGCGCTCTCCACCTCTGCACGGGCCACTCGCAAGGCCCGGTCCTTCTTGAGGCGCTCGGTGCCGTCTTTGCCACTTCAGCTGCTTCAGCTTTCGCCTTGGCAAGTTCGGCGTCCGTCCTGGCAGCATCTAGCGCGGATTCAGCCGCGACCCTCAGTCTGTCCGCAGTGGCTAACCTTTTCTCCATGGCCTCATATTGCGAGGCGCCCTCAACGATAAGCCCGGCCATCGAGGCCGCATCCTGAATACGGAACAATAAGTAACAAGTAACAACAAGCTTACAAGGAGAAGGGTAGTGACTTATACCTTTGGGAAGGACAAGGAAACTCTGGAAGCCGGCACCTCGGTCATTGCGACCATGGACCTCGATCTCCAACGTCGGGCCCGAGGCCGTCGAGGTCCGGTCACTGGTCTTCGGTATGCCCACCACCACGGGTCGTGAGGTGGACTCGCTGCGTTCGCCTTCTTCCTCGCGGGCTCTCTTGATCGAGGAAGCAGGCGCGCGAGATCGGCACATCGACTTCTGCGGTCGGGTCAACCTTCACCGCATTCAACATGAGAATTTCATTAGCACAAAAAATCAAACGAGGGAAATAAAGATAAGAAGGTTGCCCTCACCCATTGGAACCACGACACTGGAGCTTCGACCTATAAACACTCACCAAAGATCGTTCGTGTCGTCCTCAGTATAGTTGATCGATAGGATCTCACCCATATCGTTCAACGGCTCCTCCATAGGGCCTAGGGGATTAATTTTCACGTCCTTTATCGACCCCAGGCCCCACTCATACCTCGGATACCCTCACCCGCAAAAGAAGTATCTATTTTGCCAATGGGATACCTTCGACGGGAAGCAATTTTAAACTTTAGGCGGTGGCGGTGTAATATACTCCACTTATATACTTGATGCTAAAAACGCATCAAGACTTGAAAAAAACCTCGCCTATGCCATAACAGCCAACCCAGCCCCACCGTCGACCTAATAGAATTGGAGGTCGGTTGGCATATAGGGATCCGAAAATACTCCGAAAGCTAAGGAAAATGGGGCAAAAGGAAATCTAAGCCCGGCTATTAAGCTATCTACAAAATGGTGATGAATCCTCCTGAGGCCATCGCCTATCGTTGGGTTTTAGCAAGCACCACCATGCATCCTCCGGATGTGGTATTTATCAACAACCACCGTAAGCTCCTCCATCGTCAAGGTTGATTTCCCCACCAATCTTGAGGCCATCCCATACCGACGACACGGTGAAACCACAGAACTAAGTCCTATGGATTTACCTGGCGGTTATGGCATATATAATCCACTTATATTGGGGTCTTGACGACCGTAACCCAAGTGAACCAGAGTTATCGAGCGAGAAGAGGGTGAGAAGGTGAAGAATACATACTTACTTTTTCTCGAGCGGATTTCGATTTCTTCAACAAAGTGTGAAAGAGGAATTGGGGATTTCTAAGGTCAGATTCTCTGGATTCAAACGTCGAAGGAGAAATGAGCGATTCTTCTTTTAGACCTATTTATAGGATAAATGGCGCCTAAAAATCTGCCGTTTCGTTTATTACACGTGCTATTTACGATTGGTTGTGTGAAAGACGCAGCACGCTTTCGCTGGTGCCCAACTACCGCTGGCGCGTATGACGTACCTACGGAAAGCAGACCGCCCGATCGATCGTGATGATTACTACGAGTTCGGACATCGGACTACGCCCATGTCCTAATACGGAGGTAATTCAGTCGGACCTTGACCTTCCTAAACATCGGATTCGACTTGACTAATAATTTGAGTTCGACATCTGACTACTCCCATGTCCACCTCGGATCGCAGAAATATTTCGGTCGGATATGACCACCTCGGATCAATGTAGTATTTTAGGTCATACAATGAATAACAAACCTTCAAGAAAACTTGACCAAGAATATTCCACCTCGGCAAAGCACGTTCTCCGCTTCACCTCGGTAAGGCTATTCCTCGACTTTTCGTGGGCTATGATAGGATATGGCCCAACCTCTCGTGCCCAACAGGAAGGAAGGCCCAACGAAGGATATGGCCCGATCTCTCAGCCCCAAACGAGCTCCGCCCAGCCCGATGTTGCTCTACTACATACACCTAAATGACGATTCCTAAACCCTAATTATGGGTAACGGTAATGAGGTAACGGCGGTAATCATGGGTAATAATGGTGGAGATCATGGTCATTATGGGAGAGTTGTGGTCCGCCAATCAAGGGTTCGTGGGACATAATTTACGCTTGTATAAATAGGAGTTAGATTGAAGGTAAAAGGGTTAGCAAATTCATCAATACTAGAGTTTTTAGAGATACTTGTCGTAATCAAATTATAGTAAACATCTTGAGGATCATCTCCTCCGTGGGCGAGATCTCATTCTTGATCGAACCACGTAAAATCTCTCGTGTTCTTTCTTGTTTTATAAATCTCAGATACTAGATTTATCAATAATATTCCCTCACTCCCCAAATGTTGGCTCGTATACCTCTTTGGAATGTCCCATTATTATTGGTCCATACCAAAAATAGAAAGAATTTTACGTTAAAAAATGTCTTGAATTTTATACCACATATTTTTTTACACACAAACATAACCCTCCTTAATCTACATATCCAAAAGTAGTGAGCCAACATTAACGGAATGGAAGAAATATTTTACTTTACTATACCACATGTTAGGTGGATGTATTATGATTGCTTTTTTTTTCACGTATCATTAAGACATTGGAATATTGTAAAAAAACTGATAGCCTCTCTCAAACCAGCATCATGATCTCTATAGACATTAAACTTAATTGAGAAAGGATTATTTTTTTCCGGGGAAATTGAGAAAAGATTTTAGATATGAACTAGGATAACAAAGATATTTTTATATAATTTTTCATAACATAAAAATGATTTTTAATACAAGAATTAAGAACAATATTTTTAATGTATGTGCTGTGAAAGTTTATATATCCGCCAGAAAAGTTACTATATCCAAAAAATAGAATTTTCGTCTCTCATTAGATTAGGATTCGGGCAATTTTTGAATTTTTGGATGCGTTTACTTTCTCAATGGATGCATCAACTTTCATAGCGAATCCTTGTGGTTCTTTGTTCTCACGGTAAAAATAGTTGTTATTTGAACCAATGAATTCGCTATGAAAGTTGATGCATCAACTAGGAAAATTATTGCACCCAAATTTCGAATTTTTGTCCGGTAACTTGGTCGTCAAAAGGGGCACGAACAGCCTTAAAGTACTCTTACATGTCCCAGAGGTCTTTGAGCCTTGACATTTTGAATCACGTTGAATGGCTGTGGTTCTGGGGCTCAAATGCGTCTGGAGTAGCTAGGTGAGACATTCGGTTCACGAACCGGAAACCTATCTCCACATCAAGCTTCCCAATTTATCCCGGTCCATCATGCTTTGGACATCTCCACCGGGATCGTTGAGGCCCCATGAAGATGGCTCTCCTTCACTAGGAAAATGCGGTACTCATTAGCGAGCGTCTGGTGACCAACGATTCCTGATTCTCCTGCCTTTCCTTTCTGCCATAGTCTACATGTGTACCTTCTTTGCCGCTATGAAGCTCTGAGCTAAACGCTCTCATTATTTTCGATGCAATAACTTTCTCGATGGAGATATCAATTTTCACAACGAATGGATTAAAAAGTTGATTTTCCCTTCTTATGTTAAAAATGATTTTAATGTTAACATCCCCCCATATATATATATATATATATATATATATATATATATGGTTGGATCCAGTGAGAACTCATCTTTTTTGAAAACTTGAGAACTATGCACAGACATATAAAATTGATGAATAAAATCTATAAAGTTGTGCACAACGAAAACATTCTAAAATTGTTGCACAACAAAATAATTTTAGAAAGTTTTCGTTATGCACAATTTTATATCGTTTTGTGCATCATTTTAACGCCTTATGCATGGTTCGCAGAGTTCGCAAAAAGATGTGGTTCTCATTTGATCCACTATATATATATATATATATATATAGGTTAACGTAGAACCATTTTATTCGAGAACGTGTGAACAAAACCGATGAATTCACGGTGAAGTTGATGAATATAAAAATTATTGAATCCAAAAACTAAATTTTTATCATGGGATTCGAACCCGTGAAAAATTAATTTTGAATTCATTAATTTTGACAATTAGATTCATCAACTTTCATAACAAATTCATTTGGTTCTTAGTTTTAGGATAAGAATGGTTTTATTTGAACCAAACTCTCTCTCTCTATATATATATATATATGAAAACCAAAGACTTGATGTTTTCATAAACTAAAAATAATAGATACATCTCTTATTTTTATAAGAAATTAATAAAATACACCTCTTAAAAACTGTTTCTTTCGTCCTTTCAGATACATCGAAGTCGGTGAAATCCTTATGTTTTACAATAAGGTCTAGACCCCATCGCTCTTCTTCCCAAATAGTAAAAATAAAACCGTTTCTTTCCATCCACCCATAATGCAGGTATTGTATCATTATACACATAATGCATACAATTCTCATGTTAACCGATATATTATTTAATAAACAAGGCACGCATCAATCCTCATAAAATTAAATTAGATAATGTATGATTTTTTATAAACTTAGTTCGATTGGTTAGGACAAGATAATGTAATACCAAAATGCTTAAGAGAATGAATCATAGCCCGTGACGGGGTTAGGTATTAATTTCCTTACATGAACCATGCACTGATAATACACGATATTCGAAGAGGTTTTGTTTGGGGTATAAATGATGACGTAGTTGATGATGTTATTGTCGCTATCCATAAATGTATCAACTTTTTATCGTAACAATCATTAAGCATTTTAATGATGATATAAATATAATGAAACAATGATATATTTTTTAATTAATAAGAAATCTACAATTGTAATTTCAGTGTGGACAATGTAAATACGTAAAACCCATGTTTTTAAATAACTGGTAAATCAGATAGGTTGAATAAATTACACATAAAAGATTAAATATGTTAGTTAAATTCAATCCTATGAAAAAGTTGATAAAATTCTAATCTATGACATAAGCGTTCAAATGGGACACTATATAGTTGTTGGTTTGAGGATGGATGCATGCTAATCAGTTGCGCCCACTAATTAAAACATAAAATTATAGAAAAAGTAAGAAAATCATTTTTACCCCAAATTGACACGAGAGTCGAGAGGTTGCGGCGCCTGCTATAACTCCCCAGATCTCGCCACCGATTGCTCGCTCTAATTGTACTAAAACATTTTAAAACCAACAATTCTGATTGACTTCATTCATAAACAATTTGGAAAATTAGAAAGCAAGAAACAAGAGGCCGCGAAAACTCGAAACCCCATCAAGTAATATTAATATCTTTTGGTTCAAAAAATAAAATAAAATATTAATATATCTTTGATTCTTCAAAACAGCATGTCCTAATATAGAACCAATAAGCATGAAAATCCATCGCAGAAAGTAAGAGGTAAAGCAAAAAAGATTAGTGAAATCCGATGTTGATCTCACGTAGTCAAACATGAATGTTAAAGAATCGCATTAGAACAATAACAACATACACCAACATTTTGATGTTGTGAATAACAATTTCTTGTGAGATTCTTTATGTGCAAATTGCAATATCTTTGAAGATTACTGTATGTACAATACGATCTATTATATCAGAAGGTTAAAAAAAATATTAACTTATATTCACATAATATTCGGAATTAGTACACTCTAATCAATTTAACTATTAATATGATAATCTTCAATATTACTACTTCATCTTACTTTCTTAGCTCGCAATCGTTTCTACTCTGAAGAGCAAATCCGTGATTCCACCATACCTTCACCTCTCGCCGCCATGTTTTCCGGTCCTCTACCATCGTCGGCAAAACTATAACCGCCGCCAACAGCAGTCGTCTTAATATCCTTCGGATCTTTCTTTTGCGCCAGTTTGATGGGGAGAAAATAGGTTTGGCAACTCATGTAGAGTTTCGGATTCCTGAAGGCTCGATCCAGAATCATCAAATACGCTCTTTGTTGGGATTCCAAACCAATCTTGATCGTGGGGTTTCGAGGCGATGGCTTCGGAACTCGGAAACAGAAATCTAGGGTATGATTGAAGGAGAGAAGTGGGAGTGTATGGATTTTGGACGTTGAAAAGATTCGAGTTTAGTGTGATCGGCAGTTGGTAGTTGATTGGAACAGTTGCTACGCTGCTAGCGGTGGAGGATAGACGGAGATACGGCGGTGGGGGCGGAAGCGCCGCCTCCGACCCGGTGGATCTTGGTCCGAAAAGATCGAGCCTGTTTCTCAAGAAGGACGAGCTGTTAAAAGGAGGAGCGGAAATTCCGGTGAATTCTTGAACCATGGCTCTGAAATTTGTGGTGTCGGTGGTCAGCACGGCGGTGGGAGGGCGTCGGGATGCCCTCGATCTCTTCCTCGGGCGAGCTTGGAAGATGGTGGGTTGGTTCGGGTCGGATCTCATGGACGCGGGTTGGGTGTTGTTGGAGAGTGGGTTGAACAGCGGCGGCGGCGGCCTGGACAGGGGGCGGAGATGGGGTGGAGAGTGCGTGTTCAAGAGAAAAGAGTGGGCATCGTACTCCACGTCGCCGCCGCTGGATGACTGCAGACTCCCACTGTTGCCGGAATCCATATTCAGAGACACGCCTTTCGTTTCTCTCTCACTCTTTCTCTACTTGTGGAGAGAGAAAGCACCTTCCAATGAAAGGAATAGCGTAAGAGATGGGAGACAGAGATATGGAGAGAGATTTTGCTTTACTCGAGCTCAAATTTTCATTTTATTACAAAGCCACTTCAGCACAAAATCAATTTTAGAGAGAGAGAGATGGAGAGAAAGTACCTAGACTGTAAAACTGCAATCTTCTTGCAACTTTTGTTGTTGCCCGAACAAGTAGTGAAATTAATGATGGGAATAAATTGTTGCAGTAGTGGGATCTCCTGTTTCACCAGAAAATAAAGTCATCTTGCTTGCCTTTTATGTAAGAACTAGGGTTTCATAAAAAAAAAGAGAGATGAAAGCTTCTGTTTTGCCATTTATCCATATCAAAGAGAGACAGAGAGAGAGATACTTATTTTGTCAAGATTTAGCACTTAAAAAGATCAAGGTGGGGTCGCCATGATAGAGGCAACTGTGTTTTGAGAGGTCAAGTAGAAAGGGCGATGTTTGTTTTTACATTTCTTAAACACGTATAAATCCTCTCTCTCTCTCTCTCTCTCTCTACGGTTTAAACTTGTAAAGTATATTATAAAATATTAAATCATTATATTTTTTCTATACCAACCCATGTTATAAGCCAAAGACCTTCGTATTTAGATTTTTTAGATAGGCTTAAAAACCAATTGACTTATATTACGAACCGTGTAAAGGTTTAATGGATTTCATTAAACAAACAAACAAACAAAAGAACTTAATTATATTTGAAAGAAAGGACGACTCATTTTTTAGGTTTAACTTAGGTCAATGTTGATTCAAAATTGAACTAAAATCTGCTATGTTCCATAAAACTCTACATGAACTCATTAAAACATGAGACTCAAAAGAGAATATAAGACTATATATTGCAATAACTCACGAGATGTAACAATCCAGACATGATTGATGTGCACACTAGATTATGAATATTGGAAGGATGATCCTACATGCATTCATAAAACTCATTGTTGTTGTAACTTTGGTATTAGATAACATATGGCTTTACTTTAAATACTTGATTGATAAAATGAGAATAGAAGAGAGATGCTTAGGATTCGGCACATTTTTCTAGTATAAGCTGAACAAATTACAGATGATGTTGTACTAGTTTTAGAGTAATCATATCGTAGTATATATCAAAGAGATAGATTATGTGCCACACATTATTATAAATATAAACATAAATCATAATCGACGTAATTAAAGCACAACAATTAAACTTAGCAAACAATAAACTAAGCTTTCACAAATTTAGTCGCGGTTAGCTAGCTGACTGTTAACTAAATAATTAGTTCGTAATAACTGATGTTAGTAAACTTTTTTTTTGAGAAAAAAAGAACTTTCATATCATAGAAACGGGATCATACATAGCGTGTAATATGTATAGGAATCACATTTGAAAAAATACCATTCTCCCCTCTTGCCATGTGATGAGCTGCTTGGTTGAATTCACGTTTTTGGAATTGAAAAGAAACCGCCTCCATCTGGATCGCCCTTTGGATAATATCCTCTACTATCAGCTGCTCAAATTCTCCAGTATCACGTCTACCTTGGAGCATGTCCACCAAAACCTGACTATCGGTGCCGACCACAATGTTACTATAGCCATGCTCTGCCGCCATATTCAGTAGCAGAGGACTCCCATTCCTTCCAAAGACACCGCTGCTCCCATCGCCCTAACTCGTGCTCTTCCCCGCCATCGAACGCACCTTGATGATCCAAAAAGAAGCCCATCCCTATTAGAGTATCGAGATCACATGAATGTCCGAGTCCACCTTAAAGTCACCGGAGGTGGTGGCATCCATGCATTTTCGAGTATCACGGGCGTGGGCGATGTTGCTTGGGGGTTTAAGATGGTGTGTAGATTAGCCCATCCTCTCAACTCGCCCGAGTATCTCCACCTCATCCCACACACTATTCTCAAAATAATCTTGTTCCGCATGACCCAGATATGCCACGCGATTAAGACCAGGAGCTGGTTACCTTTTGGCGGGGTGTGGTGTAGATAATAATCCACAAAGCTTTTGAAAGAGTCGAAACTCTCCACGTCATTGCATCTAAGAGCACACTTCCTCCACATTCTTTTTGTGGTCTGACACTCTAGGAAGAGGTGAGAGTGTGTCTCCACATTTTCCCCGCAAAGTCTACACATAGGATCTTCAACCACCCCCCTTCGAGCAAGGTTTGTAAGCATCGGAAGGGCTTCTCTGCAAGCTTGCCACATGAAGAGAGTAAGCTTAGGGGTACTCAGTCGCCACAGCTTGAGTCCGTGGTTCCCTCTCGGGTTCGAGGTCATACTTGAAGTTTCACCCCCACTTTGGAATAAAGAGAGCGCCACTTTGTACGCCGATCGTACTGAAAAACGTCCATCTTTCGTAAGACCCCAGACCATCAGATCATCTGGACGCCTTAAGCTTAGGGGAATAGCCAGGATTTGCTCCGCTTCATTCGGGAAGTTCTCATGCACAAGGGTCTCATCCCAGACGTGGTTATCATGGTCGATGAGGAGCGAGACATTACCATCCTCCGGGAGAGATTGGTTGTCAGTCCGGGTTGGCTTTCTAGGTATCGGGCTGCCAATCCACCTCCCCTCCCACAAAGGTATTGATTTTCCATTACCAACTCTCCATGCCATGCCTTTGTCCACAATCTCTCTTGCTGCAATAATACTCCGCCACAAGTAGCTAGGTTGAAAGCCCAACCGTGCTGTGTGAAGCTCCCCTCGCGGAAAGTACTTTGCTTTTAGGATTTGCATTGAGATGGAGTTAGGTTGCTGCAAGAGCTTCCAAGATCGACGAGCTAGCATAGCAAGGTTAAAACATTTAAGATCCCTAAGCCAATTCCACTGGTTTCTTTAGTCTTGTTTATTTCACCACGCCACCCAATGAATCTTTCGCTCCCCCTCCTTAGACCCCCAGAAGAAACGAGCCATAGTCATTTCAATTTTATGGAGGATCTCCTGGGGAAACATAAACAAGCTCATCATGTATACAGGGATAGCTTGTAAAACAGCTTTAATCATCACCTCCCTTCCAGCTTTGAACAAGAAAATCTCCTTCCATCCTTTGCATTTCTGCTGAACCTTTTCAAGAGTTATCGAGAAGATTTCTTTTTTAGCTCTTCCAATTATAGTTGGCAGCCCAAGGTACTTCTGGGAAGATCTGGCGCGTTGCACACCCACCTGGGCACACAAATCATCCTTGATAGAATCCGCAATATTCCTGCTCACGGTGATCTCCGTTTTGTTTATGTTGATCCGTTGCCGAGAGTTGCTCGTGCTTGAGGATAATGTTTTGTACCTCCTCGCCTCTCAGCATTCGCCCGAAAGAAAGAATGCTATCATCGAGAAAAATAAGTGTGTCACCGGTGGTGCATACCGTACACCGATAGCCATGAATCTCGCTTTCTCTTTTGCTTTATGGATCATATTAGAGAGACATCCGCACGAGCAAGAACAAATCGGGAAAGCGGGTCTCCTTGTCAAGACCCACGGTGGGTAAAAATAGGAGAATGCATACCATTAACCACAACCAGATATCGACACAAAGGTGCACACATCTCATCACTTTTCTATCCATCCTCCCGAAAACCCCATGCGCGACATAACCTCTTTAAGAAACCCCACTCTACACGTCGACGCTTTCATCGAGGTCAAGTTTCATGGCCATGCACCCATGGCGACCTTTTCGTTCTTTTCATTGAGTGAAAAATCTCAAAAGCCGTCGATGCATTATCGTAATGTATCTCCTGTATAAACGCACTTTGGTTTGGGCTCACAATATCCCCGGAAAAATTTTCACTTATTAGTGGGCATTTAGTAATGACCCAACAATGACATTACATAAACTAATAGGGCGAAAATCATTTGGAGTGTGAGGAGTTTTAGTTTTGAATAAGAATGATGCTAGTACCATTGAGACTCTTGATGTCCCCACCCCATTAAGAAACTGCAGGCGAGAAAAACGTCGGGACCAATAATGTTCCAATATTTTTGAAAGAAATATGGGTTCATACCGTCAGTCCAGGGCTTTGAAGGTGCATCTGTTGTAGGGCCACCGGACCTCCTCGTCCGTGAAGGGCCTATCCAACTCCTCATTCATGTGGCGCGACACACGGGTCTCAATGCGCCTAAAGTGTTATCCAGATCGGATGGATTATCCATGAGAAGAGCTTCGAAAGTGATCCAAAGATCATCTCCATTAATTCCTCTTGCTTAGAACTCCATGTCCCATTTGCATTACAAGCTTTGTTATGGTGTTTCTCTGCTCCATGGTTTGCCTTAGCATGAAAGAATTTAGTATTTCTGTCCCCCTCCTTCAACCATGTCACACAAGACCTTTGTCGCCACATAGTTTCCTCCCGCTTCAAAATCTCATCAAGCTCCGAATCAATGGCCCGAGTTTGTTGTATTACGTCTACAGTTTGATCTTTGCTCTGTTGCTTAACCAGCTGCTCCTGAAGCATTCTAATTTTTCTTTTGACATTGCCAAACTGTGTACGATCCCACTCAAGGAGAGCTTTGCCACATAATCTCAGCTTCTCATCCAGCGAAGAGGTTGATGATATGCTACCCCAAGTATGTTCCAGCACCTCTTTGAATTTTGGATGTTGAGCCCACATTTCTTCAAAGCGGAAACGACGATTTTTTCTCTGTGTGCTTCTCTCCTGGACATCATACATAAGGATTATAGGTGCGTGGTCAGACTTGTACCTAGGAAGGTGTAGCACCATATTCACAAAGTAAACCTGCTTCCATCTTTCATTCACAAACACCCGATCCAGACACTCTTGAATGTTGTCATCCCCTTGTCTGTTGTTTGACCATGTGAAAAGATTATCCATACATTTAATTTCATGCAGATTTGACCGATCTACCGCCTCACGGAAAGCCTGCATGGCCACGGTGCTTCTATGAATTCCACCTTTTTATCGCTGACCGGAGGATCTCATTAAAATCACCAATGCAGCACCATGGCTCATTTGTGTTTTTTGAATTCGATAAAGGAGCTCCTGTGCACGCCATCGATTCTCCGCCTCCCGCCATCCGTAGATTCCGGATACAAAACCAGAAGTCTCATTAGTACTCTCGGTAAAGGAAAAAGATATGTGGTTCTGAGAGTATGTAATAAGGGTAATATCCACCGGTCGCGCCAAAGCGGTGCCACCACGCACGCGCGACGCCCACCACCAATACATGGGACCACAAAACATCCTTTAAATCTAAAGTGGCGATAGTTAATCTCCGCATCTCTTGAGTTGTTCTCTTAGTTTCCATTAAAACATTATCTCCTACGATTCCACGCCAGATCTTGGATAGGGCACGAACTGTCGCTTGGTTCCCAAGCCCGCGACAGTTCCAACTCAAGGTTTTCATTGGGGGCGGCGGGGTTGCCTAGCAACCTCCGCCGATATTCCCATGTTGTTTTCAAGTTCACCATTTGAAATTTTAGTGCGTTTAGGTGAGATCGCACCTGCTTCCTCTGTCAGCTCTTGTATTTTTCTTTTATGGATCATTTCCGGTTGGGTCATATTACCCTTATTTCTCGGACTTTCTTGGCGCCTCCTATTTATCCTGCTGCGGCGTAAACTCACTGAAGGCATGTGTGCCGTCTGTTCAATTATCAAGGTATTGAGGGGTTTGGTGGGGTGGCTGGTATTCGGAGTAAGGTTGTGTTGGGTATCAATGTGAACGGTCTGTTCAGTCACTTGGGTTTTGGTGATGAGAGCGGTAGTTTCAGTAGTATGGGTCCTTATGGGTGGAGAGACACGGGTTATAGTGTAGGTTGGGCGGTTGACCAGTTGGTCGTTCAAAGGTGAGTGTTCGTAGGGGGTAGATAAGCAGACAGTGGTTTGTGGGGTAGGTGGACGGGTATGTGGGGGTCTGTAAGGTTCGTGATTTAAGGCTGGATGGGGGTTATTTAAGTGTGAGCTGCGGGGGATATGGGTATGGTTTGGTAGGGCTTGCGAGGTTTTTAATCCGACTTCAACTCTTTCCAGTGAGTCTAACAACTCAGTAACTTGGTCATCCGACACCGTATTTGGGAAGTCATCTCTTTTAGTACCTTCATCAGCCTTCTTTTTTGGGGAATCATTTCCATCAACCACGAGTTTACACGGTGGATTCTTGGCGTACAAAGATTTTCTGGCTTTGCCAGTATCCACGAGGTATTTGGCGTTCTTTAAAGGTGACGCCCTTATCGTGTCGCTAAAATTGCCTATGATATTCCTATGATCACCACCTTGAGTACCCCCTTCTTCACAGTCCTTCACGCTATGTCCCAAGCGCCCACACACATAGCAAAAGGTTGGGAGACGTTCATATTTGATCGGCAGCCATAATATGTTCCCCTCCACATTCACTTTTATTCCTTGCTTGAGTGGTTTTTCTAGGTTTATTTCCACCTTGATTCGAACATTTCGATTTAGCCCCATCAGGGATTCCTCGTCAGCCTCCAAGAATATGCCTATACGTGAGCCCAGGTTGCGTAACACTTCAATAGTTCGACCACCCATTGGCAGATCATAGATCCGCACCCAAAAGGGGGTCTTTGAGAATGTCATTGCAGAAGGTTGTATACTCGGTTGAATTTTCGTTAACACCAGCACGTCCTTATTGAAGTGCCACGGAATTCCCCTTTCCACTCTTTCCACATCACGTAGGTTATTAAACTGAAACGAGAACAAGTTGGTTTCAATCTCGCGACATGTCACACCGTCCAGGGGGTTCCAGATCTTTTTCATAGTATCCATTAAGGCATAGGCGTTGATGGATCGGCTAGTCCAAACGCGACCAATGAGACTAAGAGCGCTAGCATTAGCGTTCTGGTTGTTTTGAGAGATGTGGATCACTAGCGGTTCATCCTCCTCATCCCCATGTAGATCTCCTACCCCATCATCAATAGTAGAGCTCATCATAGGATTGTGAGATCCGAGACGCACACCACAGATATGGATGATATTGGTTTGCCCTTGACAACACAGGAGAATCCGAACCTGCAAAACAAACAAAGAAACAAAGAAGGACCGAATGCATGTGAAAAGATCCGAGATCGAGAGAGCGGAGAGACAAAAACCCAGACACCAAGATCAAACAATCCGACGGCTGAAGACCAGAGGCGGACAAAAACAAAAACCCTAGAAGCAAAGGGGACACGGAAACCCTAACAAAAAGTAGGGACTAATGCACTCAAATCTGATGTTAGTAAACTTGGAAATGGTCAATTGTGATCAATTGAGAAGCCTGAATTTACTTCTCCTAATTATAAAAGACCGCCTCGCAAGAAGATATGGGTTCTTCGGGCCGGGATAGCCCAAACTAAATAGGCCTTTTAAATTCAGGCCCGATCTAGGCCCGCCTCAAACCTATTCTAGTCCGATCTCACCTCCAACACAGGCTCAATCTAGTCCGAGTTTTTCATTTATAAATTAGAATTTATAAAATATAACACGTTGCAGTCATGCAAACAGGTGTCCCTCTTTCCCCGTCGACACCAAAATTGCACAAAGCAAGAAAATCGCCTCTCAACCCCGCAGACGGTGAGAGAGAGAGAGATGTGGAGGTCGTGGTTAAAGGGAGGATCCAGACAGGTGGCTAATTTTGCCACAAAAAGAGAGCCTAAAAAGGGAGGTTTTCCCGTTCTCAAAGGGCACCCTGCCGCCCAGCAACATGCGGAACAAGTCGTTGAAGCACAACACAATATCCAAACAAATGTCCAAAATCAGAAAAAGGAATTCAAGATTTACCGGTGGAGCCCTAATCATCCTCACCAAAAACCTTTTCTTCAATCCTTCTTTCTCGATTTGTCCCACTCTGGACCTATGGTAATTTATTTTCTTCTCCCTTTCACTTTAATTAATTCATCTTTTATTCTCCCTAGTTCAGAAAAAAAAATGAAGTTTCACGAATTGTCACTTTCAATTCATTACCAATTTACTTTATTTTGTTCCATTTATCCTGAGCTTCTTGAGAGTTAGGAAAATAAAAGAACATATAAGTGAAGACATATGAATCACATATTCAGATATTCTTGAAGGGAAGCTTTAATCTTCTGTTTTCTTTCCTCATCTTGATTTCCAAAAAATGTAACTATATAGTAATAAATTAGAACTCCCGACTTTAAATGATTCTAATTCTATCTTATCTTACAAATGTCTGTTATTTTTATAAAATATGGATAGAAAGGTCTTAGAACCTAGCTTATTGTGAAATTATAATAGCGGAAATAAATATTTTCTTTTAAAAATCTGGTTTGGAAAGGCACGTATCGGGTATAGCTAAGTAACAAATGAATGTCAAAAGACTTGAATGCCTTTAAATCTTTTGTTTTGGAGGACAATCCATATCGAATTCCAAGAAACAAGACTTGTAGAATATAGACATATCTAAAATCCGAAAAAAATCGCAAGATTAAAGGATATGGCACCATAAAAACAAACGCCCACCGTGGGGCTCGAACCCACGACCACAAGGTTAAGAGCCTTGCGCTCTACCAACTGAGCTAGACGGACACCTTATGATAAGACTCTTACTTTTTTAATATTCAAACAAACATATCCTAGACAGATGATTGAGATTTAACATGGTTACCGTAGGTTCTTGATGCATTACAGAAGATAAAATCCGAAGATGATTCAAGCTTGAGCTATCGAAGATCTTGTAGAGAAGGTATATGCGGTTCGTGCGCAATGAACATTGATGGGACGAATACCGTGGCGTGCCTTAAGCCGATTGATCCAGACACGAGCACGGCTACTATAATAACCCCGCTGCCCCATATGTACGTGATCAAAGATTTAGTCGTCGACCTCACCAATTTCTACCACCAGTACAAGTAAGATGACCTTTTCTAATATTCGTGCAATCAAATCCAATTCAGCCATTTCTTGAATTTCTATTTGTCATGAGTAAATAAAATTACAATGCAGGTTGATCGAGCCATGGCTGAAGACAAAAAAGCCCCCACCGGGTGGGAGAGAATATACGCAAAGTACAACGGAGAGACGGAGACTAGACGGGCTCTACGAGTGCATACTATGTGCTTGCTGCAGTACGTCATGCCCTTCCTATTGGTGGAACCCTGAAGAGTTCCTAGGACCCGCAGCACTGCTTCATGCTTATCGTTGGATAAGCGACAGGTTTATAAGCAGTTCTGACTTCGTTATCTTCAAATAAAAATTTATTTACTCAGTCAGCAAGATAATTTGGTAAAAACTAGTCTTCGGTTTAGTGAGATATGGCATGTTGCGTTCAATGACAAGGATTGGTTAGAATTAGTTTCGTGTTAGAAACTGTTATGCACGATCCTGATGATGATCTCCTCAATACTTGGCAGTCGTGATGATTTTGGTGATGAGCGGCTGCAAGCTATAACGGAGAATGAAAAACGATTGTATCGGTGCAGGACTATAAAGAACTGCACAGCTACATGCCCCAAAAGCCTGAATCCGGCGAATGCCATCAACAAGATGAAGACAAAGCATCTGTTTGCTCGGCCCGTTGAGGAGTCGGAAGATAAAGTTCAAGCCCGAGCTTAGCTTAACCCATTATATTCTCTTCATGTTTTCCCTGCAGGCTGCAGTATATGTTGCTGTGTTTCGCTTTTAAATAATTAAGTAATGGTCTTGTTGCTTGGCCGTGACACTAGTCACTAAATAAGGAATCCATGTTCTTCATGTTATTTTTTAATTTGCTTAAATTCTTGAGGTCATTTGTTATAGGATCCGGGCCCTACTTCCCTCCACACAAAGGCAAGTAGATTTTAATCTTAGTTGCTCCGAATTCCTCGGATGCAATGTAAGAAATCAAGAAACTATTATTCTTTAACAAAAAAAAAAGGAAAAAAAGATCAAGAAGGAAACAGGAAAGAGAAGATTGATGAATTGCAAATTCACCTTCCAACAACATAATCCCCCAGATTCCTAATCTCCTCTTTCTCTCTCTTAATGGGGACTGTTTTCCTGAGAGAAGATCAGGATGTGGCTTACTTGGGGCAGCTTTTGGTGGTAAAACTCTTAAGGCCAAAAAAAGTCACCTTCTTCAACACCTGTTCAAACATCCAAAACCCAAAGGCCTAATACTGATCACAATGATTTTTCGGATTCATCTAATTTCCAAAATGATCAGAAACAGGGAGACAAAGTCATATCCCGCCCCGGACCGAACTACAAACCCCAGCCCGCTCGCCAGAAGCATCCCGCCCCGAATGCAAATCACCAGAATCCTCCCAGAAATGCAGGGCCAAGGGCAGGCCCGAAAGATGCCACGGCAGACACCCCAGCCCGCTCGCCAGAAGCATCCCGCCCCGAATGCAAATCACCAGAATCCTCCCAGAAATGCAGGGCCAAGGGCAGGCCCGAAAGATGCCACTGCCGTCTGCCGGCCTGGGCCTTTAGGGCGAGCTCGACACCATGATCAGGGATCATCAGAGATCAAAAGTGGTCGCAAACCTGGTGAGGGCGTCGTCCGATAACGTAATGCTGCATAGCAATTTGGGGAATTTGAGGCAGCCTGATGATGGTAATGCGACAAAGGAGCAGCCATTGCCAATCAATGGAAATGTTGCCAAGAAAAATGAAGGGCCTGGAAAGCCCGCCAAGAAGAACGAAGTGTTTTGCCGGGCCCTTTCGATAAGGATGTGTTAGGGACTGCTACGCCACCACTCCATCCAATTAGTATGATATTGTCCGTTTTGGGTCGAGCCCGCACGGATTTGTTTTTTGAGCTCCTTCCCAAAAGGCCTCGTACTAATTAGTAGTGGACTTCTTAATATATAGAAGTCATTTCTTCTTCTATCTTCCGATGTGTGTTGGGTTTGACAACTCCAACAATCCTCCCATCAAACCAAGGACCACATCATTGTTCTCTCCTCAAACGATAATCCGTATATCTTGCACCGTCGTTACCACCCAACGAGACTCGCCGCCTGACCACACTATCAGGAAGACTTTCGACACAAGGCACCACCACAGATTTAATCGTGAGTTCACTAGGGTTTCTCCATCATCGGGAAAACAGTCTCTACCTGCCCACATAGGGTCGACTAACCTGCACGGTCGGCACCCTACCCAAATTATCTGCACCGATCCCGATTTTTACCAAAAACTAATACCCGATCCCGACCCGTTTTGCTTAGTCGGTACCCTAATACCCGTCTTGGGTAACCGGATCGGGTATTAGGGTACCCGAAAACACCCAGATTTCAGATTCCTCGGTACTTCTTCTTCTTTTTTTTTTTTTGTTGTTGTTTCAATTCGCTTGAGCAAATCTCGCAACAAGATACGAAATCATGCAAGAAATCCAAATCATCCCCATTTTTGAGGGTTCTTCAACGACCGCAACCCGTAGGGAAAAGTCGATCATTTTCGCGATTGGGTGGGAGAGAGAACGGACAGAGGAGTGGATATGCTCTGGTCGAAATTACTTGACTAGAAATAGAAGAAAGAAGAGAAAGAGGCACACAGGAGAAGATGAAGAATGAGATCACTGAAAGAAATAAATTTATGAATACTTGGAGTGAGAGAAATGAAAAGGGATGCCTGTGGCAAGATGAACAAGGATCAAGGAGTGGTTGCAAAAATTAAATGAATTTAAGACTAAAAAGAAGAAAGAGAACGAAAGTGTTGAAGAAATGAGAAAAAAATTGGATGAGAACTTACTAATTGTCACATCACATTGAAAAAGGGGTGGAGTAGGTGATGTTGCAGAAGCTTGCAGAAGCAAGTAGCTCTCTGCCTCTCCACGTGAAAATTCACAGCTCATGTACAAACCTTTCACAAGAAACAATGCATATGATATATTAAATGTGGGTATTCGGGTATACCCGATACCCAATTTTTTTAGACACGAACTACCCGGTACCGACCCGATAACCGATAAAAACGGTTATCGGGTACCCAATTACCCGATCGGATCGGGTCGGGTCGGGTAATACCCGATACCCGAAACCCAGTTAGTCACCCCTATGCCCACATATTGGGCCCAGCCGAACCTTCGGCTCTGATACCACTGTTAGGGACTGCTACCGCCATCACTCCATCCAATTAGTATGATATTGTCCGCTTTGGGTCGAACCAGCACTGATTTGTTTTTGGGCTCCTTCCCAAAAGGCCTCATACTAATTAGTGGTGGACTTTTCTTAATATATAGAAGTCATTTCTTCTTCTATCTTCCGATGTGGGATGGGTTTGCCAACTCCAACAGGATGGACACCGAGCAGCTCAAGATATTAGGCAATGAGGATTACAAGAATGGGAGGTTTGCAGAGGCTTTCTTCCTATATGAGTGTAATATCCCAAAGTTTTAAAGCTAAGTTACGATAATATAAATCGTAAATTAGGGTTTAGTTTCGATAATTAAAATAGTAATTTATCGAAGCTCAATTTTTGACTATCCATAATGCGGGGATTTTCATATGATATTCATAAACGATTAGTGAATTAAGAAATATATTTATATAATTCTTTTGAAAGCATTTTTCTAACGTCGATTAAATTTCGATAGTTAGTCCTACGTTATTTTCTAAGCGACGAAGCTTAGAATTTAATTCCTTATTATCAAAGGAATGAATAAGATGATTACGACTTTATGTTTAACGTTTTGAGACGATTCGATTATCAAAGTTTTGAGACAATTCGAATGTCAACGTTTTTGAGATAATTCGATTATTAAGTATAACGATTAAAGAATTAAAATATTTAAGGTCCTATGATTATTTTATGAAATAAGAGCATTATTTTTATATAATCCTTCATTAAAATAATGCTAGTGAATTAAGGAATAAAGATTGGATAATTTATTCTTATTTTTGAATAAGTGTTCGAAAATTTCATATTGTGACATAGAATTGTTCTTAATTATTTTTCCTATGATTTATTCTATCATCTAAGACTTATATTATGTCATATGGCTATTAATTGGAAGAAAATAAGACATGTAGCATTTATTCTTCATGTTGGACGAAAATGTGGTTGTAGTGTGAAATGAAGAAATTTTTTTCATTCTTTTGATGATGATGTGTAATAATCATGATAGTAAGATATTATTAATGTATAAGATAAGGTGTATTATGAACTAAACAAGTGTGATGCATCTTGTCTTGTAAAGGGCCGAAAATGTTGAATAAATGAGAAGAGAAGAAAATTTAAAACTCTTTGATAGTGATGGTTAATGATATTGATAATGAAAGATTAATTAATGTATATTATCACAAGAAAATAAAAATTATCTCTTACCTTATTTGAAGTGGCCGAAAATTTCATGGTGTGAATGGAAGAATTTTGTTCTCAACTTGTGATAGTGATAGTTTATTCTATGAAAATGACATGTAATTAATTCCTACATAAGATAAGATGATATTTTGATAAAGTAATAAAGTATTTTTGTATCCTAGTGAAGGTGGAGTATTTTAGTAAATAAAGGAATTGTAATTGTTGACTTTTAATTAGATATTTTGTTAAGGTGTAGTTAATACCTTATAACATCAAAAATAATAAAATCATCTCCATTTCAACTTGGAGAGTACCGAAACCATGAGAAAGAAAGGAAGGAAGATATTTTCAATTAAAGTTTGATAATGAAAGGTTGATAATGATAGATAATTAATTAATGTATACTATATCATCATATGAATGAAAATTTTCTCTCTCATTTCTTCATGAGTGCCGAGAGCTTGGAGGAAAAATAGAGTAGTGTTCTTCAAAATTCTCTCTTCAAATCTTAGTTAGAAAACGTTTTTAGTCGACGATCGATTCCGATTAAAATGTTAGAAATATTACAAGCTTCATATATATGCAAAAATATTATAAATTCAACCATGAAATTTTAAGTTATATGCTATTGTTATTTTATGTGAAATTGGAGAAATTATGTTGAATGTTTAAAGTTGTTAATTAAATATGTTAGTATGATGTTTATAAGCTTATATTATGAATTTAATACAAAGTTGAGCATGTTAAAAATATTTATGTTAGAACCTAAAATACTTACAAATTATATGTTGATGAGAATGAATTTTAATTGTTGATTTGAGTATGGATTGATGATAGTTAGTAATGTTTAAGCATGTATGAATTAATTCATAATTTTTGAAAAATATTAGATATTATTTCATGAAATTTTCGAGAATCATAAAGTAAGATATATTGATGTATGAAGGATATTATGGCATATTATTGATGTATGATCATAGTAATGTGTTATATGAATTAATTGGATTTTTGAAAATTATTTAGTTAATGTTTCAAAAACAATTCGAAAACTTCAAAGTATAGAATGTTGATGTCAAATTTTTCTATGACTAATGTTATTACATATTATTGATCCTATGTTAATATAGTGTGTTATGTGAATTTATAGGAATTTATGGATAAGTTTTGAAAAATATTCAAAAGGGCCGAAAATAAAGGAAAAAATAAAGTTAGAGTTTTAAATTTATTTTATTAAGTGTAATCACATATTTAGTCCCAAAAATATGTTTTAGACATACTATGAATTTATGAGATTTTTAAAACGAGGTATAACATTGTTACGTTGAAACGTTTCGTTAAGCGACGTAAGCTTTTGAAATATAAAGTGTTGTGTGTAAGTTAGTTCCTATATATGTGTATTTTGAGCATAATTGGTTGTTAATATGAAAAATCGATACTTATGAGAATGTGATTAGAAATCGATTAGAATTCGAGAATATATATGTAAATTAATAGTTATACTTATATATGTTAATGTTGCAAAATATATGTTATTGAAAGTAAAATGATTTGACTAAAGTATGAACGTACGAAATATGTTAATACGTGAACAAGGTTATGTTGTACGTCTAGTATAAATATATGTTGCGTTGAATAGATACACTAAGACGTATTAGAGATATAAGATTATCTCTTTTATAGTTGACGATTTTATAATTGAAATCATTTTATCGAAAGATGTAAATGTGAGTTCAACAATCGACCTAAATGATTGATATGGGGTCTTAAACCATGTTTTGTCTCAAGTGAAAAACGAGAAGTTACATGTTAGAATATTCGATGAAAAGACGTACTAAATTAGTTAAAAAAAGTACGAAAGCTCTAGAAGGTTATCGAATTATTTTAGACTTTGACGATTCTGAATGCGACCGACGTACTAAATTAGTTTCTTACGTAAAGGTGGAGCAGGAAGTTGAGCAACGAAAGTAAAGGAAAGAAACTCGTTTTGAGAAGGAGAATATACCAGATGGGCTTCTTTTCTCCTCAATGATAAAATAAAATGACAAATGTTTTATTTATGATGCTTTCTTCGAAATAAAAAGTCTTTATTTATGATGCTTACTTTTGAGAAATGATGATGGGATGTTATTTAATTACCTACCCAAAATGTTTATGTTTTATGTATGGATCCTATCAGTGTTGGCTCACCAACTATGAATGATAATCAAGTTGTTGGTTCGCTACCAACTATGAATGAAAATCGAATTCGGATCCTATGCTAGAAGGACAATTCCTGGCAAGGATTAACGTGTACACTATGGTGACTATGTGCTGAAAGGTTTGCTCGGCCGGTCACAGCGTCCGTGGAAGGAGACCTCCTTCTACGATGCAAGATGATGTTATATGAGATGTGATATGGATCATACAGATAGAAAATATGTCTGGCCATACAAGTTTATGAAAATGATAGAAAATATTTAGTAAGGACGAGCATTTCAAATAAAATCTCGTGTTATCTTGATGGGCGATGTAATTCAATGTTGATAAATGTTTTGGCATAAGTCCATTGAGTGCATTCTTGTACTCACCGCATTTTGTTTTAAATGTGCAGGTTGAGCTGGTGATGCGATGGAGCAGAGTTGAGCAGTAGGAATCTTTTGTCGCTTAAAGTTAGTACCTTTAGTGCACATCGTCATATGTGTACTTCACATGTTTTCCGTTGCAAGAATACTAAGTCATATGTTGATCAGAGAACTAGATTCCTTCATATCAGTTGAACCATTTTGTTAAAGGTCTGATGGTCTAGTCTCGTATGTAAATTATGTTTGCTTAATCTCCAACGCTTTGAAGTTCTAGAAGTATTCCTGATATATGTCTCACAATTCGATGTTCCATGTCCTTGTTACGTTTCTTAATTCTCGTTCCGAGTAATAGTCTCTGCTAATCCGTCCTTTGGAATAATGGGCTGTTACAATGAGGCAGCGATCTCCCTTGATCCGAATAAGGCCTCCTACCGGAGCAACAAGAGCGCGGGACTCTCCGACATGGGGAAGCTTCTAGAAGCTGCGTTCGAGGGCAGGGAAGCTATCCGGGTTGATCCGTTTACCAACGAGCACATAATAGATTGGCTACACTTTATGTCTGGTAAGCAAAGGATCAGTGAATTGTTTTATTTCATTCTTTTATTGGTATTTACCAGGATTAGCATATATGGATAAGAAAATAGTATAGATAAATTTATTATAAATTAAGATGTATTAGAATGTTGGGATATCCCAAAAGTCTTTGATAATTTCTATAAAAGATAAAGTGCAGTTTGTGTTTCCAATTTTGATAATATTTTGAAAAATATTCACAACTTAAGTTAATATATTTAAATGTTCCAAACTTTGATAAGATTTGAAAATTCCCTATATTTTTTTGAAAAACATCCACACCTTGAGTTAATAAATTTAAATGTTCTCAACTTTGACGAGTTTGAAAAATATCTCGATATAGAGATTTCGACGACGGAATGCAGAACCACTTCGCCACATTCTCGCATGGATTATAACTTATGAGGTGAATTTTTTTTCACCTTACACACTAATAACGACATCGTTTATACTTCTTTAATTTTTTTAATTTAGCTATGTGAAACAACGTCGTTTTTAGTGGTGAAGTGGAAAAAAATAATTCCATATCATTTAATCTATAATCCGCACGAAAATCCAACGACTCAGTATTGGAATATTTTTTAAAATTTTATAAAAATTGAGAACATTTAAATTTATAAACTTAAGTTAGTGACTTTTCAAAATATTATAAAAGTCAGGGATATCTAATTATTTAAATATATTAATTTTAAGTTGGGATATTTTTTAAAATATGATAAACTGTACTTACCCTTTCACAACAAACACAATGGACTCAATTTTCATGTTAAAAGTAGTTTTATTTAAATCTCATTTTCTCTGTCTATATATACAAACATAATTGTTGCCAGAATAGTAATTGGTCATTCCGTTTATGGAGATAAATGCAATTGATCATTACTCAATTATATATATATATATATATATACACACACACACACACACTAATAAATAGCATAATATAAAAATTATTTGCTTAAAATATTTAGTAATGTGTATTATTCATTGGTATATTATTTTCATTCAATTAGTTTTGCTACCTAAAAAAATAGTTAGTCTGCCGTGATCTTTTAGTATATATCTAAAATTAATATTTCATAAATAATATAATAGGAACTCACAAAAAAATTTCAATTTTCTAATCACTAAATTACTTATAATATTGCTTAGCTTCGTCCTAATTTAATATTGTGAACCCACAAAATAATAATTCATCATAAAAATTATTATTTTTAAATTTATGATTTTTAAATTTATGAAATAATTTTTATATAAGGAATATCTTTTTATTTATTACATTTTCTAAAAAAATCTGAATACCTCTAGACTACCATGTATCAAGTTATATATTGTGCAAAATATAATAATATAAGATATAATAAATTAATTATCTTTTTTTTCTCTAATGAAAAATACATATTTTTTTATATAAGTATGTTTGATTATAACTATCAACCTTCATATTTAGATGTATATTTGTACACTTAATAGTAATTATATTTGTGGGCCTAAAAAGTCCACCAAAAAAACTCAGAGCCAACTGGGCTTTGGGCCAAAAGGCCCAAAAAGCTTAGGGTTTTCGCGCTAAAAACCCCATCCGATAAATATATATTTTAATTCTTATTAATTTTTTGTTTCTCTTTATTTCTTTATTTTTCTTGTTATCTTTCTCTTTAAGTTCTTTATTTTGGATTATTTATTACTTTAGATTATGACTTGGATGGTTTGATCTATTTTTCTGTATTTGCATATAAATTAATAAACTTTTATTTTTGTTATTGTTGATGTTAAATTACCAATTTCTAGACTTAAATTATTATTATATATAGTTATTTATTTTTTTAAAATTAAATATGTAATTTTGTAGGTTTGAAAAAATTAGAAAAGTTGAGCTGGCTTAGCCCGCCTACCCTGGGTTGGGTTGGGCTTCATATTTGACAACTCGAAATTTTTTGGACCCGACCCATCCCACCTCTACTTTTCACTAGTAATGTTGGAAAACTATGCTTTGAGAAAAAGACCAAGAAAAATAATAAATTAAAAAATTAGGATAAGATTTTGAAGGAAATTAAGAGGTGGGGAGAACAGATAATCTCTCAATAAGGGAATTTTATTTGGTCGAATTAAAATCCGAATGGTTTTAGATGATAACTAAAAACCTTATATCTTTGAACCCAGTGACCATTATAAATTTTTTCATTAATAAATATCTTACAAGACGTGTAGGTACTCACCACCATTGAAAAAAAAATCGTTTAATGTGATGGCTGCCGACATAAAAGGGGGATATTTCACGAAACACCTTTAATATCATAAATACGTGCAAAATGAAAGTAAAAACGTTTGAAATATATATTATTCAGAAACTTCTAAAATTGTTATCAATCAAATTAATATCATCATCTGAAACTATAACCTTTGTTTAGGATATGTATAATCCAGTTGAGTCGAATACTATCATGCTCAAATTTGAGTTCATTATTATTGAATCTTTTCTTGATTTTATCTATTAAATATTTCGAAGTTTGGAAGCTTATTCGAGCTTAGTTGAACTCAAAAGATCTTTCTAATTTTATAGATATGTTTAAATATTAATTATTTTCTTATATAAATAGATTATGTTACAATAACAAAATATATTCATTTTTTTCTTAAAAGAAATAAAATTAGTTAGAGTTTTAATAAAATTATTACCATTTATAGTATAGAAATATAAGATGTATCTAATTAATAACTATATATTTTCAAAAAAATCACTTAACAAGTTTATTCATGTGCTAACAAGTCATATACCAACATACACAAACTTGCTTTATTTAGTTAACGAGTTTCATTATACTATTTCGAACAAACTTTTGTTCAGCTCCGAATAAGTCACGTGAAGCTTAGTTCATGTACAACTAGTCCTACCAAATTTGACGAATTTTCACTTAATTTAGCATAGCACACAAATGTTGCAGATTTACTTAAACGAATAATCATACAACTCAACATGAGGACAAAATATTATTTACTAAAAACATCACGCCCTCTCAGAACAAGGGCAATTTCGTCCTTCCATAATTATTCTAACTAAACCTCTTATGATAAATTTATAACGAAGTCTCCACGCCAACATAGATCGAGCAGCAGAGATGCACACAACGATATAATACGAGTCGGTCGCAGGTAAGGCTTAATAAAGCCCGGGACAACTTAAACGACAGATACCATTGACGAATCCGGATCGTGAATCATGAGCTCGCCGCGATCCGAGGAACACAGGTTTTTGAAGGTGGTGAGCTCATACGGCGGCGCGTCCGTTGCCAGCCACTGCTCCACCTCGAGATATTTCTGCGAGCACTCTTCGTGGACGCCGGTGGATGTCACCTCGATGTAGTTACAGTACCATCCGTGGCCCGAACCCGACCCGTCAGAAGTGAGGTTCATCGCGCAAATGGGCCCCGTCAAACACGGGCCTCGCCCGCTGAAGATGTCGAGGTTTCCTCTCTCGAAGTAGTCGTATCCCGGGCCCATCAGCCCGCCCCAGGCCTCGATGTTTTTAATCTTGATGCCGTAGCCCGCTGCATCGTAGAAAGTCGTGGTAATTATAGAGTCTGTCCCACCTTTGATAATTGTGCTGGTTCTAACGTACAGTGTGTACACACAATCTGCATCATCCTAAAAAAAATCGACCTTAATTTATTCCTAGGAGATTTGTTTGATTCGATATGATCATTTCAAATAATTATATCAGTACTATACGATGATTGCAGAGATGTTTAATGTGAACTAATATACCATGTATAGAAGAGGAAAATTGAGTGTGTGTGTGTGTGTGTGTGTGTGTGAAGATTGTGGGGAGAAGAACTTACAGATCTGGAGATGGTGAAGATGGAGAAGAGAATGAGGAGATTGAAGAAGTGGCGGTTGACTTCCATGGCTTCTTCAATAATTCTGTCTCGGACTATAGTGGAAGGGTGTATATATATATATCATAGAATAAGAAATAAAATAAATGCATTAATTTACATACATATGGATTTGTTTGTATATATATATATTATACTCATCATACTTGCTGGATTGACTGGATGATAAATTCAAGATGGACCACGCACTTTAAAGTGTATAGTGAAACCAATGCTTTTATGCTTTCAATTATATTTTTCCATCATTGATGTTTTCTAGTTCTGTATGCTTAAGAGAAATTAGTTTTTTCAGTATACAACAATCATTATATATTTGTGTGCGTTTACAAAGTATTTTGATCTAGAATATATCTTTAAGACATCCAAAATATAATTTTTGGATGATGAGATCATGCAATCTACCAACAAGACTATAAACATACACAAGTATAATGCTTAGAGATTGAATTTGTTAAGATTGGATCGTAGTAAAAGATTTTTCCATTTCTAAGATCAATTTTTTAAGTCAAATCTCTAATAAAAGCTGGACTCAGTGGAATCAAGATGAAAGACAACGGAATCAGGTCGAATAATAAATTAAAAAAATTCTATAACTTATAAACTCTTGAAATAATTTTTATATATAAGAGCACCTCTAATGGGGAAATTAGAGAGGAAGATGTGAGGAAGAAAGAAGGGGTTAATTCCATGGTGAGGGGTGCAGTGCATCCCCCTCTCACTATTCATTGTAGCAATGAATAGTGAGAGGGGGATGCATTATACCCCTCACCATGGAATTAACCAGAGGGAAAAAAGAAGGGGAGAAAGAGAGGTGACTTCTAAACTTGGCGCGGGTCCCACCAAAAGTAGAAAAGAAGCTTGATTGCAACCCATTCGGTCAGCAGCTACACAACAAAGAACGTGTGTGCCCTAGCGAAGGTGGACGAAGCTTTTCTAGCGGGCCCTATTTATGCATTTCAATTGATTTTTGTATAGTTTTCTCTATCTTCTGTTTTGTTTCTCATTTTCTCTCCTTTCCTTGCCTTTTCTTTTCTTTTCTTCTTTCTTTTTGTTTCCAAAATTTTACCGTTTATTTTGTTTGTTTTGATTTGCTTTTTGTGTGGAAAATATGACTGTTTGAGTTTTTATTTTATCCGTTGCATAAGCCAACAATCATTTTTTATTCAATTTTTTTTACTTTATATTTATCAATACATCACTTTTCTCTTCACCATCATCATTCTCATTTCTCATTTCATACATCTGGTTTTTTTTCCATTCCAACTTTTTCACGTCTATTATGGATGGAGTTTTGAATTGATTTGATCCACATGATCAAATTTGGCATCGCAAAATTTTAACGTTCCTATTCAAAATTCCAACGTTCCTTCTCAAAATTCAGATTGTTAGAAAAGATGTGATAATGAGGCATATTTGGCCATGGGAAACAACCGTATCTACCATACATATATCAATCTTTTATGTCGTGTTATCCATTCCAACCCTCTGGATATCTTCCACATTCAGATCAAGGTTAAGGAACACTACTACAAAAAATGAATAGACTACACGCTTTATGTGTAGTCTATGTGCATCGTGTAGTGTAGAGAAAGTGGTGTAGAAAAGTAGGCGGCGCACACACTACGCTTTTTAAGCGTAGTCTATACCCACCATGACTGTTTCGACATAGACTACGCCTTTTACGCGTAGTCTATACCCACAAACTCGTAAAACGCGCAAGACACACTACGCTTTTTAGCGTAGTCTATAGTGGTATAGACTACGCTTTTCGACATAGACTACACGCCACGCCGTAGTCTATACCCCGCACTACGTAAAAGACGCCGTACACTCGTTTTTGTCGTAGTCTATACCCACCATAGACTCGCCGCACATAGACCACGCTTTTCGCCGTAGTCCATACACACGCACTCACACATTGGTTCGCTCGTATACTACGCTTTTACGTCGTAGTCTATACCCACCATGACTGCTTTTCACACAGACCACGCTTTTCGCCGTAGTCTATACACACGACTCACACAACAGTTCGCCCACACACCACGCTTTTGCGTAGTCTATACCCACCATAGACCACGCCGCACATAGACTACGCTTTTCTGCGTAGTCTATACCCACCATGACTACGCTTTGCACATGACTACGCTTTTATGCGTAGTCTATATGTATTAACTACGGTTTTGAGTTTATTTACTACGGTTTTAATGCCAAATTTACTACGCTTTTCTATTACAACCCGTAGTCAATTTAATAACAACTACGGTTTTCAATTTCAACCGTAGTTAATTTCTTTATTTAAACCCGCACAATTAATAACGCATAAGCAAATGAGATTAAAATATACTCATGCGACTACGCTCAAAATCACTATTCAAAATATACAACTGCTTTCATTACAACTACAAAATCACTATACAAAAATATACAACTGCTTTCATTACATCTACAAAATCACTATACAAAATACTACGCACATCACTTAACAAAACAATAAGACCGTATTCTTCATAACACAAGACAAAATAATTCAAAAGATCAATAACTTACAACTAAAACATCACAAGACTATATGAAGAAGCGTGAAATTTGCCCATTCAACGCGAACTTCATCAATGTCCTCTTGAGAGTAAGACCGATTTTGAAGCTATTAACAATTCAAAAATAGAATATTAGCACTCTTGTATGAAAAAATGATTATATTAAAGAAATGAAATGTTTATCTTACATGTGAACGTAAAGAAATGGAACCACAACAACAATTGCAGCTTTAAATGAGTCCAAAGATCGGTCAAGGCTTTCACTTTGTTAAGACAATGACAATGACGATCATAGTATCAGTGCAAACCTACATGAAACATGTATCAACAATTCATAAATTATTTTCAACTTCAAAAACTTAAGATAAGGGTTGTACTAGAGCAAGCTTCCATCTAGATCTACATAAAATAAGCTCAACATTTGATTCCGAGAAGAGATCCAGAATAATAGTCAAATTTATTCCGAGAACTTTGATTTAAGATCGTTTTCTAAAGCGGATCAAGATCATCAATCGATAAAGTTGAAATAAATTTGAAGTTGCTCAAATCATGGTAGGCATAAAAGAAAATAATAAGGATTTGATTTGACCGAAGTGGAAATGTCATAGGAGTGGCAACATTAGTTTACTTTAAACGATCCAATAGAAACCAAGTAAAGTTGAAGTGCTTTAAACAGATAAGGAGAAAAAAATGGTGAGTGGGAATCTTAAACTTGACAGAGGAAACGATTAAAGATGACGTAACCATCCTCTCTGGAAGACCCAAGCATCAACCATGGGGACAAGAAGAAGAGACATATGATAAATTTAAGATGTCTTATACCACATGCTTCATCTGTCGGGCCTCAAATTATTCCATCTTGTCGGCCTCAAATTATTCCATCTTGTCGGTCTCAAATTATTCCATCCTCATATATAGAACCAATTTGAGAGTCAAGAGAAGGAAGGAAGATTTCTCAGGAAGGAATTGGCTACAACAAAATAAGATGCCAAGTGAAGAAACGGTGATCAAGGCATACCGAATGAATCCGGAGAGTGGTTGAATTTGAGCCTCTGGAGGGATCCATCACGAGCATCCAAAGAACCCGAGGTACAATCAAGACTTGCTTCACCAAGGTTTTCTCGCAACTTCGCAGATGTAAGTTCTACACACAAGCTTGGGTGGACACCGTAATGCTCACAAAAGGAAAGAGGCGCAGACGACATTACCAATCACACAAAATGATGGCAATGATGGCATCGAACATGCCTATCCGTGCTTCCATGTTCGATCACTCGGGGTCCAAGCCCATTCTCTTGTGCACAAACCCGGTAGAGGCGGAATACAACTATATCCAGATTTAGTGAGGCTAACACGAGATTTGAATAGCACGCCGCATGGCACACCTGGAAAGAGCAAGCAGATTTGATGTCGCTGGAAGTTTCCGATCGAACCGCAACACTCGAGCGTAAATCATCCAACTCAACTATGCTCGACTCAATCTCAAACTTTAAAATTATGTTTCGTTAGGGCGTATATTATAGATACTATTGTAAACTATGCTTTCCATAGACTTCCCGTAAGATAGAAATGACTACTTAAAGCTCAATGCATCAAGATCAAGTCCGGATGTAAACTAGAAAATAAAAGGTGAAACCAATAATAGTTTCATACCGGAAACTTTCCATCATATATACTTTCCCATATTTTCCCGCAGTTAAAATAAATTCACTAAGGCATCCTTAGAGAGAACGAAGGCATGTATAACGTCAATGCCTATAACTTACCATCTTTCCAAGAAAGTCCTCCCCGCAAAATAATTTAAAGTGTCAAACAAAATAACTACAAAGATAGTGCATCCGGTGCTTTTAAGCAAGTTTCAAGAAATCATAAAATGGACAATTCAATAAGTACAACCTTAAAACTATATCACAAGAAATGCAATGTGAACATCATCCCCACACAGATAAACAAGGATAATCGACTAAAAGCAAAAGCCACTTCTCATTGATGCCCAACCAATACAATGGCCAAGGTAAATACATCAAATAGAGCTCATATCATTAAGCATTTGATGTAAAATTTTCAAAAGTGGATAACATACCGAGCCACATATCCTTTAATAATACGATGGAAAAATGTTCCTTTATAGTGTAGTGGTTTTCCGCTTTAACACTAACGCCTTTTTCTCCTCAAGAAATGCACAAAGCAAAAATGAGGACGCCGAATATAGGACTAATGAAGCGATTGGAGAATCAAACAGAGACATCTCAAGAAAACTTATTTAAACCATCAAACTTGGGGAAAGAAGTAGTCACATTGTCAGTAACGTTTGAACACATTACTTTTAATCTCAAAGAAAATTATTAGAGACGAGCATAGCAATCGGTGCATTATTGTGAGCAACAATACAGTTGACAAAGTAATTGCTCGAAACAAGAAGACCCACATTGCACATTCCTTAAGTTCACATAGTGCGATCGTGATTCATAGAAACTTACAAAGATGTTGTGCATGAATTCTCCTCTTGAAGTCTAAACTTCTTAATATTCTCAGAGAGGCAGATACAAAAATGCCCCTCGAAAAGGAAACATGAAATTAGCCAAGATAGGGTCATGGAAAAGATAAAAGTCAACTCCCACAATTGCTACATACAAAGAATTATAATGCAAAAGAAAATGCTTACTCATTGGGTGTGAGCCATAGCTCGACAGATTTCTTATGATGTGTCGTGGTTGACATTGTTTTACCTAACAGACAAGCACTTTCACTTTTAAAAGACAGATGAAACATTATTATATTAAGAAATACAAGTATTTTCAAAAGCAATACCGCCTAAGATCCCATAACTTTATTGTTGAATCATGGGAGCTTGTAATGACTTGTGGATCCTGCAAGAACAAGTCATTCATGAGTTATAACTAAAATAATTTTTAGCTTCGCATATACTTTTGACAAAAATAGTGATGCTACTTTCCAAGGTATAAAATAAGCACGCATCGTAGGTCGTGTGAATACCGAACAAACAGATTATCATGCCCGTGAAGTGTAATGAATTTGCGCTTTGCGAATATCCCATACCTAAAACATCACACAACCGAATTAGTACATACTCACCGAAAATAGGTACCATAAGAGTGTAAAATACAATACATACCGACAAACGTAATCTCGACCTCCGTGAGCAAAATGTCAATAGTAGGATGAAGTGCCCGAGCAATAAACGCCACTAAGGTGACCGTGATAAGAACGAATAACCTAAAAAAAAAAAAGCAAAGATTACAACGAGCCAATAGATGTACTCACCAAGCAAATGTTGAAATTGCAGGACCGACCTTATTCTCGCTCTAGGTCCCAACATTTAACTAATTTATCATCACCGCGTAAAACATGTATGTATGCTTGTTGCTAACAACAGACTGCAAGAAAATTCGGTTCTTATATTAATACCACCAAATGAATAAAAAGTGAACAACAAAAAGGCAAAAGGAAAACTCGAACTACCTCGTACTTGGTCGATGTGACCAAGAAGAGCGAGTCTCGACCGCCACTGCTAGTCCCATATCTTGCTGAATAGAAGGAAGAGTGAATAGAAAGAATAAAACAGACAGGTTAGTTTGAGAACATAATAAAACATGAAATGTCAAGTCCTTGATCACAACAAATCCTTCAACCATTAAATTCAGATTGTACAGAAACATGCCCACAAATAGAACTAGACACTTGAGTATTTCAACAAGAACAACCATATAATCGCATCAGTTGTTAATGGATGTGGGACCAGATCATCACTCAAAACATTCCTAACTGCCAACTGATGTGAAAAAAGAACTTCCAAATCTCTCTTACTGTTTGTGTTAGGCTCTGTAAGCAATGTCTAATCCAATTACAACTTAAAATTTCAAAAAGTGAACAAAAAAAAAGAACTGGTTCCACCAAATCTCTTAAAGAAAACTCGGTAGTAACCAGATACTTAAGGAATTAACATGCACATCACTTAACATATACCATCTCCGCTCAATTTTGTTTTCTCGTGAGATGACTTAAACAGCTTCAAGAAAAACAAGATATGTATATCTAACCTCGATTGTCCGATCGCAGATCTCGTGCAAAACCAAGTGTTACTTGGGTCAATAGCAATGCAGACCGCACCCATCCCAAATGTCCACCGACACCTACGGAGATCAAAGCTTGTAAATTAAGATGGGTCGAAGGCCAAGAAGAATCATCACCAATGTATCGGTGAGACATGGAAATAGAACCGCACTGTAATTCTTCCATGGTGCACGCCAAAGTGACGAGGCCATCCGCTGAATTCCATGGTGCACGCCAAACAGGTGGGGTTCGGGGCAACGCCTCGGCAGGTCAGGTCATGGGCGGCAGCCTTCATGGGTCCAGGCAAGCTCAAGGGGTCCATGCGGCCATGGGTCGAAATGGGTCGAGATTTTTATTTCCTTTAAATTACTTTACAGAAATTTCATCGGAAATTTAATTTCTGAAATTTCGAGGGCCTATTTTGTTTTAATAACAGATAATCCAAATCAAATCATAGATAGAACGATATTGTTTTTCTGAAAGAAGCAAATATTGTTTTTCTTTTTATTTTAATAACAGATAATCCAAATCAAACATAAAATGATGGAGAAACAGTCAATAATGTCAAGCAAATCATAGATAGAACGATAATAGAGCATAAAATGGTTGTTAGAATGTAATCGCAATAGTCAACGGAAGAAGTTACTGTAACGCATAATACTTCAATAATAAATGGCAAATAGGATAAGGAAATGTGAATTCGGATAAACTCAGTGGGGCATTACGATGTCATGTCGCATTCTTAAATTTTTAGTAATAGTAACTTTTAATCTATTCTCAAAACAACCATTCATGTTCCACTTCATAGCCGTATAAAAATTATGCTACAAATAATTATGCTACAAAAGAGAAACTAATTATAAACGATTCTAATAAGCCATAATGGAAAACAGTTGATGGTATTTTCAGCACTTATTCCATTTCCTTTTTTGTTTTCTATATTTTTATCATTCTTGTTATTAGTTCAGCATCTGTAGTCAGGGTGGTAAGGGATTGATTGAATGGGGTCTTTCTTCAGAGATTTCTACAGATAGTTGGAATTCGAAATAGTTGGATTTCTACAGACATGTTCACAAAAGAAGCAGTTAACAAAGAGATGAACACAATGAGGCAAAAAAAGTATGCAAACAACAACTGCAACCCAGCAAAACTTATATCAGCATCCAGAATGTAATACAAATTTACTAATTAGATACTCTATAATGGTGGACTAAGCAAGTCAAACGGTAGAAAATAATCTGAGAAGATCCTAATCTTGATAAAATAGTATTAAATGCACATTGCTGCAATAAATTTAATTGACTAAACAGAGTACCTCCCCAAGGGCGGAAGTATGTTCCCATGATGACTTATCCTTATCCATCATCCACAATCTCCAAAATGTATAATCTCTAAAGCCAAATGATTTTACTCAGATATCCAACCGCAGTTTGCAAAAGAAGAGCTCAGAAGACTAAAAAGGAAGCAAATGCCTAACAACTAGAATTCTTCGAATTTCTTGAAAAGACCGCTCCAATTCTCGTAAATCTCCTGAAATGACAGTAGCTAATAAAAGCCCTAAACAAGTAAGATTTATATGTTAACAATAAATACTTGAAGAAAACATGAAAGCAGCTAAATCCCAAACCCTAGACACAAAGACAGCAATCACAAGAACTCAACAAAGATCTCGCTTACTCAATGAGCTTCGCTTAAACTTTTACACTTTAAACGATTAAATGTAAAAGCCCACAACATTAATACATGGAATGTGTACATAAATCACGAAAACTCATACAAATATTTATAAAAATCAAGAAAGCAACATCGATAGCAGAAATTGAAATTAAAAAACCCCAAAAAGAACAAGACACAATAGAATAATTTTCTAATTCTTTTTTCTTTCTCCGTGTTTTTTGTTAAATCTCTAAAAGAGGTGAACTGAGGGGAATCCAGAATAGATTGTTGAACTTCTCTGGATGACGATCGATGGGTTCGGAGCGAGGGCTGGCAGCACCGGCGAGGGCAGCGTCCGCGAGACAGAGGCTAGGGTTTTGGAATTGCGAGGACTGTAAGAGATGCTACCGTTTCGACTGTGGTGGCATGGCGATTGACGGAAGAGTGGTGGCAACGAAGGAATTGGCTAGGTGATGGTGATGAGATTTGGATTTAGGGATGATGTATGGTTGTGGAAATGGTGCATCGCATCTATGTGGCAGACTTGTGGTGGTGGGGTTGGGCGATGGACCGGTGGAGATGGAGAAGTGGCGGTATATCGAGAGTTGGTTCGAAAATAACTAAGTTTTAATCTCAAGTTTGTTTTTTTTTTTTTTAATTTACGACATAGACTACGCTTTTTATTAAAAACACGCACATACACTCACGATTTTAAGCGTAGTCTATACCCACTATAGACTACACAAATACACCACGCTTTTGTTGCGTAGTCTATACTCAAAAATTCAAGACATAGACCACGCTTTTGATAAAAAGCGTGAGTCATACTATAGACTCACGCCACGAAAAGCGTAGTCTATAAGTGTAGAGAAAGTGGTTTTGTAGTAGTGGAAGAGCGGATAGATGGAGCGAGCACAGACCATGGGACGCCATGTTTTGGAAAGACGTCTCCTCACCCAACACACTGTTCTTCGTAAGGTTTAGAGAACATGAATCCCTCTCATGATCCTAATTCAGAAGATGACGACCATCCTGCCAAGAAGAAGAGGGTGCCTTATTTGGATGAAGGGTGCAATGTTCTTGCACAATGTTGGATCAATGTTATTGTCGATTCAGTGATTGAGAATGTGCTCAAAAGTGTGATCAAATGTGACAAATAATTGCACAAACCTACAACACAAATCGTTTTGCCAATACTCCAGAGAAATATTTTCATCTTTAAAATGTATTTCTACAAACTTCAAAAACTAACTAATGGTTTTCTGAAGTTTATAATAGGAATGTGCAAATATTGGGAAGCGCGCAGAAGCGGTGCTGATATTGTTGAGATAACACAAAATGAATACAAGAAACATCACAATACACAACAAGATTTTAAGTATCTTGGGGTATGGAGAATTCTCACGATATACCCCAAGTTAGCTAAGGTTGACAGTAATGTTCAAACCTAAAAAAAAGATTTCTACGCGAGGAGCCTACAATTTGTCTTCCAAAAATGGCGAATCTGCCTCGAGCCGTCCAATAGGGCAGGAAAAAAGAAGTGGAAGGCAAAGGGAAAAAAGAAAAAAGATGACGATTGAGGAACTGTGACGGATCTGATGACTTCGAAAATAAAGGTTGCAATGTGATTCAATATGGCGAAGGAGTATGACATTATCATGAATGACACATCTAACATGATAGATGATCAAAAGAAAATGCACAAGTTGTAATGCGAGATGGTGAAGAAAAAATGAGAAGATTTAAAAAAAAAAATTAGTCGTTGCTTTACTTTTAATAAAAAAAATTAGTCGTTGCTTTAATTTTAATTCATGTTGTGTGTTGTACCAATTTCTATTTATTTCAATTTGACAAATATGTTGTGTGTTGTAGCAATTTCTCTTTCAATAAAAATTAAGTTTTCTTAGAATTTTTATTCTTCTTTTAACACCATTATTTTATTTTTTAATTATAGTTTATTATTTAGAAGTATCAGTTCGTTAACATAAAATTAAATTTTATTCAAGTTAAATATAAATAATAAAGATATATGTAAAATATATAAATATAATAAAATATATATAAATAATTGGTGTTATGATAGTGGAATTCATAAATAGTTAAATGTAGGGAAATATAAAAAATTATTGTAGTAAGAAAAAATTGGTTTGGATAAGATACGAGGAAAATGCAATTATGAGATGACAGAAAAAACAAAAAAAATAATGATACCATTATGATGCTCTAAAAGACAAAATTTAACCTAATACTCCTCATCCCATTCAAAGTGTCTCATTTCTTTTTGACACATATATATATGAGAATGTATAAAATAGTTAAAGTGTTAAAAAATGGGTATAACCCATATTTTTTGAAGGAATAATTACTTCCTAAACTGAAATGAGACAATCAAAAAAAGAAAAATTGGACGTTTTAAATGGGACTATTAACTAGTCTTTGTTATGTCACATACGGGGTAATTTATGATACGTAGTTTATGCTATAGTGGCCTCAGTTTCAATAGAATGGAAGATACTCAAATATGCGCATCGGTTCAAAACATATATAGATTAGAAAGGGACATAATTTCTCATATTTGGACATTTTCTATTAGTTGTTAATGAGAGGATCGTCAACACTTGTTTAACTACTCAATATTTTAAGTGGAAATTTGGAAAAATAAAATAAAAAAAGAGATGGGCGAGTTCTCCAAGGATCGCGTGTCATGTTATGAGATAGTATTAAGTTATGAACTTATGAAGAATGGCAGATACAGAGCTACCCCCATTTACTTTCAGATGCTTGTGTTTTCAAACTCCAAATTTTTCCACGTGATCATTGCTCGTTTCGTCAACTCTTCTACAATTATACTTTCATTATAAATTCTTCTTCTTATTCCGCTAGCTTTTTCATGTGTTCAAACTTCAACCAAAACATTAATTAGTTGTATTTACTTGTTCATCAATTACCAGCTTATGGTTCTTTAAAAAAACAAATTTGATAAAGGGTGAGGCCATAAAATGTTGATGTTGTTACTGCTGGGTGAAGCCATGGTGGTGGGACGAATAATAATAATAATAATAATAATAACCCCTACAAGATTACATTATTTTACTAACTCTAAGATTAAAAAAATCAATAAAACATACTTCCGAGATATTATTTTAAAATATGAAAGTTGTACCTATCCCCATATAGAGGTCACCAGTTATCAAGATATATTAGGATTGACACTATTAAACGATATTTCTAAAAAAAGAATCAATTACTTAATTTTGATAGTGATATTAATACATATGTTTAAAAATAAATGAGTTGGTTGATTTGGATGGTTACGTTGACATTGTGTATTATCTAGAGAAATGATTTTTTATTTCTTCAAAAATTGATTATCCTGCTGTTGTCGTGTATTTTGGCAATGGCCCATGTTGGGCCCAAAAAATGAAAAAAGAAAACAATAACATTGAAAGATCAAATCTTTAGTCCATTTCTCAGATATTCTGTTTTATGGATTGGGGTCTGGAATAAAATTTCATTTTATTTGTACCATCAGGCCCAAACCCAAACCCTAAAATACAAAACCATGTATTTGGTTAAGTTCTTTAGAAAATAAATTCTGTAATTGGATCTCAAATTCCAACAGAACTTCTTCATACTTGACCCAAGGCACGTGTTGAAAGTCATGAATATTATGGGCTTCAAAGGGTGCAAACGTCAATTAGACCAATCAACTTACATGGTAGTATAGTATTTATATACTGTATTTGTTGTAAATGACCAATATTTGGTCAATTGATTTATTTTTTTGGTAACGAGAGAAATTTGTCGTTGTTAATTTAAGGCGTACTTTGAATATATCTCTATGCAATAAACACATAAAATATATAAATAACTAGAAAAAATTAGACATTCTACCACAAAATTATTTTCTTGAACTCATGATCTATCAATTTCTTACACTGGTTTGTATTTTATTTTATTTCATGTAATTCTAAACCGATTTTAACTCATTCTTTAATAGTCTGAGAGAAGAAATCTCAGATGAGCTTTATGTTTTTTATGGAGACGCTTTTTGTAACCTTGTGCGTCGAGGGATGTCAATGGTTGAGTTTTACCCGGATCAGAATCAATAAATAAGTAATGGTTCTGGTTCTGGAACCGATCAATTAGATATTGGATCCGGACCGGACTCGGACCATCAACTATGGGTCTTAAGCGGTCCGGATCTGAGCGGGTCTGGAACCAAAACCTGATCAAAACTAGAAATAGAATCGAAACATTTATTTTATGATATAATGGGCCATGAGTGATTTCAAATTGATATAGATAAAACTAGCTCATTGACAAACCTATTTAAACTTAAGTTGTCAATAGACGAGTTTTATTCGGACCAAAATCTATAAATAAGTATTGATTCTGGTTCTGGAATTGGAACCGGATCCGGATCGGATCAGATCATCAAACTATGGATCTACACAGTCCGGGTCTAAAGTGGGTCTGAAACCGGAACCGAAATCAGAATCACTGCTTTAAAATTTAATAGGTATGATTTTGAATGGTTCCATAAAACTCATCAATTGATATTCCTATATACGCGAGCTTTAACATACTTTGATTATATATAATAATTAATAAATGTGTGCAGTTTTTCTTTTCTTTTCTTTTGTGTGTGTAAAAAGAAGCGTCATTGCTTGCGATGGCATGCCTACTTTACATATACTCCATTTTGTGAATATTAAATTCTAGTTTTTTTCACGAGATGTTTTGCAATCATCATCATCCATCAAAGTCACAAGAATATAACTTACGTATGATGGCTATTAATAATATCGAATAAAAAACGAGTTTAAATGCTTTTCTTTTTCTTCCATTTTGGGACTGATATTCTTATTGTATTTGTTTTAATCAGAATCGTTGATTCTATTGAAAAATATCAACGCTTTTAGACTATATCATATGGTCATTTTATGTTATTTACTCGTATATAAGAATATATATATTCAACTTTGTTAATTTATTATATTCCTCAAACTCACTCAACCAAGTTTTAATTTTAGAGAATGTCTAGTCGTAAATCGAATGATTGAACTTTGATTTTGAATGGTATCAACAATCACATGAATCACATTTTGTCTTAATTTCCACATGGTTGGTCTAGTTAAATCATGCTTTCAAATGAAGATGGATGACAAGATGCCCTTTCAAGTTGCTTTAGTGCTTAATAATTTTGCATAAAGTTATTCTAACGCTTCATCTGCTAACCTCAAATTACCTAACATGCATGTTACCATGCGTGTGATTAGGAAAAATAAAATTGTCCCCACATATTTAACTCAGTTGGTTAAAAATTAATAGATTTAGAATAAGAATCAAGGATCGAGTCTCAATAACCACAGTGTGTGAGTTTCACCCTCTTTAGGGTGGCTTCTTGTGTACACTATACAAAAGTCCACATATCTTCTTAACCGCAGAGTCGCCATAATTTACCCTCTCACATTCTCATGGGACTGGGGTATGTGGGCTCCCGGAGAGCTTCCCCTTTTGGAACAAGGAAAAATAGAAGTTTCAAACTTTCAAACATGGTAGAGATCAAAGAAAAATATACTTTCGCATGTGAAATAAGAACTCATATCAGTCGTTTATTTTAGTAGATCAATGGGAATGGATTGGATTGTATACATAAAACAAATTTGACTTGATAATAATAATAATAATAATAGTTTCTTAATTTAGAGGACTAGTCTATGACTAAGTTACAACTAATAATTGGGATTTTTAAGTTGGAGAATGAATTGAGGAATTTTCTACGTACTAATCTTTTCGTATTAAGTAATCTTTTTTACTTTCGTGATTCATTAAAATTGAACAAAATATGAAAATTAAATAACAAGGAACCATATATAATAAGGTTTAAAAATCATATTATGGGAAATTTTATCAGACATTTACACGTGTACTACGATAAATAATTGATTTTGGAATATATGATAGTTGGATCCATCTTAGAATTTAGGATTTCAACTACTACGTGCCGGACCGACCAAATTATCCTTAAAAGGATATTTCTGAATTACACGATGCATTTTTCATTTACTTATCAAATGTTCAAAATTTTCAATAGTTTCCAAATGGGAAGAGATTTAAGATAATATCTCTTTATTACTTATCATTTCATTAATTTGCAAATGCAATTTCTCCCATAACACTGGATTTCCTGAACCATGAAAATATGTTGAAACAAAGAAGACTCGAAACATATAATCGATCTGCAAGATTAGATGCAATCATTATATATACTAAAGAATCCAAAACTATTAAGAGAAGCTACTCCAAAGTATCATTAATGATTATTATTTTTGTGAGAAAATACTCAAAAATATTACAAATGTTTCATTCCATTTTAGGAAATAATTATACCTTCAAAAAGTATGGGTCCTATCCACTTTTTATCACTTTAACTACTTTATATTTTTTTCTAAATACTCGTACCCAAAAGAAATGTAATACTTTAAATGTGACGAATGTAGTATTAAAAAGTGACCATTTGCACCTTAAATCTACGCAAAAAGTTCCATATTATTACTATCTTATCATAGAATCAATACTCGACATGCAAATGCTACATTGAGATGAGAAATTAATGTGAGCGCAATAATTTAACTATTGAAGGCAATCTAGATAATATGCCGATTATTTGTTATACAAATTCGGAAGATGTCAGATTTGTCGAGACCAATGCCCCTATGTATACACTCCATTAATCTGTTCCCCATAACAATAGCAATCTGCCTCTTCCATCTGACACCCATTTAATCTAATACACATGCATGCACACATTTTATTATATATATATATATATATATTTATTTATTTATGGCTCGACCCTCAAGGCGGGGACCGATTCCCAAGAGGGAAACACGTGTAAATATGACTGTGCAAGGCTCACTTGCATGATGACACGTATGGTGCAGGACCATCATCACATCCATCCTCTGACATCCCATTTTGACATTGCCATCATCTCCATGGCTTGTTGGCTGCTGCTTTTGCTAGAGATGAACTTTTTATGCCTCACTTCACATGATGTGTTTCCATTCATCGCATATGTACTTCATCCATCACTAGCTAACCCATCCCATCACATAATACCTATATATGGTTGTTATAGTTCACAACTTCACATAAACAGTACAAACCTTGCTTTTAGTTGTCATGACATCATGAATTATTAGATTCTTACCACATGCTTGACAGATGAACTATAAGTAATGTGAAATGTGAACATCTAAACTATAGAACGAAAAATATGTGAATGGTTGATGGGGTACATACATGTATATTTTTGGATTTAAATTTGGAGAGTAGGGTTGGTGGGATCAAGAGGGATATAGTTGGGACAATCATGCATCAATCTAATATTACTAAATATAGGAGTTAGAATTGGGATCCCAATAGGATACATGCTATAAATTAATTTGTCCTCAAAAGGGTAGATGTATATTATTAGAAGTGGAAGGATTGGGTATTAGGTTGAGTAAGTAATTAAAGAAGAGTGTGTTTTTTGCAAGTGTACCAATAATTGAAGCAAGGATGCAACTTAGTTAAAATAGAAATGAAGAAGTGGACTCTATCTTTCCACGTTGAAAAGGTTTAGGCTTGTCAGATATATTGGAGGCATGTTATGGTCCCATATATTTCAATAAGAATCTATGCTATGGTTTCTTTCTTTCTTTTTTTCATTATTCGTTTTATTCTTTTACCCCTTATATACTTTTAGTTTTATAAAATTATACTCCCTCCGTCCCATTATTATTGGCTCGTTTCAAAAAAAAAAAAAAAAAAATTATACTAGAAAATACCTCGAATTTCGTATCACACACTACTTTACATATAAAACACAACTCTTCTTAATCTACGTATATAAAAGAAACGTACCATGAATATTAGGATGAAGGGAGTATAAGGGATCGTATTTTTCTGTCTCTATCTGCGACCCATTATACACCACTAACTATAAGAAAACAATGCAGATGTGAAAAACTGGACCATTTCAAGTCAAAATTTACATCCTACCATTTTTTATATTTGTGTGCATACATATAACTTTATTTTGACTCCCGATATCGCCCCACACTTCCACAACACTTTAAAATTGGTTGGAAATAATCAAATTCGATGAGCCCATTTTTCTTGGATCTTATTTTTTTTAAGAATAAAAAGGAAAGGGACACCCTCAAAGTTGAGTGGGTTTCAACTCCTTATTCGACCATTTGTTTGTGTAAGATCCTTTACAAATAGATATGTAGCTAGTGGGCGACTTTTTTCCTTTACAAAAACCTAACCAAAAGAAATTTTAAAGGTTGCAATTCCTCTTTTATTTAGTTTATTCTTTTCTCGAGCCCCCTCTAAAGAATTTTGTTAAAGCTACATAACTAAAAGTAGAAGATATAATATTGGTATGTGGGATCTTATAAATCATGCATGGTGTCCAATGACTAGGTTTGTTATCATATGTGGGAGCAATGATTATAAAAACCCCATTCATTTAATTATCATGGCTAGTGGTGTATAAATAATTAAAATAGTCTACCTATGATTCCTAGATATTGGGCACTTCTAGAAAAATCACAAGACAATTTCTTTTATTTGTATCTTTTATATTTTTATTTGTATGATATTAGGTTGATAGAATAACAATTTCTTTGCATGAAACAAAGTTTCTAAAAATATCAACATATTAATAATGCCAAAATACATTGGTTAGCATGTTTCATTTGCTCGTTGCTAGCTAGAGACTACGGAGGAGTTTCAATATATAACATTTAAAATCCTTCTAAAAGATCCCTTCGGCTGCAAATGATTATCATCTATGCAAACTTACAAAGGAACAATAATGATTAAATTTGAAATAGTTAAGATTCTATTAATCTTAATTTATTAATAACTAGCTAACTTGATTATATCTAGTCTAAATATATCCTATAGGCCGCCAAATCCTATAAACTAAGTAGGCTTTTTTTTCTTCTTCTGGAAGTGTGAAGAAGATCATCGCAATTATCAATGACAGCATAATGAGTACCTATTATAAAATGTGTCAATTGACCAAACTACACAAATCTCGTAAGCAACATGAATATATATCCAAACGTTATAAAAACATGCAAAATCAGGAAGTAATACCCAAAATATCCTTGAAAAAAACATTATCTGATCGGATGAATGACTAAAGCTGAGATCGGAGTTGACTTAAAGCTGAAAAAGCTACAAAAAACAACGTCTGACTCGGAATCTTGACTGAGCATTGAATCCGATAGGCGATCGGATTCGATCGGATTGTTCAATACCGATCGGATCCGATCGGATTCTTGCCCATTATATATACAGACGTCCTCCTTGTAGGGAAAACGTATGTTAACCCTCGCCCCGAGGATCCATCTTGGGTGTTTAATTCACCATACATTGATTATAAACCTATCATGCGTCTATATAATTAAAGTGCAACACGTAGGGGTTTTCACGTGTTTACCTTTGGATCCGAAGAGGTCGATGGAGCGAGATGAGCGGATCGAACGGATCGGACTCGTGCTTTGACCTTCTGGATTGTATCCGATTGCCCGATCTCCAACGTCGAGTGAGGACGATCTATGGAGAATGCTTGGAAAATCACCCAATGCTCTCACCAAGCTCTCGAAAATTCTCTCTCAAATATATGAGATGGCGAAAATCTTCTTCACAATATGTGAGCATTAACTGAACTTTATCTCATACCTTATATTTATAATGCACTACCTTAATCCTATATGGAATATTACCATAATCCTATATGGAATATTACCATAATCTTAGGATTATTTCCATACTCTCGTGATTATTTTCATACACTCATGATTATTACCATAATCTTATATGGAAAGGATCTGCATATACCATAAATATAATAATATCCTTGTGGGATAAAGAGAATAAAATCTTTCCTTTGAGAGCACATAGGGGACCGATTTTCTTGTAGCTATGGGCTGGATGGGCCACCGAGGATCAAATGCAAGGAATAAAGATGGGCCTCAAATAAATTAATTATCTTATGTTCAAATTTGAACATAAATTAATTTATAAACATTCGATCATGCCACTAGAGAAAGAATCTTGACTTACCCCTTTATTGCCGAAGTTGAGTCGGGCTTGCACTTAGACATTACGAATCCCGTATTTAAGATATCGAGCGTCCATTAATCATTTATAGCAATCGATCGCTTAAAGCGATTAATAACTTCATTTCCTTAAGTAGTACCACTCGACCTTATTATTGTACTTGAGCTAACTCAACTGCGGGGTTTAGTACAATAAACCTTTGAGCTCCTTAAGGGGCGTCATCATCCTAAACGGATACGGTGACTCGTCTGAGATAACTAGCGTGACATACAAGCACGCCACCACCCAAGATGCGGAGAATCTTGGGTTAGAACATATAACCCTCACTCATAACAAGTCAAAGTGATGGACTGAACTCATACTCACCTAATACCTTATCGAGGTTTAGATCATCGTAAGTCACCGAGATCTTGGTTCTTCACGACGGTCGAAAAGAACTCATCTCATCAGTGATCCTTCATACGTCGAGGACGTACCGGCATAGACAAGCAACTAAGTCAAGTCACTTCTTATCTATCTGCAGCCTAAACCGACAACTCGTCCTTAAGTCGTCTCACCAGTGAAACTTTTATATCTCATTAAGCTTGACCAATCATACGGACTTCGTGATCTTCACACAATGTATGATCTAACTTATATATGAGATAAGGGGACACGATATATGCAATCAAGTATTCAAATCGGATAGGAGATTGTAATAGTGGTAACGAGAAACATTGTATACAAGCTCAACCAAACTGCTTTCAAGATACAACCAACAATCTCCCACTTATACTAAAGCAAACTTTTAGTATACAATGTGTCTTTCTACTAGCTATTACGTATAACCATCACTTTGCTTCTCCCACTTATACAAAAGTTTCCTTTCTAAGTGGGTGCCATCAAGCGCAATCCAAGTCCTCTAACGTGTCCATCGTAGACTTTTGCGGCGAGCTCTTCGTGAATGGATCCGCTAGATTTTCCGTCGTATCAATCTTTTCAATCAGACGTCACCTCGCCTAACGATTTCGTATGACATGGTACTTTCTCTCTATGTGTTTGGTCGCCTTGGGTCCGTGGTTCCTTCGAGTTTGCCATCGCACGAGTTATCACAAGAACTATGATACTCTTGGGCAAACCGGTACCACATCTAGATCCATGAGGTAGTTCTTGAACCATCAGCCTCATTAGAAGCCTCCGAGCCGCTACATATTCGGCTTCCATGGTAGAGTCCGCAATGCATCGCCGCTTTGCACTCACCGGATACGGCTCCACCTCCCAAGGTAAACACATAGCAGAGGTTGACTTTTTCTCATCACGGTCGACTTGGAAATCCGAGTCAGATAACCCAAAGGCATTAGACTATCTCGCATGGTAACCTAGCTTTATAATCTCGAGTCCTTTTCGTGTACTTGAGTATATGCTTTACCGCATCAATGAGCTTGTCCAGGTTAGGCGATATCTAGCTACTATGCTACCGCATAGCGGATATCGGGTCTCGTGCATAGCATTGCGTACATGAGACTTCCTACGGCGAAGCGTAAGGAACTTGTCTCATTTCCTCTATCTCATTTGCGTCATAGGTATTGTGTCTTAGATAAAGGCGCCATATGCGAAAGGTAGCAATCCTTTCTTGGCGGTGCGCATGCTAAACGAGTAATTACAGTATCAATGTAAGGCGCCGAGATAAGCTCAACATTTTCTTCTTGCGATCTCGGTAAACCTTGATCCCAAGAATGTACGCATCTCCTAAGTCTTTCATTTGAAACGATCGGATAGCCAACTCTTTACGTCGATAACGACTTCCGTTGTTGCCAACTAGAAGGATGTCATCTACATAAAGTGCAAGAAATACCACATCACCGTTGACATCTAACCGATACACACAACTCTCGCTAGCAACCGGGTAAATCCATAGGACTTTACTACCTCGTCAAAGCGCAAGTTCCATGATCGGAGGCTGCTTAAGCCCATAAATGGACTTCTTAAGCTTCCATACTAGATGCTCTTCACCTTTACCACATAACCTTCGTTTGCTTGCATATAGATGTCTCTACCTTCTTCAGGTAACCGTTTAGAAAAGCGGTTTTAACATCCATTTGTCAAACCTCTAGGTTCAGTGGGCTGCTATGGCTAGAAGAATTCGATGGACTTGAGCATTGCTACAGCGAAAGGTCTCATCGAAATCGATGCCCTCAACTGCGAGTGTACCGCCACAAGCACGGCTTTAAAAGCGAAACCTCTCCATCGAAATCTCTTCCTCTCAGATATCCACTTACTACCTATGGCTTCCTTGCCATCCGGTAGAGGTGTCTTTTCATATACATCCATAGCCGTTATGGACTCCATTTCTAAGTCCATAGCGGTGTGCCATGATCTTGCATCAATATCTTGATCGCCTCCTTGTATGTCCATGGGTCGATTATTGCATGTTAAATGCGCCGACAAAATCCAAGATTCACCCACGAACATAAATCGCTCGGGTTGACGAACAACCTCCCACTCTGACGAGGTTCTACAGCACAATGGCAACGGTGGGTGCGAGATACTTGTGGTTCTCTAACTTGCACAACTTGTCGTGTGGGTACCACTCATGCGGTCGGTATCTCGGTGGAACTCGACCCACTTCAATTTCTTGAAGTATCCGGTGTCGATCCTCCCACTAGACTCGACATCTCGCACCTTTGGCCTAATCGGTGGTGGAACACGATCATCTTCTAATTCTTGAAGAATGATTTCAACTTTGGACTTATGATTTTCATGTAGTCCTCTTCTAAGAATCGAGCATTAGTGCTAATAATGACCTTCGATCCTTGGGACTATAGAATAAACCACCTTCGTTCCTCTAGGATAGCCATAAACAGCCTTGCGTCGGATCTAGCCTCCAACTTGTCGCCTTCTTGTTCAAACATGTCTTTGGGATCGCCCATATCCTTATGTGGCTTAAACCGGGCTTGCCCAAACCACAACTCGAAGGGTCTTTTCGACCGACTTGACGGTACTAGATTTAGCAAGTATGCCGCCGTCTCTAAGGCATATCCCAGTAACGAAATAGGCAATGTAGCATAACTCATCATAGATCTAACCATTTCCAAAAGAGTCCTATTCTTCGCTCCGACACACCATTTTTGTGGTGTGCCGGGTGAAATCTGTTGGGATGTAATCCCACACTTCACTAGATAGTCCATAAACTCGTTCTTGAGGTATTCGCCACCGCGATCGGACCGCAGATGACTTGATACTCTTACCTAGCTTCGCCTCCACTTCCGCCTTAAACTCTTTGAATTTCTCAAAGCATTCGGACTTGCGGTGAAGCGGTATATGTATCCGCACTTGAGTGTCGTCGATGAAAGTGACAAAATACTCGTACCCTCCACGAGCTTGTGGACATCGGTCCACAGTCGAAATGGACTAACTCCAACATTTCTTTGGCTCTATAACCCTTCGCTTTGAAGGGTCCAGTCGACATCTTACCTTCTATACTGATTCGCAGATCGGGAGCGGATGTGAGTGAGATCACCCAACGCCCATTCTTAGCCGGTCTTTGGATCCTATTTAGATTGATGTGACCTAATCTAAGATGCCGAGAAAAGTAGAATCATCTTCGAAGAGAACTTTCTCTTTTGTGGTTTGATGAAGATGCAACATAGTTATAGGTATTATGTTTTGCGAAATAGTATAAAGCGAATTATATAAGGTGCCAACACGTATAACTTCATTTCTTATGATAGAAACACAACTATCAAAAATAACAGAATATCCATGAGTAAATAATTTGAAAGCAGAAACAAGGTTCCACCGAAATCCGCACATATAAAACGTCTTTCAAAACTAAAGCTGTTGTCCCAAAACATAAAGAAACATCTCCAACGCAACAGCTTGACTTTCGCGCTTGCCCATGGAGATCGTTATCTCGCCATTAGCTAGCTCCTTGTCCGGGAACCCCGCAGGTGTAACAAACATGATCGGTTAGCCAGTATCTACTACCCAAGAATGGGTAGAACAAGTCGCTAAACATGTTTCGTTACTAAAGCAAGCAGCGTGCTTGAGCCTGAGCATAGGGCACTTGGCCTTCCATGCCTGGGCCTTACCGCACTGAAGCACTTGCCCTTCTCCTTCGCTTCTTCTGCCTCGGTGGCAACCATGTTCTTCTCCCATTCTCCACTATTTCCTTGCCTCTACCACCTTTGGTACCCCTTTTCTATTTCCATTTTGCGATGAAAATTTTGGGCCCTTAGATGTGCTAGCAAGAGCATGTCCTTTTCCCATAACTCCTTCCGCGACAACGAGATCATTAAGCAACCGACTAAGTGTAAACTCGGTCTTGCTCATGATCGCATTCACGAAAGTTCTCAAAAGACTTAGGCGTGTATTGAGGATGATATCGACCTTGGCCGCGTCAATACCTCCTCCCAACCGATCAAGACTATCCATGAGATGAGTCATGTGGAGACATGTTCATGGACCGAACTTCCTTCTTCCATCTTACACGCCAAGATTTCTCTCATTGTGTGGAAGCGGATCGTCCGATCCGATCGCCCAAACTTACTCTCGAGACTTGACCAAATATCGGTCGCGTCGCCATCGATCGATGTCAGCTACAAGCCTTTGGACATCGTAGTCATCATATAGCATTTAGCCATATTGTTTGACTTATTCCAAAGTCTCTTGACTCTCATTGCTCATTAGTCGATCGTCGATAAGGGCATCGGGTTTAGGAGTAGTGAGAACAAACATGTGTTCTTCAACGATAAGAACATATTCCATGTTTCGTTTCCACTCGATAAAATTTGGACGGATAACGGTTTTGTGCGAGCATATTGATAATCGGTTTAAGAGACATATCGAAGCGATAATGTAAAACACATAAGCATACGATCGCAAATAATTCGTAACAATAATATTGTAACCTTGTGATAAAACAATATTAATTGAAACCTCCAATCGCCCAAGGAATTCCACATACGAGCCACGCGTGTGGGCGTTTACACACGAACCCCTCGACGGACTAAAATATACTTTTTAGTCGTTTAATTTCAATCCATGTCAACTTATCCTTATGACAAATGAAATTAATGATTGGACCTTACTGCACCACATCACTATCGCAAGAAGGGACTTCACCGGAAGTTGTACTTGAGGTGATGTCAAGCATTGACCACAATTTTAACGGAAAATGAATTCTTAGAATTGGTATACTCACTCGGACCATACCGCTTCAATTCAAATTCTTTTGTTATCTCATTTTATATCTATCTCTAGAGAACTTATGAAAATCGCACATGCAAACCCGCGTGTGGGCGTTTACATGAAACTCCCACTTCTCAATAGATTTAAAATGTTTTATTTAGAAATCTCATCTAACAAACTTATGATAAGCAGTGCAAGCAAGCCCGCGTGTGGGCGTTTACTCACAGAAGGCGTCTCACTTTGTTTAGAGATCAAAAGTGGAGGTCTTGACATTTTAATTTGAAAAATTAATTTGTCGGGTTGCTTGCTTAGTCTTTTTATTCAAAAGGTTTGTCCATGCAGATCACGTAATCTAGCATGTTTTTCTATAGAACTCAACATGTAAAACATGCTCGCAGAAATTCTAAAATATGCTTGATAAACGCGATAAACCTAGCATGCTTACTATGCGCGTCCAATTCGTAAAACACTTAAAGGTTTGTCAACGTAATATAAACATACATAACATGCTACTGCATAATTTAAACATCCACGACATGCATATGAGCGATAAAAATAAAATAAAACGTTCATCGCGCCCAATCGTGAAACCCGCACATTTAAATCTAATCTATTACATAGATTTACAAAGTGTAATTAAACTTGAAAGCGGGCCTCGCGTGCTCGGGCACGGACGGATTCAACAAATGGGCCTCGCGTGCACGGCACGGGCGGAAAAGCGGAAAAACGGTGCGGGCGGGTCATTGTGTGTGGGCGGCGGCGCTAGGGCGAGGCTCGGCCGCGCGCCCGATCTCTCCGCCGCCGCCCGCGTGTCCTCGCGGGCTACCTCGCGATCGCTAAAGCGACCGCGACCGCGACGAACATGCGTGGCCACCGCCCGGCGCGAGCGTCGCCGAGAGCGTCGTCGCCAGCCGCCGAAACTTCGCGACGCGATGCTTTCGCCAAGCGCCGGTAGCTTCAGCAAGAAGCGCGCACCGTCGCCCGCTAGCTCGCTCGCTTCGCTGGCGGGCCGTATCTCGCGATCGCTCGATCGCTCGCGTGGCGCCGAGGGATCTCGTCTTGTGACGCGCGCACGCCTGCCGCCCGCGCCCCTCGCGATCGCCCTCGCGACCGCGAGGCTCGCTCGCGAGATACCGTCCAGATGACTGCCGAGCTACCTGTTTTTCCCGTCGTTTCGTTCTTCGTTCTTTCGTCTTCGTTCTTCTTTTACAGATAAGATTTACATGATAAAATCTAATCTAACCACGGATTTTCTCGTGGTGTAAAAACAAAAACCAACAAAATAATAAACGAGCCACGATGAGCAGCGGATCCACAATTATAATAACGACGTAATAATCAAACGTGAATTAATCCAACAGAGCCAAGATTCGATCCCGTGCTCGATACCAATGTAGGAAAACGTATGTTAACCCTCGCCCCGAGGATCCATCTTGGGTGTTTAATTCACCATACATTGATTATAAACCTAGCATGCGTCTATATAATTAAAGTGCAACACGTAGGGGTTTTCACGTGTTTACCTTTGGATCTGAAGAGGTCGATGGAACGAGATGAACGGATCGAACGGATCGGACTCGTGCTTTGACCTTCTGGACTGTATCCCGATTGCCCAATCTCCAACGTCGAGTGAGGACGATCTATGGAGAATGCTTCGGAAAATCACCCAATGCTCTCACCAAGCTCTCGAAAATTCTCTCTCAAATATATGAGATGGCCGAAAATCTTCTTCACAATATGTGAGCATTAACCTAGACTTTATCTCATACCTTATATTTATAATGCACTACCTTAATCCTATATGGAATATTACCATAATCCTATATGGAATATTACCATAATCTTAGGATTATTTCCATACTCTCAGGATTATTTCCATACACTCATGATTATTACCATAATCTTATATGGAAAGGATCTATGCATATACCATAAATATAATAATATCCTTGTGGGATAAAGAGAATAAAATCTTTCCTTTGAGAGCACATAGGGGACCGATTTTCTTGTAGCTATGGGCCTGGATGGGCCAGCCCAGGGATCAAATGCAAGGAATAAAGATGGGCCTCAAATAAATTAATTATCTTATGTTCATTGAAACATAAATTAATTTATAAACATTCGATCATGCCACTAGAGAAAGAATCTTGACTTACCCTTTATTACCGAAGTTGAGTCGGGCTTGCACTTAGACATTACGAATCCCGTATTTAAGATATCGAGCGTCCATTAATCATTTATAGCAATCATCGCTTAAAGCGATTAATAACTTCATTTCATTAAGTAGTACCACTCAACCTTATTATTGTACTTGAGCTAACTCAACTGCGGGGTTTAGTACAATAAACCTTTGAGCTCATTAGGGGCGTCATCATCCTAAGCAGATCACGGTGACTCGATCTGATAACTAGCGTGACATACAAGATCGCCACCACCCAAGATGCGGAGAATCTTGGGTTAGAACATATAACCCTCACTCATAACAAGTCAAAGTGATGGACGACAACTCATACTCACCTAATACCTTATCGAGGTTTAGATCATCGTAAGTCACCGAGATCTTGGTTCTTCACGGTCGAGAAAGAAGAACTCATCTCACCGTGATCCTTGATACGTCGAGAGGCGTACCGGCATAGACAAGCAACTAAGTCAAGTCACTTCTTATCTATCTGCGGCTAAACCGACAACTCGTCCTTAAGTCGCCTCACCGTGAAACTTTTATATCTCATTAAGCTTGACCAATCATACGGACTTACGTGATCTTCTACACAATCGTATGATCTAACTTATATATGAGATAAGGGGACACGATATATGCAATCAAGTATTCAAATCCGATAGGAGATTGTAATAGTGGTAACAGAAACATTGTATACAAGCTCAACCAAACCGCTTTGAAGATACAAATCCAACACTCCTCACTCGGATTTTCACTCTCACCCTCTCCGATCGCACTCCCTCACTCTCTCGTCGCACTCTTCCTCTCGTGTTTCTCTATCTCCCTCTCGGATTGCTTGCTTTCTTCATCTCGGATCGCTCTCTCCACCTCTCGGATCGATCGGATTCCTCTCTCGGATCGCACCATGGCTTCTCAGGTACGTCGCTCTCTTCTCCTCATCGGAATCCGATCGGTGTTCAAGGAAACAGATCGATCCGATCGGTCGGATTCCCCTGAACACCGATCGGATTCTTGTTTCAGGCCGTGCTTATTATGCTTTATTATGGTTTACGTGCTTATCATAGTTATTAACGTGCTTATTATGTGATTAATGTGCTTATCATAGTTATTAACGTGCTTATCATGCGTGCTTATTAAAGTGCTTATTATGAGGCCTTTATAAAAATAAACGTGCTTATTATGCGGTCGTGCTTATTAACGTGGTTATTATGATTTAGTTAGTTATGCTTATCAGTTAGTTTAGTTATGCTTATCATATTTAATTATGTATTTAATATGCTAAAGTTATTATGCTTTATATATTTAGTTATGTTTATCATTTAGTTATGCTTATCATATTTAATTATGTATTTAATATGCTAAAGTTATTATGCTTTATGTATTTAGTTATGTATGCTTATGATATTTAATTATGTATTTAATATGTTAAAGTTATTATGCTTTATGTATTTAGTTATGCTTATCATTTAGTTATGCTTATCATATTTAATTATGTATTTAATATGCTAAAGTTATTATGCTTTATGTATTTAGTTATGCTTATCATATTTAATTATGTATTTAATATGCTAAAGTTATTATGCTTTATGTATTTAGTTATGCTTATCATAGTTTTATGCTTATCATAGTTTATGTATTTGAATTCGAAGGTTCAACTAAGCATTATTTACGAAATTTAGATAGCTCTATTGTTTTTATAATTAAATATGTTTTGTATGATTTATTATGTCATTATTATATGTTTTATTTTTATGATATTTATACATTTTATTGTTTTTATTGTTAGGGTGATGTTGATTATTTGAGAACCGAGATGATAAATGTTGTGGTCCAAATTAGCACATATTATAGGATCAATTATTTAGATATCATTAAGACTAGATTATTAGAGATAGGAGGTGAAGACTTACTGGATAGGTTTACTAGTGGATGCTTCGGTCATTTACTTAATTGGAAGCCTGGGGCAAAAAATATCATGGTTTTGCACCACGTTATTTCCCGCCAGATTATGACAAATGATGGTCTAGTATGGTTTCATATAAACGGACGGAGCATTTGTTTTACCGTTCATGACTATGCATTAGTCACTGGTTTAAGTTTTGGAAGCTCGTCTTTCAATCTTAGTAGAGAGCACCGATTGCAACGTGTTCGGGTGTTTAGAGCTTTCTGCCGTTCTGACCATATATCTATTGCGGAATTAGTAGCACGTTTTTCGATAGGGCGTGCACATAGATGATGCGGATGGTAGTTTATACCTCCGTCTTCGCATATTATTATCTATATCGGGATGCTACTATCTGTAGATCCCAGTCTTGGTGGACTCGTGGGCCGGGCATTGGTCGATGATTTGAATTTATTCGCTAGATTTCCGTGGGGTGCATATTCAGTATCGGTGTATGCGCCACTACTTATATCGATTGCCAAGAAGAAATACCATTTATATGGACCAAGCATGGGCATTGGTTGTTTGGTCGCTCGAGTCATACACAGTACCGGTGTGGGTGTTGGGAAATATGTAGACCAGTTTACCTACCCTAGATACTTGAGATGGAGATTCAAGAGCAAGTCCTCAGTCGATGATTTATCGATTCTATTTGAATCTCAGGTACTACTTTTTGCATATCCTAAAATTTGTGTTATAATTTATTATTTTAATTTTGATTAAGTCTTGTTTATTTGAATTGTTTATAGGACGATCGGTATATTCAGGTCATACTGGCTACGGTAGAAGAAATGGCCACATACTCTTTGGATGTCACTCCGACACTGACGAGGCGTTTGGTGTGCCCTATATAGAGCCCCAAAATCCGTTGAAGGATGGGGAACAGTTTCTCCACGAGCACGCAGTGATTAGTGATGACGATGTGGGGATTCTCGTGCCTCAGTGCTTCGCTCACATCCGAGGCGTGGTGCGAGGCGATATATTATTGAGGAGTCGAGCACAACGCACATGGTATCGAGGGCTCCGATCGGAGAGCACCGTCCACATCTCGTCGAGACGGAGAGGCGAAAGCGGGGCCATCCTCCGACTTCTTCCTCGGCGGCGGGCGATCACCTACGACCTAGTGATCGCCCGGTTCTTAGAGGACCTATCGAGAGACATGCTCAGAGGGTGGCTGAGCTATCGAGGAAGCACCTTGAGGAGGTTGAGGTACGGATTACGACGAGGTTGAAGGGTTGGTTTAAGGAGTTGATTGATGTCGTCCGTTGTGGTAGTTCACGACGTACACCGGCCTATTCTCCATCCGATCGTCATACTCATCCCGTGGCACGACAATCAGTTGATGAGGCATGGCAATCAGCTGATGTAGACGTACCTTCTCGAGTGGGACGGACAGATGGCAGACATGCAGACGCGCCAGCTCGACATTCTGTGCACGGGTTTGGTGGGACTGAGGCCATGCCATCATATGAAGAGCCACCTCGTGCTTCCTATCAGGAGCCACCTCGTGTCTATCAGGAGCCACCTTATACTTCCTATCAGCAGCCACCCCCTGCCTCATATCAGCAGCCACCTCCTGCTTACTATCAGGAGCCACCTCCTGCTTCTTACCAGCAGCCACCTTCAGCTTCATTCGCTGATATGTTTGATATTTTTAGTGATTGTGGACTAGTAAGTTCAATTTAATTAAATAATTTAAATATTTTGTGTTTATTTAAATATTTCTAAGTCAAATGATATTTTACGCCCGATTGTGTCGATTGGGATGACCTCAAAGTCCCGCAAGAGTCCACTACTATAGGAATGTCCGATTATGGACACCGATGGATGACTTTAGGGATGCCGATGCAGGGATCACATCGGGGAATGATGCGAAGGGTGACACCGGGATGATGGAAGAGCATTTAGCATCTTGTCGCGACACGGTGCCTTTACCCGGGAAGAGTGGCCGACAACGATTCCCATCGATGGCCCTATCATCTCCATATGTTATTCTTGGCAAACCGCATGAACTTGATCGGCGTTAGTGTCGAACTTCAATGTCTTCCTTCAAGCCAAACCTCCACGTCGGTGATGATTTCGAGTGGTGGAATTCTTAATCGGACATTTTCATGGATATTCTTAAGCGCACTAGCTTATTATCTACAGACGTAAGTACTATGAATTTCTAAGTATTAAGAATTTATTTTAGTTGAATTAATTAATTAATACTTATACATTCAATTGTTCTTATTGTAGAGCGATTGATCCGCTCATGATGAGTTGAGAGTGAGGGTGATCAAGGCGATCTTGTATTGTCCACCATGAACAATGCAAACACGATTATATTGGACACCGACTTCTGTAAGTATTGATTTCCCAATAATTTACATTCATTTATTTATCGCTTTGCTCAATTCAATGTCGATTAAATTATTTGAATGTCTCAACAAATAATCCTTCAGTTGGTTGGGAATCTTGTTCAGCGGTTGGAAGGTCCCCGAGAGTATTGTTTCCTTGATCGAGAACGACGACGGAATATCCACTATGAGCGATTGGTCCAAAGATGCAACAGTGATTTTGTAATTCAATATCATGTTATATATTTAAATTTTAATATATTTGATTTTAATAATTTATATATTGTGTAATATTAAATGTGTTATATAGGTGATTATGCTATCCTTATCGATGGACACTACGTCGTCATTTGTTATCGAGTGCATATTGGACGCTTGATCTATATGATTCGATATATTGGAGATTAGAAGATCATGCGCGAGAAAACCGTGCCAAATGATGGCTCCCATATTGCATTTATTTGGATACATCTTGGACTATGCCGATTATTGGAGCTTCAACGATACGGCATATCGAAAAATCGTGCCACTTGAATTATCTATCCCGTCACCGATAACCGCTTCTCCCAAAAGACGGGCGTCGCTTGGGTCCATATGCATGCATGTACGTTGAGCGTGCGATATCCGGATCGCCGAGTATTAATTGGGGGACTACTCATTTATCAGCATATAGGAAAATTATAGCTACTTCTATTTTTGAGTTGTGTGAAAACACTTAGAAAACGCTTGATTTTCAAGACAGACTGATTTTAATAATTATTATTTATAACATTCAATTGATTTTTATTTTTATTATTATTATTATTATTATTATTATGATCACAGACTTATAACATTGTTAGGATCACAGACTTATAACACTTACATAATAGTGTTTTGATTATTATTATTATTATTATTATAGCACAACACAATGTATAAAATTGGATGATATTAAGAAGAATAACAATAAAATGTGCCAAACACAATAACTTCGAAATATTAAAAAAAATACAATAACTTTAATCAATCGCTTATGCCTTTATCCATTCGATTTGGACATGTCCTTCGTGTGTGTCCCGGTTCCCTACAATGGTGTATTTCTTTGGTGCTCGGCGCCTCTCGCTGAGCGATTCTCGATATGGTTTGCGTGCACTTTCTTGTAGACCTTTCACCACCGGATGGAATCCGACTTGTTCTAGGTCGTCGATGTCATATCCCGTCTTTCTTAATAAGATTAGAATGACTTTCGAACTTAGAATTTAAAATGATTAGTGCTTGATGAAAGAATTTTTTTAAAATTTCAACAAAAGAATTTATTTCACTAATTATTATCAAGTGATTACGAGAATTTTTATATATTATATAATAATTGAATATGATTTATATATATATATACTTATAAATCATTATATCAAAATGATATACTAATGTTTAATTATTAATTCACATTCTTAAGGATCGAACTTGAGCCCGTGAATAATTTATTTAATGGGTTTTAGTTTACAAAGCCCAAGAGTAAAGCCCAAGCACAAACCAAACCCTACTATATAAGCTTCTTCTTCCCATTTTAAAACCCTAGCCTCCCAAAATTTCATCCTCCTTCTTGCAAAAGGAAACCACAAAGGTAGATTTTAATCCTCTATTAATTTTAGTATGTTTATATGCATATATGTATATATGTTATGTGTATATGTGTGTGCGTGAGTTTGTGATTTGGGTGTGTGATGTGGTATGAATGAGAGAGACGGACGAGAGATGATGGAGAGGGATCGACGGCGGCGGCGTTGGTGGCTCCGGTCACTGGCGTTCGGCCGAGAAGAGAGGGGTGGCGGCGGCGGTTTCGCTGTGGTGTGGGTGCGTCGCGTGAGTGTGTGTGTGATGTTGCTGTGGTGTGTGTGCTGCGTGTGTGCGTGAGTGTGTGCGACAGTGAGAGAGGATAGTGGTGGCGGTGGCGACGGCGGCCGAGCAGCGCCGTCGCGTGTGTGTGTGCTGTTGCCGTGCTGTGTGTGTGTTCGTGTATGTGTGTGAGTTGTGGTGTTGTGCGTGTGTTACGCGAGTAGAGAGGAGGCCGTGGAGGAGACGATCGAGCAACTTCATGACGGCGAGGCTCACGACATGGGACGCGCAGTGGTGGCGGCGATCTCGTGTGGGTGTGTGTTGTGTGTGTCGTGAGAAGAGACAGAGAGAGAGAGAGGCCGAGAGAGAGTGAGGGAGATGCAAGAGAGAGAGAAGAGAGAAAATAAAAAAATTGACGTCGCCGGAAGTTGGCCGCCGGCGACGGCGGCTGGCCGGAAAGCGGCGCCGGATTTTGGGAGAGTGATAGGTTTAGGGTTTGAGAGTTATGGGCTTGTTTTGTATTTAAATTAAATGGGCTTGTTTCTTTTTCTTTTAAATAAAATAGTTGGGCCCATTTTTTTTAAATTAAAATGGTTGGGCCCATTTTTTTTAAATTTAAAGGTGTTGGGCCTTGTTTTATTTATTTAATGTATTGGGCTCTTCCTATTTAATAATTGGGCTGAGATTATTTTAAAAAAAAATGCTGGGCCTTGTTCTATATTAATAATTAAATGGGCTGATTTATCTAAATTAATGTGATGGGCCATTAAAAAAAATGATATGGGCTCTGAATTTATTCTAAGTTTTGGGCTAGAAGCATAATAAAGGAATGGGCCGATTTTATTTTTATGTTGGGCTCAGTTTACTTTAATTGTTGGGCTGAAAGTATTTTAATTCAATAGTTGGACTTTAGATTAAATAAAATATGGGCTTAGATTTAATTAATGATTGAGCTTTAACTTAATTAAGGACTTGACTTGCTTTAATTAATTAAATCCTTAGACTTTAATTAATTAAATAAATAAAGTTTAACTTTAAGACTTAATTAATTAAATTATATTAAGTCTTATTAATTAAATAATTAACTTAAACTTAATTATAAGTTTAAATTATTTAATTATGGTAAGTTAATTAATTATTATTAAGTTTAATTAATTGATGGATTAAGTTAAGGTTAAGTCAAGTTTAAATTATCTTAATTTATGATTGAGACCTCTTTAATTAATGTAATTAATTTCTTTTAATGAAATTAATTAAGTTAGAATAATTAAATAAATTAAATTATGCTAGTCAAGTGCATAATTCGATAATTATATTATGTGTTATATAGCGAGAGTCCTTAATATATATATATATGATTTTAGTGTGCAATTTAATTGCATTATACTTTTATAAAAGTATTTAACAAAAGAAGATTATGAAATTAATTTGTTTTTAAGCGAAAAGTCGAGCAAGGGTATTGTTGGTGCCTTAGCGATATAAATTAGTTTTCTAATCTAATTATATTTTGAAAACCGGACTTAACGAATCATAAGCTAGTATCCTCCTTTACTTGAATTTAAGGCTAGCTTTTGAGACCTATTAAGATTAGTGCTTCTTGTAGGTTTTATCGATCAAGGGATTAGCGCTAACTTTCCGAGACACATATTATTGTGATTTCTTCGAGCTTTGTCCTATCGAGGTGGGCTTACTTTACAAAAGTATAATTGAGTTATATGCTCGATATTTCATGAAATCTGTTGTTTATCCAATAAAATGTTTTTGTGCGCTCTACTGCTTAAGGCTCGTAAATGTATCGATCGAGATTCTCTTTTAAACTAACACGTTAATTGAGAATTGTGTACCTTTTAGTTGTTTCGGTGGGTTGATCTCCATCGGGCACTAACCAAGTAATGAGGCGTTATAAGGGTGCTTGTGCGGATGTGTTCCGAGATGCGTCGTATTATTATGGTGCTTGTGCGGATACGTTCAAGTACATCATGGATTGTCGGGTTCGTCCCGATGACAATAATGGGAGAATGTGATCCGACGGTGGCTAGAGGTCCGGGATCAAAGCGAGTAACAGAAGAGTCGTCACAATGGGCCCAAATGAATGAAATATTTTTGCATGCTTAGAAGTGGTTTCTCTTTTTAAAAACCTTCTAAGTTATGTTATCATGATTGGATAAACTGCTTTTACGGATTTATGAAATGTTTATGAAAATGCATGCCCACTGAGTACATTAGTACTTAGCCCAAATATTTTCAAATGTTTTCAGGTTGATCAATGGGCGGCCGACAGGCGGAGAGAGATTGAGTTCACTCCGTATTTTGTGGATTATTTACGCATTTAGACTTCGATGAATTAACTCTAATTTTATTTTCCTTCTTGTCTATGACTTGAATTGTACCTTTTGATGAGCTTAGACTACGAATCTTTGATGTTTAGCATTTTGACGTATTTTGGCTATTAGAAGCACGAAACTAAACTTGTGATCCTGAGGATAAATATTGTTTTGATTGGATTACATCCTTGATGTCTTCCATATTCATATAGGAAGCTATTCCCAAATCCTAAGGGTTATTGCCTTGACCATTCGAGTCAACTCATTTACTTCATATTTTCATTATTTTTATTAAATCGGCACTGATTCTGAGCTTAGTCATTTCTAGAAACCGGGCGTGACAGTGGTATCGAGCATAAGTTTTCTTTCGTGTCTCATTGCCAAAACCTTTTCATGTCGAGTCTAGAATAGTATCCTAGACTTCTTGAAATCTCGGTGACTCTCAACATCGTCACGCCTAACCGATCAACAAAGGTATGATTTTAAAAGTTTCAAAGTTTTGACTATGAAATCATGTATGCCATTGATGAAAGTTGTCATGTGAATTATCAAGTTATTTTCATATGTTGTTTTGTGAATTGTTTAATTGTTTTCACAATATCATTGTGAGTCATTGTACTCGAGATAAGCTAAGTTCATTGTCGTGTTAGGGACAACCCAACCCTTAACGACAAATGAAATTGATTGTCGAATTAGATTTTCAAATCTTTTCGATAATGCATGAGGCGTTATCTAAGTTCATTGTCGTGTTAAGGACAACCCGAACCATAACGACACAAAAGAAATTGATTTTGAATTAGATTTTCAAATCTTTTCGATCATGTATAAGGCTGTTGGAACCTACATGATAATAGCTTCCACAAAAGCGAAAATGATTGATGGCGATATTTTGGATTCATATCACGAAATGATCGAAATAAGGTATGGGTTCTATCACAAACCGTGTGTACCCAGGATTGTTTTGAAATGTAAGTCATGATAGCTTCGCTATAACAACGTAGAAAGAACTAGTTCACTTTGTTTCACATAGAAGAGTTTGAACATAGAAGTCACATGAAAAGGATTTAGGATTCACTTTAGTTACACCATTATGGTTATGATTAGTTCTCATGTAGGTGTTAACTTATCAAGAATGAAAGACGTCGATAGAGAATGTTAGGGGCGAGGGCGAGGGCGATGGCGATGGCGTGGTCGTGAACAAGGAAGAGGTTTTGTCCATCAAGAACATAGCTCACGAGTTACACCGGACCGCATGAATGAAGAAAGGTTCATAAAGAGAAACCTCTGTTGTTCAATGGACCGGGTGATCCGATGGATCTTGAGAAATGGATACGAGTGTGGAGCAATTTTTAACTATATTCGATTTGAAGACAAGAAAAAAAAAGTGAAGTCGTCACTACCGGTTGGTGAAAGAAGCTGACTTCTGGTGGGAGTCAGTGAAACGCACCATGACTGAGGAAGAACTCGAGAACCTCACATGGGAAGAATTCATGATTGAATTGTATGAGAAATACATACCAGGATGTTACCGTCAGAAGAAACAGAACGAGTTCTGGAATCTGAAGCAGAGAACTCACATGCTTCTTGTAAGGCTTTAGACTTAACTCCTGAACCATATAGTGAAGTTTTAGTGATTAGCACACCAAGTGGAGAAAGAATGTCTGCTGAACATATTGTCTCGAACTTAGAATTGAACATAGGTGCTGAAGAATTTAGGGCAGACTGATATGTCATCTCTATGATAGAATTTGACATCATCTTAGGAATGGATTGACTCACCAAAGTCAATACCACAATTTTGTGTAATGAGAGAAAGATCTCTTTCCAAACCCTTGGAAAGGAGGGAACGAATTTCCATGGGATAAGAATGGAAAAAGGAGTATCGGTGATATCTGCCATGAAAGCCACCAAGATTATGAAGAAAGGAGGTTACTATGCAATTCTCGTCAGTTTGACAAGAAAACCAGAAGTGGAGAAAACGATTGGAGAAGTTCGATGGTTCGAGAAATGCGAAGATGTTTTTCGAAAAGAATTGCGGGTATGCCACGGATCGGCAATTAGAGTTCTGAATCGACTTAGAACCGGAGCGCTCCGGTGTCAAAAGCACCGTATAGGATGGCCCCACCCAATTACAAGAACTAAAGATTGATTGCGGAGGCTGTTGGACCTAGGTTTCATACAACCTAGTGTATCGCCATGGGAGCACCAGTCTATTCGTCGAAGAAGAAAGGCGGAACATTAAGGATGTGTATCGATTACAGAGAATTGAACAAGCTCACTATTAAGAATAGATATCCTCTCCCCAGGATAGACGACTTGTTCGACCAACTGAAAGGAGCTGGAGTATGTTCCAAGATAGACCTAAGGTCTGGATACCATCAGCTAAAAATGAGAAGGGATGATATTCCCAAACAGCGTTTAGGACACGTTACGGACATTACGAGTTCACAGTAATGCCGTTTGGGTTGACAAATGCCCCAGCTGCTTTTATGGATATGATGAATAGAGTATTCCATCAATATCTCGATAGTTTCGTCTTAGTGTTTATCGATGATATTCTCATCTACTCTAAGACCGAGGAACAACAAGAAGAGCACTTGCTTGTTGTACTCGAGATTTTGTGAAACGAGAAATTATATGCCAAATTCAGCAAGTGTGAATTTTGGTTAAAGGAAGTGATGTTTCTCGGACATATCGTGTCAGCTGAGGGAATTAAAGTAGATCTTGCTAAAGTGGAAGCCGTCAAAGGATGGAGGACACCATCAAACGCCAGTGAGATCAGAAGTTTTCTCGGTTTGGCAGGATACTACAGACGTTTCATTGAAGGATTCTCAAAATTTGCTAGGCCAATGACACAGCTTCTAAGAAAAGGGACCAAGTATATTTGGACCGAAGACTGTGAAAAGAGTTTTCAAGAACTTAAGACAAAGCTAACCACTACTCGGTGTTAGCAATCCCGGAGGAGAATGAAGGATTCGTAGTTTTACGGATGCATCAAAGTTGGGACTGTGTTGTGTACTAATGCAAAACCGGAAGGTGATAGCATACACATCTCGTCAATTGAAGCCCCGTGAGTTGAATTATCCGACTCGTGACTTAGAGTTAGCTGCGATCGTGCATGCTTTGAAGATCCGGAACACCACCTTTATGGAGTCGGTGTGAAATCTTCACGGATCATAAGAATTTGAAGTATTTTTTTTTTTTTTTTTCGAGCGGGAGGATCCGAATATGAGATTTCAAATTTTATTATTACCCAAGTTACGTCATTGAGTTTAACTCTATGATCTAGTTTCAACTGGAAATCACTTGAGTTTTCACTTTTCGTGAAAGAAGTTTACAAACGAAAATTTCATAAAAGCGTCATTTTGAAACCAAGCCTTCATGTGACCGAGAAGTATTTGTGGCGGTCCAGCCAACCCATATGACCAAAGACATCTCGATGGTCGTCATTCGATCTTGGATCCTATATTCCAATTATTCAATTCGAGGAACATATTGGTTCAAACTCTCAAAAGTTCGATCGACTCAATTTCAACCCTTACCCTTGTAAGTCGTTTTGATAAGTTTTCTTCAATCCTCGAAACTAATAAGTACGATGTAGGTTGACTTACCTTGTCACCTAAGTTTTCGAATTTGTAAGTGATAGACATCAAGTTATGGCGTAGAAGTTCTCGATGAGATGAGATATATATTTTCCTATGAAACACCTAAGTACGATGACCCTTGATGGGCTTTGTGGATACTGATGACAGTAAAGTTATACCCCTATGTGAGTGTTATGATAAGAAAGTTATGAACGAAATACTCTTTAGCATTGAGTGCAAGAGTAGAAGTAAAGGAATATATATGATATTCTTGGGAAATAATCTCATATTAATATTTTCTAAAGAGAGATTTCAACTTATCTTGAAGATAGTTGATTGTCCTTAAGACCTCGTTAGTAGGTTGGACATGTTTAAAGTTGGTGATGCACGAGACTCTTTTCAATGGACATATAAGGAATGATAGCATCTTTGTTAACAAATCTCTCGCTTTATACCTCAACCCTTAGAATTATGCTTGAGCATAATTGATTTCGAATATCTGAGACCTTGTATGGTCGAAAATATTGATCACCACTTTGTTGGGATGAAATGAGTGAAAGAAAGTTACTAGGTCCGGATCGGTACAACAATATTGGAAAGGTCGATCACATCAAGCAAAGAATCAAAGAAGCTCGGGACGGACAAAGTCTTACGCGACAAGCGTCGATCAAACTTAGAATTCAATTTCGGGATCGAGTTTTCTTAAGGTTTCTCCTTCAAAGGGAGTTATACGTTTTGGCAAGATATGAAAGTTACGACCCGCTATATAGGACTTTTCGAGATCTGAGCGGGGGTAGGCCTTGTAGCTATAGGTTGGCTTTGCCACCAAGCAATTGAGGCGTGCACAATGTGTTTCATGTCTCGCAATTAAGAAAAATACGTGTTTGATCCGAAACATGTAATTAAGCCCGATGAAGTAGTCTAACTGGGACTTAAGTTATGAAGAAATACATGTCCAAATTTTGGATAGAAAAGTTCAAGTTTTACGGAACAACAAACAAATTGTTCTCGTCAAAGTAAAGTGGAATCATCACGGTACGGAGGAGGCCACATGGGAACTTGAGGACAAAATAAAAACTAAGTATCCCGATTTAGATTACCAAGGTATGGAATTTCGAGGGCGAAATTTTTATAAGGATGGAGGGATGTCATATCCGTCTTTCTTAATAAGATTAGAATGACTTTCGAACTTAGAATTTAAAATGATTAGTGCTTGATGAAAGAATTTTTTAAAATTTCAACAAAAGAATTTATTTCACTAATTATTATCAAGTGATTACGAGAATTTTTATATATTATATAATAATTGAATATGATTTATATATATATATACTTATAAATCATTATATCAAAATGATATACTAATGTTTAATTATTAATTCACATTCTTAAGGATCGAACTTGAGCCGTGAATAATTTATTTAATGGGTTTTAGTTTACAAAGCCCAAGTAAAAGCCCAAGCACAAACCAAACCCTACTATATAAGCTTCTTCTTCCCATTTTAAAACCCTAGCCTCCCAAAATTTCATCCTTGCTTCTTGCAAAAGGAAACCACAAAGGTAGATTTTAATCCTCTATTAATTTTAGTATGTTTATATGCATATATGTATATATGTATGTGTATATATGTGTGCGTGAGTTTGTGATTTGGGTGTGTGATGTGGTATGAATGAGAGAGGCAGACGAGAGATGATGGAGAGGATCGGCGGCGGCGTTGGTGGCTCCGGTCATTGGCGTTCGGCCGAGAAGAGAAGTGGCGGCGGCGGTTTCTTTTGTGGTGTGGGTGCGTCGCGTGAGTGTGTGTGTGATGTTGCTGTGGTGTGTGTGCTGCGTGTGTGCGTGAGTGTGTGCGACAGTGAGAGAGGATAGTGGTGGCGGTGGCGACGGCGGCCGAGCAGCGCCGTCGCGTGTGTGTGTGCTGTTGCCGTGCTGTGTGTGTGTTCGTGTATGTGTGTGAGTTGTGGTGTTGTGCGTGTGTTCTGCCGAGTAGAGAGGAGGCCGTGGAGGAGACGACCGAGCAACTCGCAGACGGCGAGGCCTGCCGGACATGGGACGGCAGTGGTGGCGGCGATCTCATGTGGGTGTGTGTGTGTGTGTCGTGAGAGAGAGAGAGAGAGAGAGAGAGAGGAGATGGAAGAGAGAGAGAGAGAAAAAAAAAATTGACGTCATGGAAGTTGGCCATGGCGACAATGGCCGGAAATGGCCGGGATTTTGGGAGAGTGATAGGTTTAGGGTTTGAGAGTTATGGGCTTGTTTTGTATTTAAATTAAATGGGCTTGTTTCTTTTTCTTTTAAATAAAATAGTTGGGCCCATTTTTTTTAAATTAAAATGGTTGGGCCCATTTTTTTAAATTTAAAGGTGTTGGGCCTTGTTTTATTTATTTAATGTATTGGGCTCTTCCTATTTAATAATTGGGCTGAGATTATTTTAAAAAAAATGCTGGGCCTTGTTCTATATTAATAATTAAATGGGCTGATTTATCTAAATTAATGTGATGGGCCATTAAAAAAAAATGATATGGGCTCTGAATTCATTCTAAGTTTTGGGTTAGAAGCATAATAAAGGAATGGGCCGATTTTATTTTTATGTTGGGCTCAGTTTACTTTAATTGTTGGGCTGAAAGTATTTTAATTCAATAGTTGGACTTTAGATTAAATAAAATATGGGCTTAGATTTAATTAATGATTGAGCTTTAACTTAATTAAGGACTTGACTTGCTTTAATTAATTAAATCCTTAGACTTTAATTAATTAAATAAATAAAGTTTAACTTTAAGACTTAATTAATTAAATTATATTAAGTCTTATTAATTAAATAATTAACTTAAACTTAATTATAAGTTTAAATTATTTAATTATGGTAAGTTAATTAATTATTATTAAGTTTAATTAATTGATGGATTAAGTTAAGGTTAAGTCAAGTTTAAATTATCTTAATTTATGATTGAGACCTCTTTAATTAATGTAATTAATTTCTTTTAATGAAATTAATTAAGTTAGAATAATTAAATAAATTAAATTATGCTAGTCAAGTGCATAATTCGATAATTATATTATGTGTTATATAAGCGAGAGTCCTTAATATATATATATGATTTTAGTGTGCAATTTAATTGCATTATACTTTTGTAAAAAGTATTTAACAAAAGAAGATTATGAAATTAATTTGTTTTTAAACGAAAAGTCGAGCAAGGGTATTGTTGGTGCCTTAGCCGATATAAATTAGTTTTCTAATCTAATTATATTTTGAAAACCGGGCTTAACGAATCATAAGCTAGTATCCTCCTTTACTTGAATTTAAGGCTAGCTTTTGAGACCTATTAAGATTAGTGCTTCTTGTAGGTTTTATCGATCAAGGGATTAGCGCTTTCACGAGACGCATATTATTGTGATTTCTTGAGCTTTGTCCTATCAAGGTGGGCTTACTTTACAAAAGTATAATTGAGTTATATGCTCGATATTTCATGAAATCAAACCGTTTATCCATAAAATGTTTTGTCGCGCTCTACTGTTTAAGGCTCGTAAATGTATCGATCGAGATTCTCTTTAAACTAACACGTTAATTGAGAATTGTGTACACCGTTAGTTGTTTCGGTGGGTTGATCTCCATCGGGCACTAACAGTAATGAGGCGTTATAAGGGTGCTTATCGGATGTGTTCGGAGTATGTCATGTTATTATGGTGCTTGTGCGGATACGTTCAAGTACATCATGGATTGTCCGGTTCGTCCCGATGACAATAATGGGAGAATGTGATCCGACGGTGGCTAGAGGTCCGGGATCAAAGCGAGTAATGAAGAGTCGTCACAATGGGCCCAAATGAATGAAATATTTTTGCATGCTTAGAAGTGGTTTCTCTTTTAAAAACCTTCTAAGTTATGTTATCATGATTGGATAAAGCGCTTTTACGGTTTATGAAATGTTTATGAAAATGCATGCCCACCGAGTACATTAGTACTTAGCCCAAATATTTTCAAATGTTTTCGGGTTGATCAATGGGCGACGGGCGAGTGAGATTTGAGTTCACTCCGTATTTTGACGGATTATTTCTGCATTTAGACTTCCGCTGATGAATTAACTCTAATTTTATTTTCCCTTCTTGTCTATGACTTGAATTGTACCTTTTGATGAGCTTAGACTCTGAATCCTTGATGTTTAGCATTTTGACGTATTTTGGCTATTAGAAGCACGAAACTAAACTTGTGATCCTGAGGATAAATATTGTTTTGATTGGATTACATCCTTCGATGTCTTCCATATTCATATAGGAAGCTATTCCCAAATCCTAAGGGTTATTGCCTTGACCATTCGAGTCAACTCATTTACTTCATATTTTTCATTATTTTTATTCGTCGCGCCTTGATTTACGAGCTTCCGTCATTTCTAGAAACCGGGGCGTGACATCCAGACTGTCTTGTCACAATAGGAGGCAATACATTCGCTTGAGCTACCTCATTTGGAACCGACCACTCATTGAATTGAGGACATGATTCATCGCACCTTGTATGTCTCAATTAAAGTGTTGGTCGTGTAGTATGATTCGACGTAATTGTGGATGGATTCTCCGGTCTCCTTGTCGATGAAAAGTATTAGTATGAGTTACATGAAAATAAAACGACGTGTAGTATTAGTATTAAAACATACTTAATGGCAGCAATTGCGTGTGAACACGACATCCGTCTTGGTTAAATTCTCGACAATCACACGATTTGAGTTGAAGATCGACCGGGAAGTTCCTAACGCCGCATCGCACCCTATATTTTGCATTTGTAGACCTCGTCGTGAAATAACGATGACTTTTCGACACCGCTCTCGTAAGCTTTTTATTTGCTCCTCGATTGAGATAGTTGTCCGACCTACGTCTTTCTTTGCTCGTCTATCGTTGAACCATTGCTCAATTACAAGTCGATTGTCTCCAACATTGAGCATATTGGAAGGCGCCGCCCATAATAATCGAGAGTTAAATGACTCTGCTGCATTTGATGTTAAGAAACTAAAAGCGGCTCACGGGGACTTTGAGCGGACCCATTTTTCCGGTCCTACACGGAGCGGTTTTGGTATCTTTATCATTTATGCTCTCGATAGCAGACATAGCACGTTGGTATTGTCTGGGCTCGTATGCATAAGCAGCTTCTTGGAACATTTCCACCACAGTGCCGCTGCGAAACTGTTTGATCTTGTTCACTAAGTGGTAGAAGCATAAGGCGTGATGAGCTTGTGGAAATACTCTCTCGATGGCGTTAGCTATGGACACGTGTGCGTCCGAGACAATTAAGAGGTTTTCAGTATTTCCAAATACCCGTTGGATGCGTGAGATAAACCATGACCAAGATTCATCATTCTCAATTGGCCCAACACCATATGCCAACGGGAACACTTGCTCGTTGGCATCCTTCGTTACTGCAACAAATAAAATTCCCTTATTCTTTCCGCGAGGTGAGTACCATCTCGACGATCAACGGTCTCAAACAAAAATAGAAGAGGCAATAGATGCGGCGAGAGCAACGAACAGATACCGAATCGACCATCACCATCGACCTCATAATCGATAAATGTACAGGGATTAAATCGTCTCAACATCTGCAGATAACCCGTAGCATTTGGAATGGTGATCATGCCGTCCGTATATCAACTCAATCGCTGTATGTCGGGCTCGCAACGCCACATCATAACTAATGCGGACACCAAAATCATGTTTCAACTCCGCCATAATTGATTTAGGCTTCATGATTTCACCTATTGTGCGCATTTTTCGAGCATAATACGCTGCAACTATCTTTGAATGAACCTTCAATTGACCAACACAACCCAAATCACGGTGGCATTGGTGTTCAGATATAAACTTATAAACTTTCCAAATATTACCTCGTTGGGCAGCTCGTAACTCAAAGTTACACCTCTCAGAGTGCTTGCATTTAAATGTCAGTCGTGTTGTATCTAAACGACCAACAACGTATTCCCCCCCCTGCTCCATATGCCACAGACCAACAGCAAGATAGATGTCATCTTTGTTATAGTAATATGAATTACTACTCAATTCTCCATCCCTTGTCGGGTCCATTTCACGAGCAACAAGTGAGGCTGCAGCGTTGAGCGGAATGACCGGAACTAACCAGTTAGTTAGTTCTTCAACATCGGGTTGGTTGACATCTTCTGGATATGTGCTTGGATTAATCAAAGATAATAGTTTGGGAAGTCCTCCATCTCTTCGAATCCATCCTGCAAAATCAATAAACGTATTATTTAAAATTGATTGTTCGGGATGGTCATCGGAGGCATCTGAGTCGGTCTCTTCGAGATCTTCGGTCTCAGGTACATATTCTTCTTCTTCGTCGTCTTCTCCATCAACATCATCATTCTGAATAGGAGTTGTTGGCCTTGTTATCTCCGTAGCGTGCCTTTGGGATTCAGAAAACCAATCACCAGAAAGCATACTTGGAACATCTTGTAAATATTCTCCTTGCATCTCCGTGTGGATCGAATGATTGGGCTCTCCCGGGTTTGATCCACTCGCAATATTTGTAGTGTTGTGAGCTACATAAACGCGTGGATATTCTTCGGACATGCACAATCGAGCAAATATTTCATCATCGGTTAAAAATGATTTTATTATTCGACCATATCGAGATGTGGATAAATAAAATAATTGATAATCCGTGCTCAATTCATTGGCCTGCAATACGTGATTGATATAGTATATGAGGCTGTAAAGAAAACGATCTGTAATTTGGGCAATTTGTTGACACCCGCCAATATACGTACAATCACTATCAAACTCTCCACCATAATTCACAGTAATGAATTTCCAATTGTCCATCTACATAAAGAAAGAATAAATAAAAATATTAAAACAAAATTCCCAATCAAAATATACATACATGTAAATATAGTATATTATTGGGGTTGCTGGCGAATTACCTTTGATATTGGAAAATGATTGAATTCTCCGTGGTTTTCCTTCAAATACTCTGCTTCAATTTCAATTGGAAAGTTTATGATATTGGAAAATGAAGTTATGAGATGTGAATGAATGAATGAATTAAGTAAATTTTATAGAAGGTAAACAACAACAAATGATGGGTGTCTGTGCAGCATTCACGTGAAATTACTGTGGCTACAATGAATTCAGACTCATTATTGTATAGAGTTATTGTAATAACAGTAAAATCAGACCTATTATTGTACTAAATTCAGACCTATTATATCAGTTTCACGTGAATGAATTGAATGCTACAATAATTTGAGAGAAAATTCAAAGCAATTACAAAGGAAAATAATTAAAAAAATAAATAAAATTAAACCGATCGGATCCGGTCGGTGTGTAGGTCTCGGATTCCATACACACGATAGAATCCGATCGGTATGCTAACGAATCCGAGCATGCAATATACAATAAAGAATCCGATCAGTACGATCGGAATCCGGTCGGACACCGATCGGAATCCGACCGACCTCATAAACGATATTTCCTTTTCTGAATCTGGTCGTATCCGAGCACAAGATATCGGATTCCGGGCGTATTTCGTTATTTTACACAAAAAACAAAGACAGCTTTTGTCAACATTTGAGGGTATATTTGTCCATACAATATAAACCTACATGATTTCGCATGTTTTTATCCCATCTGATATTTATGCATATGTCTTATGAGATATGGGTAATTCGCCAGGTGCCCCTTATAAAATTTATACGGACCGCATATATATATCTATATATATATATATATAGATCAAATAGTATGTGAGTCTGAGGTATTATGTAGTACTCAATCTCATCCACTCATCTCATAGATCATATGTTGGAGATCTTTTCGGATTTTTTAAGCTTAATTTCATTGATTTCGCTACAGTAAGAGTATATTAGTAATTTGATTTGTTACGTGATTACGAAAAACAAACAATGCATTTAGTTGAACAGAACAATGCATTTAATTGAACACAAAAATACATGCAATTGAACAGAAAAATGAATGTAGATTGAAAGCGTGCGCCCATCGCCCAAGACGGCTTCGCCCTCAACATACCGGTGCTCACAAGATCATCCCAAAGGCGTTCGCGCGTCTGTTGGCCAACAATGCATTTTTACATTTTGTAAGATGCATGAACATGTTTTATTAAATGCATGAACGTATTTTGTTAAATGCATGTTTGTGGTGTGCCAACATGCAATTTTATGCTTTGTTAAAAGCAGTTTATGTTTTTCGACAACAAATCTATCATCCATCCTTCTCCGTCAATTCCGTCGTCTCTTTTGCCGATTAATCGACGAATTTCACCATGAACCACTAACATAGTCACCATCTCTCTCGATTCTTCAATCCTCTATCAAACTCATCTTCTAGTTTTTCTCAAAATTCATCAATTTTGTTCTCAAATTAAATTTTCTTCTTCTTTTTTTCTTTTAAAATCTATTATTTTTTGCTATCCGTATGTATTATTACTGATATCCGTCGTCATCGCCACCGTCCGCTGCAGCCGTTGTCGTCACCGTGCGTTGCCGTCATTGTAAAAAAAATGGAAGAAGAAGAAGAAGAAGGCTGACTTGTTTTCTTCCCATTTTGCCCATTGCGAAAATTTTAAAAAGAAGAAGGAAAAGGAGCTGCCACATGTCAGCTTATAGTGCGGCCACATGTTCAAAATATGTAGTCTAGATTGATACTACATACTATTTGGGGATCGGATACTATGAAAATCCAACTATATATATATAAGGGTTAACGTAAAAAAAAAAAAATTATGAATTTGCTGTGAAAGTTGATGAATCCGTCGGAAAAGTTACTGAATCCAAAACAATGAAATTTTATCCATCATAGGATTCGAACCCGGGTGAAAAATATCAAATTTCTGGATTCAGTAACTTTCTCAGCAGATGCATCAATTTTTATATTGAATTTATTTTGTTCAGAATAAAATTTTGTGGTTTTTAGTTCTCACGTTAAAAATGATTCTTATTTGAACCCAACTATATATATATATATATATATATATATAGGAGTGATCAAATAGTACACGAGCCTGAGGTAGTATGTAGTACTCAATCTCATCCACTCATCTCATAGATCCTATGGTGGAGATTTTTTAGGATTTTTAAGCCATTTGGTGATTTACATCTGATGAGGCAGATTAGTAATTTGATTTTTTTTTGTAATACAAAAAAAACATGCATGTTTTAAAACAAAAAACTGCATAAGTTTGAACACAAAGCTGCATATGTTTGAACATAAAACTGCATACGTGTTAACAAAAATTCATGAGATTTATTTATCTAGAAACTACATGCATATTATTATACAGAAAACTGCATACGATTAAACATAAAACTACATAATGTTGAACACAAAATACATATATGATTGATTTCTTCAAAATTTATTCTCACGTTTAAATCGATTACTTCTAACTTCATAATTCGAAAGAAAACAAATGATCAATAATAAAGAAACCAAATGATCAACGAGATAAGTGTTTATGTATATTGGAGAAGATATAAAGAGAGATATCGTGAATGAGAAACCTATGATTTTCTTTTTTAAAGAATGCGGGTTTGTGTTTCGTAGTATGCATATTTATGTTTAGTCGTATGCAAATTATTGTTTTATAATATGCATATTTTTTTAGAAAATATACAGTTTTATATTTTTTAGTATGCATGTTTACGTTTTACAGAATGTATGTTGATGTTTTGTGGTATGCAGTTTTACCTTTTGCAGTATGCATACTTTATTTTCGACAATAAAACTCCTCATTATCCTTCTTCGTCGTTTTGCTGCTTCTTTCTCCGATTACCAACGAATTTCGCCGTAAACTACCGCCATAATCACCATGTCTCTCGATCCTTCAAAATCCACATCTCTTTTTTAAAAAAATCTCTCAAATTTCATCTCAAAATCTTATTTTTCATATCTTTTTCTTTCAAAAGTTGTTGTCTAATGCTTCACGCCGCTTCTATCACGATGCCACCGTCGTTGCTATCGCATCGCAACAGCTCTGCCCCTCTTCATCGTCGCCGTCGTAAAAAAATTCGAAGAAGATGAAGAAAATCGGAGGAGATGAGAAAAGAAGAGAAGGAGGAGGAGGAGGAGGAAGAAGAAGAATGTGGATGCTAAGTTTTTATTTTTACCCATTATACTCTTGCGAAAATTAAAAAATAAATAAATAAAAAGGGACTGCCATGTGTCAGCTTGTGGTGTGGCCACGTGTTCAA
>CM072816.1:13046338-13271924 GCA_036937905.1 Salvia rosmarinus
GTTGGTCATGGTATTATAATATATACACAAAAGGGCTGGGCCGGGTTATTACTTGGAGTGATATTGGGCTACTGATAGTATATATATATATATATATAGAGAGATAGAGAGAGAGAGAGAGAGAGAGAGATAGATTAGCTTTTATAGCAAATTAATTAAAGAAGATTCTGGCACAAATTTTGTGCAACAAAAGTTGGTCTCGATAGTTGGTCTCGATTATTTTGACTCGACACAAATTTTGTGCAATAAAAGTTGTTCTCTCGCTGAAATTTTCGTGTAATAGTATTATGATTTGATGAAAATATATTAAAATAATCAAACGGGTATACATTGCACTTATTTTTACAAATGGATATTCACGACACATTTTACAAAATTGGGTAAATAAACTTCAACCCTTAAAATATTTTTGCATTATTGAAAGCATTATTGATAAGATAGATATGTATATAGGTGGTACGTCTTGTTTTAGGTGGATAGGTGTGAATAGTAGTAGAACCATTAGATGTTAGATATTTTTGTCTATAACAGTAATCCTTCCATTGTAAAAACATTCCGAGAAATCTTTCGACAATAAACCTTTGAGTCGAAAACAAAACATGTGTTGTTAAGTTTTGACTTTCTTTCTTTTTACCAATCATAAATTCTATACCAATCCTTAAAGCTACATAATATATCTCATTCCATACATAAAAAATCCTTCAATTCCATCAACATATTGTCTCGGAAACGAAGGCTCCGTCCATGTTTTTCATCATAAGAGCTCAAAGTAGCTCTATCCGTAAATATTTTCTATTTTCTTTTGTGGTTTAATGTGAAAAACACACCCTACCCCCTTTATGGTATCGTAGCTACAAAACTTCGAGGCCTAAAAGACTAGGACAGCTTAACGTGTTAGGTAAATATGATGTTGTAAGTCCTCTTGTTGTTAAGAACCCGCCTAGGTGCAAGTGATTAAGATGTTTTTAGTAATGATATTATATTGGTGCGTAGAGTCGATTTTTGAAACTCTTAAACCATATATATGTATATTATGTTGTTTTAATAAAAATGGATATGTTTAATCATAAGAATAAGGATGATATTTGAATTTATGAGAAGTATTAGAGTAAGAAATTTTAATCATCGATCAAAACTCGTTTGTTCAACTGATTTTTCAGATCTTGAGAATCTTAGAGATAAGCATAAAATATCTTGCATAATTATAATTTTATTTGTCAATTTGATCGAAAATTTAAACATATATTACATCTTAAATAGTCATTTAAAGCGTATTATAGATTTAATTATAAATTTAAGTCGTAATTTTGAAAGAATAAAAACGATAGTAATAATCTACTTAAAGAAATAATACAAAGTAATCAAGAAAAGAATAAATTAATTAAATAGGTCGTTGAAAAGTATGATTATATTAAAGAACAAAATAATCAAATAATCTCGTAAATTAAACAATTAAATAAAAATTTACCTAGTAATCAAATTAATCGCTAAGTTACTTAATAGAAAATTTAAAACCAAAGAAAGTTACCATAAAGGGGGTAGGTGTGTTTTTCTGGTTACACATTAAACCACATAAAGAAAATAGAAAATATATACTTGATAGAGCTCACTGTAGCTCTTATGATAGAAACAGGGGACTGAGTCTTCGCTTCGCACAATATGTTCATTGAATTGAAGGATTTTTTTTTAATGTATGGAATGAGATATTATGTAGCTCTAAGGATCGGGTATAGTATTTATGATTGGTAAATGAGTAAGAAAGTGAAAACTTAACAACACATGTTTGTGTTTTAAAGCTCAAAGGTTTATTGCTTGGAAGATTTCTGATTGTTTTTTACAATGGAAGGATTGCCTATTTATAGAAAAAGATATCTAACATCTAATGAGCTACACTATTCACACCTCATCCACCCAAAACAAGACGTAACACCCATCTACCTATCCTATCGACACTGTCGCTTAGCCGCTCAAAATAAATTTATAACCTATTGCCCACCACAAGCGTAGCCATGATAAGTATAGGGTCGATCCCACGAGGAGTTGGTGCAATCTCTAATGTCACGATGTCACTTAAAAGGAACGAGAGGGTCAGAATTATCTCGATCACTATAGGTAGACTAAAATAACACGAAACAAACTCAGCGGAATATCAAATAATAAGACGAGTCGGCTTGGGCAACAACTTCGTGAAGACGATTAATACTCGGTCCTAGGTGCAAAGGTTTTCACTACATGACATGCATCAACCGGTTATAAGAGACATACGTCAGGACCGCTGTCACGCATCACGCCGACGACGCACCCTCCAAGTCTATCCTTTCTGTAAAGAAGGCAAGGACACCCTATGCAAACTATCTAACCCAGAATGCCCACGCACGAGACACCTCCAAGACATGCAAGCCCTACAGCAACGTTATGATCTAGATGGACCCGTATTGGCAAAGGCAAATGCTATGACTACTCCAACTCGCCCACACCAACAGATTATTTGGGTGCGGACACCGACACTTAATCCAATTATTACTTGCAACCCTCCCTTACCCACTATGTTATTTGCAACCAACACACCGAGTTTGGTTAAGTTATATATTGCCCATGACCTAGTGCTTGGGAACACACGCGTGCATCGTAATGCCCTACTTAGACCTCTCGAGTTATATTAATCATGCTCCACTTAGTCACGCCCAACCGTAATAAAGACTTAGCTAGACATAAAATAAACAAACATGCAATGCTTAATTGAAACCATCATGAAACGGAAACAACTTACTATTACTTGAACGAATAGAAACAGCGAGCCCAAAGTGTCGCCGTAAAACATCTGAATAACAAAATAAAAGTGTTTGCCCGGGCGGACTTAATGTACGTGGTGGGTGTGATTATAATTCGATGCTAGAAAACAGAACAAGAGTGTGGGAGAGACGCACGTCGTGCCTTCATCCATATATAGGCCAGAGAGGCGACGATGGTTATGGCCCATGGGTGGACAACTGTAGGGTTTCCTTGTTGATCGGCGATCTTTCCTTGCCAGACGGATCCGAGGTGATCTCCCGATATCATGAGATTCGTGTCAACGCCGCATACTTCTCCGGATTTAGCGAGATTCGCCCGGATCTCGCGTATCTTGCCCATTAGCTCTCTCTGCCTTCTTCACTCCGCTTGCCCGATAGCCTACCCTTCACGGAGATTGAATCAGGCGGTGCTCAAGCGAGGTCACGCTGCGGAAATGTAAGCGGCTATTGGGATTAAGCCTGTGTCGAGCTAAGCTCCTTGTGCCTCGAGGTGCATCGTATCTCATTCATCCACCATGCAAGTTCCATTCTTCTGCCCATTTCGCCTCGCCTTTTCCCTGCGGACCAATGTGTCATCCCGGACACAAAACACAACAAGAAAGACACAAAAGACTCGATCTGAACCTGCACAAGACACAAAAAAGAGCAATAAACTTGGGCTCGTCACACGACACTTTAAACATGCTTGTCCTCAAGCATGCGCTGCAATTGCCCAAGACAAAAGAAAGAAAGAAAAGACTCAAAATGTAAAGGTTAGCACATTTCCACCGGTGCAGGATATCTCGCCAATATAAGCTTCATCGAACAAACTAGCAATTCAAGTAGACTCCATTCAAGCAACGACCATCAAACAAGTTAAAATATAATTTGAGCATATTGGGCATTTTCCTTACCAACACTCTGCACTTGTGTATATGAGCTAGTGTATACGCCAGACATCTTTCATTTCGACTATGCCATAAAGTCTGCGTGCCTCTACCATCTCCACCGTTTAGACAAAGTTTTAAACATTCATCCTTAGGTCTTTTATTTGGTTGTAATGGGGCTTAAGACATAGGTGGGAAATTTTTTGGAACGAGGCTAAGGTCATTATGGACTCAGGTTCGAGGAATTTATTTTGTCCTCCATGGATTTCCTTTCGCCTTTCTCTCACGGCCTCAAAGACAACCATCCTAGACTTCATCAATATATATATTCTTTTATTTCAAGTCCTTCATTTTTCTTTCAATTGGTACCTTCTTTATATTGGGTATTTTGCCTATTTCTTTGAAATTCGTAAACCCTTTTTTTCTTGCCCATTACGAGGCTCTTCGTTCTTCCTTTTGTTTGCTTCTCTTCTATTAGCCCCGAGTCTAATCGACCGGGTGCAGCTTTTTCCAGCTAATTTAAGTGAGTGAAAGAAATTATTAAGCTCGAGGGGCGAACGAGGGATTAACATTAGGTAGGACGTTTTTGGCTCGGTGGGCTTTTGAAAAAAATTGCCTAAATCATCTAAATGTTTTAGCTAAGTCAATAAGGCCTCCGACATAAGAGTGCACAAGTTGTAGCAAAGCCCAATGAAGATGTCAATAATCACACAAGAAGGAAACTGTTGATCAAGATCTGACAGTTTAAGCTCAAATCTCACCATGTGTGCTCAAATTCAATTCATTATCCTTATTTACATACGGTCATGCTCAAACAATTCCTAAGACTACTAGCATTATTCACAACAAAGTAAAATACAGACAATCAATCCCACCAATTTAAACATGCCAACCGACACAAAATCGAAAAACCCTCCTCACTCACACACTTTTGCTGAGCAAAGTGGGTGAACAAAGAGGAACACAAACAGAAACAACGAAACAACCGAAAGAAGGTAGGCGGTCCCCTATTCACACACTTTGCCTTGGGCAAAGTGGGTCGAGGACCGACTTCTTAACTCAAACAAACAAAATGCATCCTGCAACCTCATCACACACTTTGCCTTGGGCAAAGTGGGTGAAATGGGTTGACCACCAACAATAACAAAACTAAAAAATAAACAACAAAACAAAACAAAAGCACAAAACAAAACAAAAAAACAAAAAGGAGGACAAAAGGTTGAGGTGTTCGATACGAATCCAATGGGCAAAAGTAGGCTAGCGAGGGCATCATGGGTCGCTCTTAGCTCCTCCATCCCGGTCAAGCGGCTTTAATGTCCTCATCTTCTTCATTGCTATCAGGAGGTTCCGTAATTATACCAACACAACACCACACGCAAAACAGGGCAAAGCCAATAAAAACAAAAAAGAAACAACTAAGAAAGCAAATAAAATACTGTGTTACCTCCTCGTCGTCACATTGCTATCGCCGTCGGCTCGAACCGACTTCTTCATTACCCTTCCCCGTCGAGGCTTGCACTGGCGCAATTCCACGAATCTACCTCGTGATGCCCATAGTAAGCCTTCAGACGTTGTCCATTGAACTTGAAGGTCTTCATTGTCTTCAGTGTTCTATCACCGACGACCCATTCGAAATCAATTTTGACTTCATGGTCCGCACCACTTGCTTGTTAACTTTCCCGACATCAATTTGAATCGAGATTGGTATAAAGCACCAATCGCCCTTGCTCGAATGTCTTGGCTTTGATATCATTCGGATGCTCCATGGCCTTGAAGATGTTAAAGGTCACCGCCTCGCCTTTAATTCACAGTTAACTTGCCCGTGTCGCAATCAATCCCGGTTCGCCGCCTTCATGAATGGTCGCCCAATAACATAACCGAGGATTTGTTACCCATCGTGCCCATATCCGTAACGTAAGTCCGCCGAAATATGAGTTCCTCCACTTGACCAATACGCTCGATGATTCCTTCCGGACAGACGCTGGACATGTCCTCACTAATCGATAACCACCGTGGTGGCTTCTGTGGTTCCCACCTTTAATTCATCGAACATCGACAAGGGCATGACATTTATAGATGCCCCAACCAAGATGGTCCTTTCGATCCTCAGATTGTTTATTACGCAGGAATGAAAACATCCCGGATCTCCACACTTTCGCAATTTCACTGCAAGATCTGGGACATTCTCTCCCACTGAAATTTCAGATCATCTTTGTATTTCACCTTTCTGTGCACAACTCTTCATGAACTTTGCCCACTTCGCATCGTGCCCAGAGTGGTGATGAGCGTATATTTATTTCCACCTTCCAAACACGCGATACATCTCACTCATTTCTTCCTTTTACGGTTCTTCGCCAATCTGCTCGAAAGTGAGGTAAAACCTTAGATTAGTTCGACATAGGCCGCTCAATGATTACATCTTATTTTTCGCCTTTTCCTCGTGTGGTTCCACATGATCATCTTCGCTCGTCAATGTGACCGTGAGATCTTCCACTTCATGCATGTCTCGCTGCCCTTAGGCATGAAAACTTTCTCCGCGCTTCTTCCCACTTCCAGTGGCTACAACATTCATTGGGCTAACTGCTTACCTCTACTTGAGGAGGTAAATTTCGCTTCTTCTCAAGACGCGTACTGACGGCCGTCAATTGGGAAACTTGGTTCCCAAGGCCCTGAGGCTCCCTTGTCTCGACCTTGAATTTCTCGTTCTCTTGTTGAGCCTTCACATTCTCTCGCGCTACAGTATGCACAAGTTCGCCAACGATGGCCCACCGCTTTGGTCACGCTCGATTATTCCCGTATTGCTGCTTGTTGTCCCGCCTCCGCATCGCCGTTGTTGTCCCGCCTCCGCATCGCCGTTGTTGTCCCGCCTTGCCGTTGTTAGACCACCTAAAATTTTCGTGGTTCCTCCACCCTTGTAGGTTTGGGAGTTTGATCATATCTCCTCCCGTCAGATTGCCCATTACCATTTTCACCCACCGCATCGACTTCTTCTTCTTCCGTGTGATGTGTTACTGACAGCGCATATTTGGCAAACTTTAGCTTTCTTTTGCCCTCGCCCGTCCCGGTCCCGGTCCGTGTTGGTTATGAACTTGTCGAACAGTTACAAAGTTTGTCCAGCTTGTCTCCACGGTTGAAGAAGTGGCCGCGCTTGCCTCAAACTTCCTCCTTCATCTCTGCTTTCTTGACCATCTCGCCAAGCAGCCTAAAGGCCTCACTGAACTTTATTCAAGATGATCCTCCACAAGTGCATTCACCCAATTTTATCTCGCTGCCCTCAACCCGCCATGAAATACGGGATCGATCATGATCCGAATTTGATGTTGAGGCATTTCACTGCAAATGCTTAAACCTTCCCAAGAATAATAAAAGGTCTCTCCGTGCCCATTTTGATGCCGATTATCCTTTTCCTCATGTTCAATGCGGGCGGCAGAAAGTACTTCTCGAGGAACTTCGTGCTTGTGCCCAAGTGGTCACACTTCGCGTGGGCAAGGTGTAGAGCCATTCTCTCGCCCCATCATGCGAGAGAAGGGAATGATACTAACTCACATACCCCTAAGATTTTCATGGCGTGATAGTCCCACACGCCATCTCGAAATCTTGTAATGTCTTCAGGATCCTCCCGGCATGTCATCAGAATCGGGAGGATCCGGATGGCGAATGCTTCATCTCCGGTTGCCATTGATCGCGGGCAAAGTGATGCCCGCTGGCTCGTGTTCGTTGTTGGGAACACCATTTCCCTCAACGTCGCTCTACTTGCGGTTGTTCACCCATCGTATTGCCCTCGAGTTCTCTTTCTCGATTAGCCGCTCGCAGCCTTATCGTGTCTCCGCATCGCCGCTCTCTCGCGCATGCGTGCTTTTCGATCTCGTGATCGTATAAAGTCCTCCGTTCTCCTGCAAGGTTAGGTCGTAGCATACAAAAAGAAAGCAATATACATTCAAGAAATAGAGATACTACTAGAATGCACAACTCCCAAGCAACGGCGCCAATTCGACACCGTCGCTTAGCTGCTCAAAATAAATTTATAACCTATTGCCCATCACAGGCGTAGCCAGCGATAAGTATAGGGTCGATCCCACGAGGAGTTGGTGTAGCAATCTCTAATGTCACGATGTCACTTAAAAGGAATGAGAGGGTGTAATTATCTTGATCACTATAGGTAGACTAAAATAACCTGAAACAAACTCAAAGGGAATATCAAATAATAAGACGAGTCTGGCTTGGGCAACAACTTCGTGAAGACGATTAATACTCGGTCCTAGGTGCAAAGGTTTTCACTACATGACATGCATCAACCGGTTATAAGAGACATACGTCAGGACCCGTTGTCACGCGTCACGCCACGACGCAGCCCTCCAAGTCTATCCTTTCGTAAAGAAGGCAAGGACACCCTATGCAAACTATCTAACCTGTAATGCCCACGCACGAGGACACCTCAAGACATGCAAGCCTACACAGTGCGTTATGATCTAGATGGACCCGGTATTGGCAAAGGCGGTACTATGACTACTCCAACTAGCCCACACCGTACTAGATTATTTGCGGGACACCACACCTTAATCCAATTATTACTGCAACCCTCCCTTACCCACTATGTTATTTGCAACTAACACACCGAGTTTGGTTGTTATATATTGCCCAGACCTAGTGCTCGGGAACACACGCATGCGCATCAGAATGCCCTACTTAGACCTCTCGAAAGTTATATTAATCATGCTCCACTTAGTCACGCCTAAACCGTAATAAAGACTCAAATAGACATAAAATAAACAAACATGCAACAGCTTAATCGAAACCATAATTAAACGGAACCAACTTACTATTACTTGAACGAAATAGAAACGGCGAGCCCAAAGTGCCGCCGCAAAACATATCTGAATAGCAATAAAAGTGTTTGCCCAAGGGACTTAATGTACGTGGTGTTGGGGTGTGATTATAATTCGATGCTAAGAAAACAGAACAAGAGTCCGGAAGACGCGATGCGCGCCTTCATCCATATATAGACCGAGAGGTCGACGATGTTAATGGCCCATGGGCTGGACAATCTGGTAAGGTTTCCTTGTTGATCGGCGATCTTTCCTTGCCCAAACGGATCCGAGGTGATCTCCTCCGGATTTCATGAGATTCGGTGTCGTACACATCCTTTCCGGATTTAGCGAGATTCGCCTGCATCTCACGTATCTTGCCCATTAGCTCTCTCCGACTTCTCTTACCCTCCTTCTTCGCCTTGGTCTCGGTTGCTTCTTCACTTTCGCTTGCCCATTAGCTACTTCCTTCCGAGATTGAACTCAGGCGGTCTTTACGAGGTCACGCCTGAAACGGAACAACCACTGGGTTTGAAGCCCAGGTGAGCTAAGCTCCTTCAGCCCTCGAGTGCATCGATCTCTATTCATCCGCCATGCAAGTTCCACTCCTTCTTGCCCATTTACGCCCTGCCTGCCCTGCGAGACCAATGTGTCCTCCCGCACACAAAACACAACAAGAAAGACACAAAAGACTCGATCTAGACCTAGACAAGACACAAAAAGAGCACAAAACTTGGGCTCGTCAAAGGTTAGCCGGGGAGGGTTAGCCGGGAGGAGGTTAATGTGGAGGGGGCGGTGAGGTGGGTTGGCGGGGGTGTTGGCAGCGGGGAGGGGTGGCAGCGGAGGTGGGTTGGCCGGGGTGTTGGGCGTGGGAGGGTTGGCGGAAGGTGGGTTGAGGTTGGCACGGATAGTTAGCCGAGAGAGAGAGAGAGGGAGAGAGAGAGAGAGAGAGAGAGAGAGAGAGAGAGAGAGTGAGAGATAGATTAGCTTTTATAAGGAAATTTGAATTAAAGCAAAGATTCTTGGCACAAATTTTTGTGCAATAAAAGCTGGTCTCGATAGTCGGTCTCGATTATTTTGACTGGAAACAAATTTTGTGCAATAAAAGTTGTTCTGCAAAATTTCGTGTGTAATAGTATTATGATTTGATGAAAATATATTAAAATAATCAAATGGGTATACATTGCACTTATTTTTACAAATGGATATTCACAGCACACATTTTTACAAAATTGGGTAAATAAGCTCCGAACCCTTAAAATATTTTTGCATTATTGAAAGCATTATTGATAAGATAGGATATGTAGATAGGTGGTACGTCTTGTTTTAGGTGGATAGGTGTGAATAGTAGTAGAACCATTAGATGTTAGATATTTTTTGTCTATAAATAGGCAATCCTTCCATTGTAAAAAACAATCCGAGAAATCTTTCAAGCAATAAACCTTTGAGCTTTCTGAAAACAAAAACATGTGTTGTTAAGTTTTCAGCTTTCTTACTCTTTTACCAATCATAAATTCTAGACCAATCCTTAAAGCTACATAATATATCTAATTCCATACATAAAAAAAATCCTTCAATTCCACTGAACATATTGTCTGGAAACGAAGGCTCCGTCCATGTTTCTTCATCATAAGAGCTCTGTGTGAGCTCTATCTGGTATATATTTTCTATTTTCTTTTTGTGGTTTAATGTGTAACCCGAAAAAACACACCCTACCCCCCTTTATGGTATCAGAGCTACAAAAACTTCTGAGGCCTAAAAGACTAGGACATGCTTAACGTGTTAGGTAACATGATGTTGTAAGTCCTCTTTGTTGTTAAGAACCCGCCTAGGTGCAGGATTAAGATGTTTTTTAGTAATGATATTATATTGGTGCGTAGAGTTGATTTTTGAGAAACTCTTAAACCATATATATGTATATTATGTTGTTTTTAATAAAAATGGGATATGTTTAATCATAAGAATAAGGATGATATTTGAATTTATGAGAAGTATTAGAGTAAGAAATTTTAATCATTGATCAAAACTCGTTTGTTCAATCGATTTTCGATCTTGAGAATCTTAGAGATAAGCATAAAATATCTTGCGATAATTATAATTTTATTTGTCAATTTGATCGAAAATTTAAACATATATTACATTCGAGGAAAATAGTCATTTAAAGCTGTATTATAGATTTAATTATAAATTTAAGCCGTAATTTTGAAAAGAATAAAAGCGATAGTAATAATCTACTTAAAGAAATAATAAAAGTAATCAAGAAAAGAATAAATTAATTAAATAGGTCAGTGAAAAGTATGATTATATTAAAGAACAAAATAATCAAATAATCTCAGAAATTAAACAATTAAATAAAAATTTACCTAGTAAATCTGAAATTAATCAGTTAAGTTACTTAATAGAAAATTTAAAACCAAAGAAAGTTACCATAAAGGGGGGTAGGGTGTGTTTTTTCGGGTTACACATTAAACCACATAAAGAAAATAGAAAATATATACCAGATAGAGCTCACACAGAGCTCTTATGATAGAGAAACAGGGACGGAGTCTTCGTTTCCAGACAATATGTTCAGCGGAATTGAAGGATTTTTTTTTAATGTATGGAATGAGATATATTATGTAGCTCTAAGGATTGGTATAGTATTTATGATTGGTAAATGAGTAAGAAAGCTGAAAACTTAACAACACATGTTTGTGTTTTCAGAAAGCTCAAAGGTTTATTGCTTGAAAGATTTCTCGGATTGTTTTTTACAATGGAAGGATTGCCTATTTATAGAAAAAAGATATCTAACATCTAATGGAGCTACTACTATTCACACCTATCCACCTAAAACAAGACGTAACACCTATCTACCTATCCTATTGACACGCTGTCGTTTAGCGTTCAAAATAAATTTATAACCTATTGCCCATCACAGTAGCGGCGATAAGTATAGTGGTCGATCCACGAGGAGTTGGTGTAGCAATCTCTAATGTCACGATGTCACTTAAAAGGAATGAGAGGGTGTAATTATCTTGATCACTATGGGTAGACTAAAATAACCCGAAACAAACTCAAAGGAATATCAAATAATAAGGCAGTGCGGCTTGGGCAACAACTCGTGAAGACGATTAATACTCGGTCCTAGGTGCAAAGGTTTTCACTACATGACATGCATCAACCGGTTATAAGAGACATACGTCGTGACCGTTGTCACGCGTCACGCCCTGACGCAGCCTCCAAGTCTATCATTTCGTGTAAAGAAGGCGAGGACACCCTATGCAAACTATCTAACCCGTAATGCCCACGCACGAGGACACCTCAGTACATGCAAACTACGAGCAGCGTTATGATCTAGATGGACCGGTATTGGCAAAGGCAATGCTATGACTACTCCAACTAGCCCACACCATCAGATTATTTGGGGTGCGGGACACCGACACCTTAATCCATTATTACTTGCAACCTCCTTACCCACTATGTTATTTGCAACTAACACACCGAGTTTGGTTAAGTTATATATTGCTCGGGACCTAGTGCTTGGGAACACACGCATGCGGATCGTAATGCCCTACTTAGACCTCTCGAGTTATATTAATCATGCTCCACTTAGTCACGCCTAAACCGAATAAAGACTTAGCTAGACATAAAATAAACAAACATCTGACAGTTAATTGAAACCATCATGAAAGCGGAAACAACTTACTATTACTTGAGCGAAATAGAAAGCAGCGAGCCCAAAGTGCCACGGTAAAACATCTGAATAGCAAAATAAAAGTGTTTGCCCAGAGGACTTAATATGCGTGGTGGTGGGGTGTGATTATAATTCGATGCTAAGCGAGGAACAAGAGTGTGGGAGAGACTGCCGCCGCTTCATCCATATATATAGGCGAGAGGCGACGATGGTTATGGCCCATGATTTGGACAATCTGGTAGGTTTCCTTGTTGATCGGCGATCTTTCCTTGCCCAGACGGATCCGAGGTGATCTCCTTCGGATATCATGAGATTCGGTGTCGTAGCGCGTCCTTCCGGATTTAGCGAGATTCGCCCAGATCTCGCGTATCTTGCCATTAGCTCTCCCTCTGCCTTCTTCACTTCCGCTTGCCCATTAGCCTACCCTTCTGGAGATTGAGCTTGTGCGGTCTGTAAGGAGGTCACGCCGTGAAACGGAACAGCTATTGGGATTTGAAGCCCAGGCTGTGAGCTAAGCTCCTTGTGCCCTCGAGGTGCATCGTATCTCTATTCATCCGCCATGCAAGTTCCACTCCTTCTTGCCCATTTCTGCCATGCCTTGTCCCCTGCAGACCAATGTGTCCTCCCAGACACAAAACACAACAAGAAAGACACAAAAGACTCGATCTAAACCTAGACAAGACACATAAAAAGAGCACAAAACTTGGGTTCGTCACCTATCTTATCAATAATGCAAATGCTTTTAATAATGCTTTACACGTTATATCCTATACGTGTAAAAGAAAAACATGAAAATGCATCAGAGTTTGCCCGAAAGCGTGGTGGACTAGGAGAATTAGATTTTTTAAAACAAGTACAAAACAAACAAAATAATTTCATTGAAAATGAAGCTATAAAATTATTATCACAATTTATTTCACAAGAATTAGAAAAATGGCCTGATATTACAACAAGTAAAAATTATCCTATAATATTAAGATTAGAAAAACTATGATTAATAGGAGACGCTATTACAAAGGCAAAAGTAAATTATGTTTGTAAAATAAAAATAAAGTTGCAGGATTAAGATGTTTTTTAGTAATGATATTATATTGGTGCGTGGAGTTGATTTTTGAGAAACTCTTAAACCATATATATATTCTCAAACATTATCTCGTCGATGTCTCCCATCTCTCTCTCTCGTCATGCCGCACCATCTCCCTTTGATTCTCCCACCCTGAATGCAATTCACTTCTTCCCCTTGCCATTGCTTTCCCGTCACCTTTAGTCGTTTCCATATTTGAGCGAAAAGGTAAGTGTTTGTGAAGAAATATGCTCTTGTTTTGTATATTTCTCTTCTTCTTTGATTTAGTGTTTGTTTCGCCAGCGTTTAAACGGCTTGGGACTTCTTGAAAGTTTTGAGGTATGACTCTGACGGTAATAAATTTGCAAGCTTGATTGAACTATTGCCCTAGGTTTGGATATCTTTATGCTTTCTCGATTTGGGTCAACCTTAGATCAGAGTGGCGATAATGATAGTGATGTGTAAAATATTATTTGAATGAAAGGCGAAAGTATAATTGGCTGCAATTTTTCTTCTTTATTTAAGTTTTGAATTTATTTTGTTTCTTTAGGCCACAAAATTTTGTGCGATAAACAAAATTGTTGAATTAGCATGCCTGTGTTTTAAATAATTGAATGTTGTTTGAGGTAGATCTTGGAATGGTTTTGTTGTTTCACATTCTTCTTTTTAGCTTTAGTACGATGAAGTTTTTATTTATCATTGATGCAAATATAAAATGTAAATGTTTCCTCCCGAAATTGGTTGTAGATCATCATTTCTTTGTAAAGTTTTTCATCAATTATTGAGGTGAAAAAATAGATATGTTTTGAGGTTCGATTGTAGTTCTCCATCCACAATTGTCTTCAAGCAAGAGATGCGATTATTTAGCTGAAAAATTATCCGAAAATGGAGCAGATAATTCGAGTATGAGATAAATAAAATCAGACGAATAATGTTGTTTGGATGGGTACAAAACATGATGTTTCTTTATTTAGAAAAATTTATATATATATATATATATATATATATATGATATAATTCGGTTGGTTTTTCGAACCTAAGAAACAATTTTCTCGATTCGATTTTTGGTAACTCCCTAAAAATATTTAGTTTCACAGAAGGGTAGGAAAACAAATATAACAATAAAAACGACAACAAACCTTCGATTCAATTTGTTTTCTGTCTAGAGGAAACAGTACCTTGTTGTTCTTGAGGCAGTTGAACCAAACAATGAAGAAGGATAAAGAACTAACTAGCTAGACAAAATAAGTGAGAATAATGAGTGTGTTATTATGAGGACCAGATATCTCTAATTATAGAGAGATACAAAGTTAATGTTTGAGTTTACTTGATTGTTACTCTATATATGGTACATATCTATAACGATATATATATAAGATTGAGTTATAATAAAAATCTATTTTTTCATAAAACACAAAACTTATGCACTTTACGTATAAAGCTAATGAACACATGACTTATGGTAAAAGACAACATTATTCATCAATATTTCGTAATCTGATAATTTTATACATAAAGTGCATTAACTTTGTACCTCAAATGCATTGATTTTTAGGTTTTTAAGAGATATATATATATATATATATATATATATATATATATATATATGTGTGTGTGTGTGTGTGTGTGTGTGTGTGTGTGTGTGATGATGATCAAATAGAAATAATCTTTATTGTAGTAACTAGAAACTAATCATATCGTTGATTGAAGTAGATCTAAGGCTGAAAATTAATCCTTTATTCCATGTCATTTGGGAGTGTTTACTTTTCATGATTAACATTTTGAAGGATTGACTATTTGATGGATTAAATGTGTGATATGATAATTTTTATCTATCAATCCTTTGTTTACTACAAATGATTAGTAAATTATTAAAATTGGGATAAATAATTCTCTTTTTATTTGAATGATTATTTCAATCCTACCTATATTGGTTGGATTAAAATTAATGAAGAATAATTCAAAGGATTAAAATAATCTCAAACTTTGGATATCCTCAAATATTAATCCTTAAAAGTAAACACTTGATTAGGTTGAATTAATTTTATCTATTCAACATAATCATGCAAAGTAAACACCCATTTAATGTATTCTTTACTTTAAAAGATTATAATGGTAATTGACTTTAATTAATCACGATAGTTACTGGTTTTAAGGGATGTCTAATATTTTATTTCTTTAATTAATTATTTATTTAAGATGATCGACAATTAAAATGAAAAAATTTATTGGTAGTTACTTTTATTGTTGGAGATAACTTTATGTGGCCTTATAGGTTAAAGTTTTTTTCGTTTCTTTCAATTAAATCAACAATGGATCATTCATTTTTTTATATCGAACATAGATACGGGAAGTACATGCAGTATGAGTTAGTGTTTTTGATTTGTTTAATTGTTTATCAGTTGTTTTAATTGCGTGTTTTCAATGTAATTTAAATGTTTTATTTCGATGTAGTCATTACATCAACATTGAGATTATTATTTTTTTTGGTAAAAAAATTGACTATCCACATAAAAAAATAATAGTAAAGAATACAAAAGATTGGAAGTGCGGTTTTTGATTATATTTTTACGTAAAGTTACCGTCGCAGAGTCGTAAGATGGTTGTGTTTAGTAGATTTTATATCATTTGTGCTTGCCGAAATCAATGTGTTGTCACCATCTATTGGCAAAAATAAAGAAAGTTGTGTGCGTGTGTTAGCCTAGTGGTAGAGTGGTTAATGTCCGAGGTCAAAGGTCTCGGGTTCGAGTCCACCGTGACGCAGCCTTTAAATTTCTATATTAAATTGACAAAAAAAAAAGTGAAAAGTATAAAGTTGTAAAAAAAGCCTACTGTTCAAAATTTTTTAAAGGGCAACATAAACTTGATCTATATACCAAAGGTAGGTATACATATTTACTAAGTTCGAACACGAAAATCTTAAGATTAGTAAAAAAGCAATCCAATAATATTGTGTTAATATATTTGCAACACAGACAACAACTTGTTCTATGAACAGTAATGTTTCTACCACTATTTAGATGATATTTTTTACTATATTAGTTAATGTTTTTTCCCATACATCGCTCAAAAATAAATGTGCTTCAAATATTTTATTTTTATGGAATAATGTGCGAATACACTCTTAAACGTTTTAGTAAAAATCAAATACACTCCTATCGTTATGTTAGGTGCAAATTTACCCCTAACGTTTTAAAAATGGTGCAATTTACCCTGTTGATTTAACGGTTTTATAACTCTGTTATGTAATTTCGATTTTTTCTTTTCTTTTTCTCCTCCTCACCCTTATAATATATTAAATTCCAATAGTTGACAATTGGGATTGTTTTCTTGATATTTTATTTTAGTTCCTATATTTCCTCAACAAACCACCCGACGATGTTTTCTTGGAACTCTTCTCATTACACCCATCAATAGGCGGTTTTGCAGACGCTGCTCTTTGGACTTGATATTCCGAAGTTTCGACTCTAGCTGTAAGTGAGAAGCTTTATTGGGGACAATTGCATCCACAGTTGAGAATTCTCCATCGAACTATCTTTCTTCAATTCGGGATCATCATTCTCCGACCTGCAACTCTCCATCCTCTTCGATTATCTCCACTTCCTCATCTCTTATCCCACAAGATCTGCAACTCGTAATCAATATGTGACTCATCACCATCATATCCAAAGCTATGTCTTGATATGGATTGATCGGAACTATGCATCTCATAGACATTCTAATAGAGCTGGTCGATGGAGGTCTCCGCCTCCTTCGATGTTTTCTTTGACATTCCATTGTGTGGAGCTTCTGGAGTCTACCCAATGGCGGGAGATTTATTCACAACTGAATTTTCTCTACAAGAATTAGAGTTTCCATCCTCATCCACTACAACATGATTCTCCTCATCATGAAAAAATTAAAAATAAAATAGACAATGATCTCTTTAAACATAATCAGCCATCTGTAAAATTCGGACAACCCAAAAAACTAGCTTTGACAAAAGAACTCAAGATTCTCAATAGTCATAAAATACAATTGATCAAACTGAAATAAACAAATAGATCGAAAAACATGAATTCATAACACTTATAGACTAAATTTCTCACGAATCGAGACAAGCAAACATGTTCAACACATTTCAATGGATCTTAACTAATAAACTCAAGCTCCAAAATCGAAATGAATAACCTATTAACTAGAAAAGTCAGAACAAATTATGAACAAGTATATGTAATCCATAGTCGAAGCAGACCTCATTTAATTTAGTACTAAACCACATCTCTATTTCTCCTCTATTCTGTATCTCACGTTTAGCAAAAACAATCCCCATTTTGTCAACTATTGGAATTTAATATATTATAAGGGTAAGGAGGAGAAAAAGAAAAGAAAATTGAAACTACATAACAAAGTTCGAAATCCGTTAAGTAGGAGTGAGCAAAACCAAACCAAACTAAACCCGAAAAATCGAACGAAATTAGTGGTTTGGTTCTATTTGTACAGTAAAATGGTTCGGTTCGATTTAAAATTTTGAAACCGAAATTAATTCGATTCGGTTTTGGTTTGGAGAAAAAAATTGGCTTTCAAACGAACCACTTAAAATATTTTTTTATATTATATATATATAATTATATATATAGTATATTATATATTATATACTATAAATATTATAATATTTATATTATTATAATTTAAATTGATTTTATCAAACCGAACCGAATCGAATATTTCGGTTCGGTTTCGATTCGTTTGGATATATAATATGGTTCGATTCGGTTTGAATTTTAAAAATCGATTTTCGTTTTTCGGGTTTGGTTCGGTTTAAACCGAACTACCCGAATCTCACCCTACCGTTAAGTCAATGATTATTTTGCACCATTTTTGAAACGTTATGGATAAATTTACACCTAACATAACGATAGAGGTGTATTTGATTTTGCTTAAAGCGTTTAAGAGTCTATTTACACCTCATCCCTTTATTTATTTATGCTCATGCATGTAACATTATGCTTTTATGATACTGGTTGAATGTTTTTAGGGATGATTTTACATGCTTGTCACTTCATCATTGACTATGATGGATTATTGAACTTGATACACACACACACACACACATATATAGGGATGGATCACGTGAGAATGCAAATATTGGTGAGAAATAAGAATACAACGCTTAACGTATAAAGTTGTTGCACTAAATGTATAAATTTGTTGCATCAAATTTAATATATAAATTGTAGCACTTAATATAAAGTTGTTGCACGAAATTTGGTGCAACAAATTTATACATTTAGTACAACAACTTTATCGTTAATGTCGCATTCTTATTTCTCACAATATTTATATTCTCACGTGAACCATCCCTATATATATATATATATATATATATATATATATATATATATATATATGAAATAGTTCGAGTAAGAAAGGATGATTTGGTAGGAAATAAGAATGAATCGAGCCTTTGATTTGATATATCAATGGTTGAAATTTAATTTTTGGTGTGCTAAAGTTTTGTGTTTTGTGTGCTATCGGATTATTGCAAAGACTAGAACTTTTCTTGTGCTGTTGCAATGAAGATGTGCTAAACTAATATATTTAACATATGTGCTTCTGAAAAGATGAAATATGTGCTAAACTAACATGTGCAATATAGTAATTACGATTGTGCTACACAAATATGAAAGATGTGCTACTATTCTATTTTCAGATATTAATGAGTTTTCTCACCATAACCAACTCTTATATATATATATATATATATATATATATATAGAGGAGAGATCATATGAGAATTGATATTTTTGTGAGAAATAAGAATGAATTACAACCCTTAAATAGGATAGATCTATGGTCTAGATTTGATTCTATAAATGCTGTCATTATTCAATTCGTGTGCTATGATTTAGTGTGTTACCGAAATTAAGAAGGTTATTATTGTAATTTTTTTTTTTAGAATCTGTTAGTTCCTAATTATATGGGATTTGAGTGGATATGGTTAGTTTTTTTTTTGACTCAATTCGTTTTCTCTCTCTCGAACAAAACATAATGGATGATTCAGGTTTTTCTTTGAATTTTCGTTAACTTTTTATGAGTATTTGTATTGTATTACATCGTTAACAATTTTCTGCATCTGTTGTATACAATCATAGCTTTTCGTTCTACATAATGTTGCATTTTATAGTAATTTTGATATAAGCATCCTATATCATATTTCATAGTTCCAGACATTTTGTATTGAATACTTTATATAAACTTGTTGCTTTTGAAGTTTATATTATTGCACATTGAATAAGTTCGGATATATGAATATTGAACATAGTACGAAAATTTAATATGAATTATTTGGTTAATGTATTTAAGAAATATAGGCATGCGATTTGTTGTTCTCATTCGTTTTTTTTATCTATTTGTTATTCACATTTGTTTTTTGTCTGCCATTCGTTAATGTACATAAGCATCCTATATCATATTTCATAATTCGTAACATTTTGTATTGAACATTCTATATAAAATTGTTGCTTTTGAAAGTTATATTGTTGTGCATTTAATAAGTTCTAATATATGAATATTGAACAAAACACGAAATTATAATATGAAGTTTTTTGTTTATGTATTTTTTTTAAGAAATATAGTCATTTCATTTGTTGTTCTCGTTTGTTTTTTTATCAGATGTCAAATCTACTCAGCAGAATTTTGATGACTGAGGTTTATTAAATTGCAACTACACTTTATATCATAAATGCAACAATCAATGACTATCGTATGCTACATTCAAATTTCAAATTGTAAAAGAACAAAATGCAATTTTTTGACACTTATGAGCTACATATAAATATGATGATTGTCGTTTATTAAACTAGATCTACACTTTATATAATAAATGCAATAAGCATTAACAATTGTATGCTACATTCACATTTCAACTTGTGCATAAGGTAAACGAACAATGTGCATATTTTTGAAACTAATGTGCTACATATAAATATGATGATTGGCGTTTATTAAACCAGAGCTGCTCTTTATATAATAAATGCAACAATCAATAACAATCGTATGCTACAATCACATTTCAACTTGTGCATAAGGTAAACGTACAATGTGCAATTTTTAGACACGTATGTGCTAGATTCTAATATGATGATTGTCACGCCCCCACTCCGGGTATCCCGGACTAGAGGGTGACTAATACTAGGAATAGTATTATCGGACGAATTGGACTAAGATAAGGGTCAACATTGGTTATAAACTAGCATGCGTAACAGGGCATAAGATAATATCCCGACAGTTCAAAAGGTTTAGGCCATCAGACCCAAAGATTAAACAGTGATCTGATGGACTTCAATAGTTCGAACAATAGACATAATGTAAAAGAGTTCAGGGTTTAGCAGCGGAAAGTGTGTGAATACATATATGACGATATGTATTCGGCGGAAACCAAATCCTAAATAAGCGATCGAGACACTGGACTCCTCAACACACCTCCATCATCACCATCGAGCTCAACCCGCATATTCAAAACAAACATGCAGGCTAAGTACAAGAAATTGCACCAGTGGACTCATGCCGAAAACATTTGATAATATTTGAATTACGTTGCCAATATCGAGTAAGTCACAAGGGTTTTAGTTAAAAATGCCTCAGGCTTACCAAATCATTTTCGTAAACATAGCTCGCCGAGCATTTTCTTGTGTGTATGGTCCATATCTCATAGTAACAATTCATATGAGATTAAAATTAAGCGTCGAGAGGAGGCCTCCCATCTACGACGCCGTGACCGCCGTAATCCCGTCTGACAAGGTCCTCTCTACAAGCATATGTTAACACAGTATAGTTCCAACCTTCACGCCAATCCTAGCAGGCATTTATCATCGAGCACGGGACCCGACATTTAAAAGTTGTCAGCGCCACCCAAATGACATAACTCGTCATAATAAAGTTCCAACTATCTCCACAGCCCTACCCGGCAAACAGATAGGATCCATACACAAAACGAAATATTTTGGCGGGTAATGCGGTAAAACATTTGTTAGGTTGTAGAATAAATAATTGTAAATAAACTCATTTGGAATAACAAGAAAGTCACATTTTAGTGGGGTAAGAAAATGCCCACATTTTGAAGATAAAGCCCACCGGACTATGGTTCGTTGTAAATCGAGTCCTAGGTTTGTTCGTGCGTCAGAATCCAATTGCAGCGTTTGCGTCACACGCTTTTAAAAAGCGAGGTTTTAGTGCGTCGCTCGAGTCTTTCGAGACTTTCAAAGCTAAGATGACTTCGATATTTTATATCGACGTGAATTAATTCCTCAAATGAATTGATATGCTTTCAAACACGTTATTTAATTGAATTGTTCTCGCCTCGAGATACGTTCAACTATTTTGCTTAACGCCTCCGCTTTAAACGTTTTAACGATGAACACGTTTCGATATAAGGATTTCATTTGTGAAATCCTTTCTTATTAATGAGGTATTATACTCAATTAGCACATCTTACGTGTATTGGCGTATTTATCGAACGTATAATCGTACGTTTGACTTTAAAAGTCAACGAAGTCAACTCTGGGCAACAAAGTCAACATTTTGACTTTCTAATAGTAATTTCTTACTATTTCGTTTTATAAATCGAATTTTGATCGATTAAAAACGTATAGTCCCATTTCTTGATTTATCACGTAAATCAAAGGACTTATAATTGACTTTGCATTTAAATAAACCTCTTAATAATTAAAAACGTGTACTTTCGATTTTAAAACGTTAATAACCCAACGTTTGTCTTAAACATAGAAGACGATGTTTATAAAATTTTTATAATTCGAAATATGTCCAGAATATAATTAGACATATATTTTATTAATAAACTGAATTAAAAGGATTTTAAATCCTTTTAATTATCGAAAATCTCGATAATTATCTTAAAAATACTAAATGACTTTTGAAATTTTTTCTAAATTAATATAGTGTATTATTATACACTATGGTCCATAATATGAATTTATAAAATCCATATGATATTGTTTGTCATTTTTTTGTATATTTACATATATATATATTTCGGTAATTCCATATATTATGGAATAATTATCCAAAAATTCCCAAAATTAATATACACATAGTATAATATCCCAACATCAATATATATCATTAATATAACCTATAGTCCATCATAAACATTCATTCCACAATAAATCAATAATGCTCACGGTAATTTGATTTAATTACCCAATAATTATCAAACAATTTCTAAAAATTCTAATTAAATCATAACATGATTAAACATTATATTATGACATTTTAACATCATAATATCAACCAAACTAATTTAAATCGTCACCATATGAGCTTGTAAGCTCTCGCTTTTTCGATTTTATTTAGCATTTGGTTTTCAAAATTCTAACAATTATATACTATGCTTATATACTATAGTATAACAATATAACATCATTTAATCATCAAAACCAATTAAATCATCACCTTATGCACATAGTGCTCTCGGTTTTTTTGATTTAAATTAGGTATTTGATTTCCAAAAATTCTAATAATTATACACTATGTTTATACATTATAATACAACATTATAACATTAAAACATTCATCAAAACCAAATTAAATCATCACCTTCATGAGCAATAGCTCTTCGGTTTTTTTGATTCAATCTAGTATTTGATTTCAAAAAAAATTCCAACAAAATCATAAAATACATAGACAATATATTAAAGTATTAATATACCATTGTATGATCAAAATAAAATCATACACCAACATTCCATGTATATATGCTCACGGTATTTTTCAAAAATTTAAACATATGGTTTCCAAAAATTCTAAATAAATCATATAACATATAAGCAATACATTAAAGTATTAATATGTCATCACAAGCTTAAAATAAAATTTATACACCAAGGTATATATCACATAGCTCACGGTATTTTCAAATAATCAAGCTTAGGGTTTTCCAAAAATTCTAAATGAAACCTTATGAACTCTAAACACATCATAGAACATTAATCAATCCTTAGAATATTTTTACAAGTATTCGGTCACCAACCAACATTTTATAAGGTTTTCGAAAATTAGTTCAACATGTTATATGGTTCGAAAATCACATATACACACTAGATCTATTCTAAAATTCCATATACCAAGTCATATGTTCATTCAAGCATATAACCCCATATTTTTTACAAATAAAAGCATCATGACAAAATATAAGCACATATCTCATACATAAAAACATTAGAACACATATGTACACATACATAAACATTCGAACATATATATACATAAGGACATGCTCGATTTTTCTTTTGAATCAAAGAGGAGATGTATTCGGTACTTAGGGTCCATATTTACCTTAGAGTGCTATAGGTTCACAAGAACAAAGTCTAAGGATCAAAGTTGGGAAGGAAGATGAAGAAGAGAAGAAGAATGGAGGAGGAGCTCTCGATTTTTTCCGAAAATGGGAGGGGCTCGGTTTTCTTGCTGAGTTTGGAGAGAAATGGAGTGAATGAGAGGGTGAGAGTATATTGAAAATGGGGTGAAGGAAGAGTCCATCTCCCTATATCTCACTCATACACGGTACACACATCACACTTATCCAATGGGGTGTAAGGCAGCCCCATGATGAGGGTGTAGTGATCATTAGGCTAGTGTTAAGGGTGTCCATGCATTGGTCCAAATAAAGTGAATCCCATGCCTTGTTTAATGGGTGCAATGGCGAGATTTGGGTGTTTAAGGGTGGGATTTTATTTTGTTTTTGCACATTAATACATTATATATCTCATACATGATTATAGATATATAATACAAGTCATTAAAATAATTAAACCAAACATACAACACATAATCGATTTTACCGAAAATAAATAGAAAAATAGGGATAAAATACAAATTACACATATTATTGATACTCATGCCCAAGTCGATCAAAATATACATATATACATCATAATATATGATTTAGATATTAAATATTAGCATAGGATAAAATTATAGCATTAATATATGCTTATGAAACCCTAATTTCAAAAATTAGGTTTCGAAAATTACATATGTATATTATCGAGATTAAAATGCTCCAAAATTGATTTTATAGCTTAATAATACTCATATATATCATAACATATAGTTTAGATACCATATGATAATTTAATGATGTCATTTCATGTGAAAACCATAGTTTATAAACTTAGGGTTTTCGAAAAATTCAATTCCAAAATATCGAATTTTAATAGCTAAAATTTTGATTTTAATAATTAATAATACTGTAATTATATAAAATAATAATAAGAAATTAATCATTATAATTTCCTGAGCATTAAACTCATTTTACAAAACGTCTCTAGACGTTGACGTTAAAAACGTCTCAAAACGTTCATAATCGACACATCTCAAAATGGTCGTAGTAAGCTCGTACTTACTTTATAAATATATTCCTTTTTAATAAAGGAATTAAGATGGAAATTAATTCCAAGCTTTACAGCTCAGAGATTTCCATAAAAAGCTGACGTTCGATACGCGTTTGACGTTAAAATAATACTGTCGTATCATTTCATAAATTTCATTTCCGTAATTCACAATCCTTAGTGAATTATAAAAAGAATTCGTTATAACGATATCGTATCGAAATCACAATATTCGATGTCGTAAAATTTATATCTAAGAAACCCTAATTACGGGTTTAGAATACCGTAATCGTATGTTCGTTTCTTTGGAATATTACAATGATTGACGTTTATTAAACCGAACTACACTTAATATAATAAATGCAACAATCAATAACAATCGTATGCTACAATCACATTTGAACTTATGCATAAGGTAAACGTACAATGTGTAATTTTTGATACTTATGTGCTAAATTTAATATGATGATTGACATTTATTAAACCGAGCTACACTTTATATAACAAATGCAATAATCAATAACAATCGTATGCTACATTCGCATTTCAAATGTTGCCGAGTTTTGACTTAACAAAGGTACAATTTGTATGACAAATATGTGATAGATTCATATATGTTCGAGATTAAATGAATGTAATATTTTTAACCCATGTGTAATATAAAATGCAACATTAGTGTACTAAAATTGCTAGACTAAAATACTCCAACAATTGTATCAAACACGAAGTGTTTGAATCACCAGTTTTTCAATAAAAAATACAACATAAAGTAGTAAATCTGTGTATAAAAACATTGCAAAAAGAACAACTTTTTGGGACCAACATCAACATTCATTTTCTATATAACAAAATTTACAATATCAACCCAAAAAATTTCCACATATAGAATTGTAGGTCCCAAAAATAGAAAACACAACCCTAGAATGGAAAAACACACTAATTGAATAACTATAATTTATAAGAATGGGAAATGACATGAACAAAGATACACTAAAAATGATAAACAACCCACTTCAAAGCTTTCTTGCTGCACGGTGAAAAGTCCACGCCACGCCAATTCTTACGCAATCTCTCATTTTCTCTAAACGTGTAATAGACAGGAATGAGTGTGCGATGTTCGAGTCTAAACAAAACAAGTGAGTATTGTAATGGAAAGGTATTAATGTTCTACAATTGGAAAATTGAAAATGACGTTTGGAATGAATTTTTTTTAATATAATATTTTTGATATGAGTAGTTATGAGAAGATGTCAATAGCATTCTCAATCCCATTAAAATCGGATGCATGAAGTTGGCAGGTTTTAACTTTCTCATTTTCCAATATCACCATTCCCTCAATTTTTTGTGTGTAATGGAATATATTTTTATGTATTAAAATATGAGAATATGGACCATCCATTTTATTTTAATTAGTGAATGAGATATGTTCTTATTTCTTACCTATATATTTATTATCACCATAACCACTCCATATATATATATATATATATATATATATATATATATATATATATATATATAGTGGTGAGTTATGGTGAAAAGCTCTTAGTGTAGGAAATAGGAATAGATATGTATGTTTAACACATCTTTCATATTTGTATAGCACAATAAGAATTAATATATTGCACATGTTAGTTTAGCACATATTTCATCCATTCGTAGTACATATGCTAAATATATTAGTTTAACACATCTTTCATTGCAGCGTTGCACAAGAAGAATTCTAGTGCTACACAGTAATCCGCGTAGCACACAAAACATAAAACTGTAGCATAATCGAAATTAAATCTCAATCATTGATCCAACAAATCAAAGTCTCAGATTCATTCTCATTTCCTACCAAATTATCATTTCCTACCTGAATCATTTCCTATATATATATCTATATATATAGTTAGGTTCAAATGAGAACCATTTAATCCTAAAAACTAAGAACGAAATGAATTCACTATGAAAGTTGATGAATCAGTTGAGAAAGTGACTGAATTCAAAAATTTGGAAATTTTCACCAGGGTTCGAATCTCATTGAGGGTGAAAATTCTATATTTTTGGATTCAGTAACTTTCTCAGCGGATTTATCAACTTTTACAGTGAATTCATCATTTTTTGTTCTCACGATAAAAGTGGTTCTCACGTTAATTCTTCCCTATATATAGTTATATATCGGCTATGTAGAATTTATGACTAAGTACAATGAGTAACGTGAATACTTCAAACTTTAAGAACATATCCATTAGTAGTAGCCAAAAAATGGTGTCATGTTAATCATATCATATCATATCATACCTGGTTTTCCAATTGTGGTTTACCCGTTCTGTATAGTTTGCAGGTTACTGCACAAAAAACATGGGTTTTACCTAGTGCGTAGCAAATATAATTGTTGAGGATTCCCCATGAATTAAAAATATATAAATATATATAATAATTTTCAAATTCAATTACTTATAAACATTGCTTTCGACTAATAACACCTACTATAGCTAAATATATAGTCACTACCAATAACCCATCACAGTGCTCTCAATATCTACCCTTATATCAACACAAGTCTTCCAAGACATAGCTATTATATTTTACGAGTTCGTTACAATCCACAGCAGTTATATATGTGTAGTATCTCACACGAAGGATATTCAACTGATCCTTTATCCTAATATACAGTCTGAGCTTCCATTTTTCCAGACCATCATTCATGTCGCTCTTCATAGATCTCATCACATATACGCCACAATCCATATCGTTGCTTCTATCCGTCCATCCACACAAAGTGTGCATGTGGTGCATTGCTTCATAGTGACTGCACTCAATGCTTCACCTCTTTGCTTCAAGTAATTAATGAGTATCACTATTTGAAGACGTGAATAGAATAAACATCAATGGAAAATGAGAGACATTATAATCTAGAAACGTTCATCCACTATGACCATTAAACAATAACTGAATAAAGCATAAAATTAAAATGAATAATCACAATATTAAAATATAAGAGAACAAATATAAAGGTCACTCGAACAATCTCTTTGTTGGCAATTGGGATTGACCACTCTATTTGGATGTCTATCGTGTCTAAATATGGTCCTACCTTCAAATAAGCATTCAATGAACATAGAAAGCATAAGTAAAAAAACATGCACAAAAAACACATCAAAGAATGATTTATGAAATCAAAAATCAGACACAAATAACAAAACAAAATATATGGTTGTAATGGCTTCATATCAGAAATCACTCCAAAGCATGATTTTTGAAGACAAATAACACACGATAAGGGCTTTGAATCAAGATTTACTAAAACATAATACTAAACGAAAGCATGATATATAAAGTCAAAAAATATATGAAAACAACACATTGAGGCATACACATGTATTAGTATCCAAATTCAAAATATATAAAGATACAAGATTCAAGTATTTCTATTCTACTACGAAAGTGAAGCTCATGTTTCTGATACACATACAAAAATAAAAATTTATAGACAATCTGGTTGGAGGGATAATATGCAAGAACTCATCAATGTAGAGGGTATTTTTTGTAAATAAATCTAAATTATACTACAGAAAACAATTGCTTTTGTAATTCGTTTCATTATTCTAATTGAAATCAATCCACTCTCAAATTGATGCAAAACTGTTCAAAACTGCAAAAGGCAATGATAAATCAAACTATTCAAAAAAAACAAACACATATTAAATTGGACGAAAACAGGCCTTCATCAACATACACCGATTTATCTATCATTTTTGACAAATTCGTCTTTAATTCAACACAATCTTTTTTTCATAACATATTTGACAATTTGCATCTCTCACCAAAGCTAAAAACATTTATAATAAGAATAAAAAGATATCATATCAAAACATAAAACATTCATTACTACAAAAGCAATAATATACTAACATTAACCGAAGCATCAATTTAACAATCCAAATTCATGATTATCCACAAAAAACAACAATGCATAAACTCATTCCCAATATATATGGTTATTTTGTATATGTTGAAAGTACAATTGCTAGGGTTCTAAAATATAAATTAAAAGCATACAATAATTTAATCCATATCATGTATAAAACATTATTTCACTCAATCAAATAAAATATAGATAAAGCATGCGTCTTCGTTGCTTTTAGATCTAGCGAAAACATTAACACCGAATAACATACCTTCGTAGTTGTCTCCCGATTTTCTATCTTCTGGACTTCATATGATCATAGAGTTTCAAATTTGCTATATGCCTTTCAATAGAATTAATTGAAGATTGTAAAACCAATCAAAGAATTTAGAAAATTGGTGTTTTTGTCGCAAAATAAAGCATCTATTTAGAAAATGGTTATTGACATATAAATAAACGAACTTTGACGTGATTTTGGTTTTGCACACGAATTTTAAAAGGAATATAAAATTAATACACGAACTTTGATATTATTTTGATTTTACACACAAATTTTAAGAAGAGTATATAAACACACGAATTTATTAATTTTAGTAATTTTACTATGATTTATTTTTCGACCAAATTGAAACTTTCATGACGTTAGATATGATGAGTTGATAACGATGTGGGAATAAATTAATAAATAAAATATAAAAGAAACATTTACACTTGGTAAAATACGCACATTGACTCATTAACACACACAAAACACATATACACTTCACGAGAAATAAAGAAAAAAAATAGTATAACACAAACATACAAAACGAAGAGAGCACTTCAAATCTTAAACCCACCATTTGTAAATGGAGTGCATGACGAACAAGTAGACTACTACAAATATCTTCTTCTTCACACACAAACTTTAAGATTTCCACATCATTGTGAACTCATCATATCTAATGTCATGCCAGTTTTAATTTGACAGAAAAAATAAATTATAGTAAAATTACTATAATTAATAAGTTCGTGTATTTGTATACTTATTTTAAAGTTCGTGTGCAAAATCAAAATCAATCAAAATTCATGTATTTATATACTTATTTTAAAAGAGTTGTTTCCTGAATCCGAAAGAGAGTACTTGGGTTCTCCCAATAACTAAAAAGTGTAGCATGCCTGAATCTAACTGGGGTTCGCGGAAGTTCGTTGACAAAACCAAAATTATATCAAAGTTTGTGTATTTATATGCCAATAACCCTTTAAAAAAAGCAACGCTCAATTCGAATTCCGACTAATAAGGGGTTGTGGAGGGAAGATTTTAGGAGAGAATTGTATTTACATTTTCAACCCTAAATTAAATCTACACTAATTTATGGATAGAAATATAAAATGAAATTTTATAAAAATAATTAATTCAGATCTGTTGGATTGATGGAAATCAATTGTAAGGATTGGTTTTTCATTATTAGTTTAAGGTCAGTTTCTAGTAAATCCTATATATTGTTGTCGGCTAATCGGTGATTAATGATATGATGATAATATTGGCTTCTTCTTTTTTTTGTCAATTAATACAGAAATTTAAAGGCCGTATCACGGTGGACTCGAACCCGAGACCTTTGACCTCGGGCATTAACCACTCTACCACTAGGCCAACACACGCACACAATAATAATATTGGCTTTCGTGATTGATGATAGACAGTTAATTATGAATTTTAAAAAGGCTAGAAGATAATTTAAAACATTAAATGTAAAATTCTGAAAAACAAGAATAAAAAGATATGGAGATGCTACGTAGAATGAAGAATTATTGTGGGCTAAGAAAGGTGTAATGGATTATATTATTAATTAATTAATTACTACTAAGATGATATATGGTAATTTGTGTTAATTGGATATCTAAATCTGATTTATAGTAGTATTAAATAATTAATTAATAGATAGATGATAGATGGTAATTTGTCCTTATTGGATCTCTTGATTTGGACCTGGCCCATCGAGCCCGATTGTCATCCCGCGCAAACAAAGCAATCTCAAACTTTCCAACGTGAGCGTGTGCGTGTTTTGGCGACGAAATGTCGCAGACAATTCCGGTCGACATTCTCTCCGACTCGGACTCGGAACCCTGCCGTAATCGACAGAGTTTCAGAGACGAAGCCATTGACCTCACTACGCCGCCGCCATTTCCACAATCTAAGAAGAAACAGAAAACCCACAAGTTTTCAAACCCTAGTAACTCTTCCGTCTTTATCATAGACGATGACCCCACGCCACTTAAGGCAAATGCACCGTCTTCCTCTCGGAAATCCTCTCCCACTCCTTCGTTCGTCGCCGATACGCCATTCCCCGATGCGTCCATCATCAAATGTTCTAGAGGAAGATACACTTTTTCAGGTAATTTCACACTCTCCGTCGAATTTCTGTTATGAGAATTCACGTTTGGGCGTAATTGGAGTGTAATCTTCGAGTTAGCGTCTAACCAAAGGGCTAGTGAGTAGATGATGTTGGGTGATTTGAGTGGTGACAGTTCTTATTATTCTTGTAAATACTATGCTCTGATTAGCAATCTATGGATTCTGCGTTTATTGGCTTCGTGTTTTCTAGCAGAAGGTTTAGCTACCGAGGAACTTGTAGTTGCCGAAACTCCAATTTCCGAACTTTCGAAATCTGAGGTTTCGATCAGTAAGTGCAACCCAAGAATCTCCACCGGTGAAGATTCTCACCCTTTTATTACAAACCACAACTCTGGTGGTGAGTTTAAATTATTCTTGTTTGCTATCCGTCAAGTTAATTCAAGATATTACCATAGAATATACTCGATCACCAACATCTACACGCATAGGATTAGGGACACAGAACAGAACTTCTAGAGCTTTTTGACGCTCTAGAACATTGCTTTTTCTCAACGTGCTCCAGTTCTTTCAATATGCTTTTTTAGTTCAACTTTGTCTTTTATTTGCTTTCATAATTAGTCATTTGGTATAACATTATTGCGAACTATTGTGTGCTTGTTGTTTGTTAGCAGTACATGCTTTGGCTTGCGCTTGGTCACTATCTCAAAGCAGTAGTTTGAAATCCTTATACATAATCTCTTGGTTTAATATCATATAACCATGTTGATAAAAAATTTAAATTAAACACTCTATGGGGAAATCTCCCTTTTCGTTACTCTTAAACAACTAAATGCAGTCTAACACGGATTATGTATACTTATAAGCTCTCTTTAGCCCTATAACTTGCAGTTCTTGTAACCATGTCTATGTTTTGTTCTAGAAATCAAGGGATGGATATGTGTGGAGTCAGATGATGACTCTGAAGATATTGGTGAAATTGGAGCTTTGAAGGGTACTTTTGCTGCTAAATTGGCAGATGAGAGAGAATTTCCCTCCAGATTGGTTGAGTCCTCATTTTCTTGTGGTACTGATATCCATCTGATTCTTGATGCTATCATATGTTTAAAGTCACTCTACTCATCCAAATTTAAGTATTTTTAAAAAAAGAGAATAAAGTAAACAAACTATTGAATTGCTCATAATTGATTTCAGGGACTTCCTTTCAACTAAAAAAGAAAGCCACTCAGAACCCAGCTAGAATGCACATCTTAGAAGGCTGTTCAATTTCTGGAAAATTGAAAGATGGCATAACTGAGGTTGGTTAGTGTGATGCTTGTGATTGTATATTGCCACTAGTTCGCAATGAAAATTGGTTAATTGAGAATTGGAGCTCTTATGTGTGCTGATGAATGAGCTTTGCTCACAGATCGAAGATTGCATGCAAGAATGTACTTTCCTTTGCATCTATTCACCTCTAAAATACAAATCATGCAGGTTTTTAACAACTTTTAATACAATTTCATGCTCTTAATGAATATCTCTCTCTATAACTGAGAAGTGAAAACTGTGATGCTTGGAGATTCCATTAATCGATATCTATTGCCTCACAATTTCCATTTTCCGTTGTTCGTATCCTGCTCCTTCATAAGGCATACTTATTTAGTTTCTGCATGTAAAATCATATAAAATGAGGAGAATTATGAGAATACATTGTAACTTCCTTTGCAATGTTCCATATTTACTGCTGTTGTTTCTCTGATTTGCTATGACCATCTACAGATATGTAAATTGGCAGCATACTGAAGCATCCAGGATTATTTGTGTATCATTAATGTTGTTTTTTCCTGCCTCTGCCTCAATTCGATACTGTGTTGTTTGCAAGCCATATTTCTGTTAGTGATAGTGATAATGTTTAATATGCTTTGTTGCAAAAGATGTTTTAACTCCAGAGCTTATTTTCAAGAAAACTTTTAAATGTGTTTATCTTTTTTGAATGGCTTTAATATCTAATGTAGGTACATGTCAATCCTGATGACAAAGCTAGTAAACTAGACACTGTAGATCAGCTTTTGAATCAACGAGATGACAATACATGCTTCTTGAAAGAGAAACAGAAAAGAAATGAAACAATGAAATTAAAGAGAACAACGAAGGAGGAAAGACTTCGTCTGATGGAAGAAAAGAAAAGGCTCAAAGAAGTAAGTCCTTGCACACAATCTCATATTAAAATGCTTAGACAAGAGATAAATCCTTTCTTCTATTGAAGTTATCAGATGGTTAACTACTTGATTTTTCTTAAATAGCAAGAGAAGTTGCTTAAAGCTGCTTCAAAGGCTGAGGCTGCTGAGATGAAAAAACGTGAAAAGGAAATGCAGAAATGGGAAAAGGGTAAATTTGCTATCAAATCCATTGTTGCTGAGATTGATAAAAAAGTGGTTGAATTGGGATCAATTGGAGGTAGGCTATTTGTTTAATTATTTCATATTATCATCACTTGGAAACACCACATATTTGTTTGCTTCTTTTCTTTTAATGGGTCACTTAATTTTGCTAGGTGCCTAAGTTAGTTTGTTACTTTCTTAGTTTAGGACATCTTCTCACTAGATTTGCCGAAAAGGGGCTCTCATATCGGATAACTTCGAATCCAGTAGAAAGAACTATTGTATGGAATATGGCTGTTCCTGAAGAAGTTTCTCTGGTAATTATTTGCCTCACTAGCTCTTCTATTTCCATGAAATGTATGTTGATACTCTTTTATTTGTGCAATGTGAGGATACACAATTTAACTTGCATGTTGCTTTTCTTATTTCTGTTTCCTCAGTTCTCTAACCTGATTTTACTCGTGCTCGCCTTCTGATTTAAGTTGAGCTCTTGATTTGAATCATTGTCTTATGATGTGGAATAGTCAAAGAATCTGGATTACGGTATACTATCCCTTTCAACATTATCTAAATCTTTAGCATAACTCAAGAAATCATAAAGATGACATTACAACTGAATGTTAACTTATGCAACTCTAGCTTAAAAAGCGAAGGTAAATTGCTTGTGTTACGTGTTTTTTGTATGTATTAATATAGCCATGTTAATTAAGATTTTAATGACATTATTGATCTTTAGTTCTAGTTCTCATTTTGTGATGGAGTTTAATGTGAAAGGCAGGAATTTAATAAGTAATAATTAGATAAACTCTCCTCAAATGAGGCCCTCGGCTTAGCTGTTCAAAACTCCGCAAATAATATAGGCTGAATTTTTGCTGACTCCTAATCCTAGACAAACTCTTACTATGAAATAATATACGAGATAACCTTAACCTATCAGGATTCTGAAAGAGAATCCTAAACCTATCAGGACTCAACTATGAAACCCAATCAAATCAAATAATAATGAGAAGAAAACTAATCCAAAACTAATAGTCCTTAAATAACTAATTAAACAATAACTAACTACCACACATTGCTATCACTTTGCCTCATCGAATATCCTATTTGTGTGGGATTCACTTGCATTTAAAAATCCTTAATAACAATCTGGAAAATGAACAGCAAGTTCTTATCGTCTGGTTTACATTACAAACATGTGCTGCCTTATGATTCTGTCAGTGTGTTAATCACTGCAACACACTCCTACTTAATGCATATCTTGTCAAATAAGACTGTATTACTCCTGTTAAATTATTATTGCAAGATTTGGAGTTTAAGCAGCTTCAATCATGCTTGACTTTGTATTATTATATTGGCAGATTGCACCTGAAAGAATTAAGATCTCTTATATTCTAGTTGTATATGAGGCTGAAGAGTTCTGTAACCTTGTCATGAATGAGTCTCTGATGGATCATATTGAGAGTGTTCAACATCGTTATCCTCATCACACCATATGTTACGTTACAAATAAGCTTATGGCCTACATCAATAAAAGGTTAGCAGAGCTCTTATATAGTTCAAGAAAATGCACAGCATTTTTTTCCCTACATGGTCATTTTGTTGTGAATGCATTCAGAACATCTAAGAATTTGAACATATGACAAGTACTGATTATGAGTTTTGTTTGTTCTCTTTACTGTCATGTCCCCGAAAGAAAAGAAAACTGAAAAAGAAGAGAAAGAAAGTAATGGGCTTGTTGATTTTGAATTTTTTTCTATTATACCCTAAATGATCTGCATATTTCAATTCAATCTTGCTATTTTCACTTAAAGATATCTAATAAATTGTTTATTTTTATGCTTTGTTTCTATGTTATTAATGTAACATAGCTATTGTTTATGGTGCTGCTGGTGTAGGGAACAAGCACAGTACAAGAACCCTGCTAACAACCCTGGTTGGAAGCGACCTGTTGTAGAGGAGGTTACTGAAACAATATACTTGGAAAGAAATGGAATAATGTGCCATGATTTATCTTATGGGATTTTCGAACTGAATAAACCAATTTTCTTGTCTAGGTCTTTGCAAAATTTGCCACCCATTTTTCTAAAGTACATTCAAGGCAGTGTGTTGATGAAGCTGAATTAGCTGAACATGTGGTTGGTCTAACTTGCAGCCTCGCAAATTGCCAATTTAGGTGACTCAAAATTCTTTATTTTTACTGGAAAAGTAAAATATATGTCGTATCAGTATGATTTTCTATATGAGGATGGGTTTAGTGCTAATTAGATTGTATTAAGTGCACACATATATGCTTAGCTTGTTATGCTGTGATACTCCTATTGATGCGTCTAAAGAGTATGCATAAAATTCTTCATCTGGTTGTTCCAATACAGTTTGCCCACTATAATCATCATATCAACACTCCTAGAAGGCTTATTACTTTAATTTTGGAATAATTAATTCGTTATGTCCAAAGCATCCAATAATAAAACTAGTGGTAGAAATTGACTATCAACTTAGGGTAGATTATAGTAATGCTTAATCTCATAACCCCTGATTTTTAATGCAGGAAACGTCTGACGCGGTTTTCAGTTAACGCAAACGGATCTGCTATCACTAAAGACTGTGTTGATAAGAATTTGATTAAGAAGAATTTGTGGTAAGTACTTCATCCAAACCAAATGAACAAATAGTTTCTTATTCGTCTTCCTCTGGCAGTTCCGTACCATAAAGACATATTTTTTCTAAGTTTCAGCATGAGCTCAAGTTTATAGGATTGTATTTGAATATTTGCTTCTTTTAGGTATATAAAGTTGTCAGCTTTGGCTTTTGTAAGAGCATGCTGTTTTCGAGTTTGCCTATATGGTCTGCCTTTAGGTTTAATAAATATAATAACCTTTCAATCTGTACTTTTAGTCTTTGAGCCTTATAGGTTAGGCATACTTTTCTTTGAAATGTTTTAACTATGTACTTGCTACTTTCTACTTGCTAGAGGTAATGATTTATCAGATTCAGTAGAGCTGCATATTACTAAACACTCGGTTAGTGAACTTAAACTTGCGCCTGCTATAACACTGGTTGGAAATTTCACAGTTAAAAGATTCGAATTCTTGAAAGTTTCGTAATTCTAGCGACCTTAGGGTTTCATATTCGGTTATAAGTTGTATGTGTTTCTACTTAAAAGAAAAAGACTAAACACAAAAGTCCCACATTGAATCTGTAGTATCTGTGTGTGTGTGTGTGTTTGTTATTTTTATGTTTAAATTTTATGGCTATCAGCCTTGTTTGGAACCTCTCTTGTTACCATTTGGTGTTGTTTTTATACTTTTGTTTTGGTATCAGATAACTAAGGGGAAGACATTTACAGTTCATTTCATCATGCAGGTTAAAGGCACTGGTGGCTATCCCTAAGGTGCAGCCACGATTCGCTATAGCTATATGGAAGAAATATCCCACAATGAAATCTCTTTTAAGAGTTTACATGGATCCAGCAAAATCTGTGAGTCATGAGAAATCTTTGCTTGATGCAAAATCTCTAATCTTACTCTGTTTCATATACACTGGAGAAAGATATTTATTGTTGCTAAAATTGCTAAAATGAACTTAATTGCACATTCTGGACAATAAAGACTTGATGTTCTTTTTACTGATACTGAAGATTTCCAGAGCTAGAATCTTTCCCCCCAATATGTTTCCTCTGATGGAAGTAGATGAGTTTGGATCATTGAAATTTAAAACAATGGTATCCTATAAAGAAAGTAAAGTATCCTTTTCACCACCATTTGCTTGGAAGTGGCTTTAACGAGGCAGCTTTTTTCAGTACATCACTTGGGAGAGTCTTAATTTAGCTACTGTTTCCTAGGGTCTGGTTTACAGAGCCTATATCTGCATTCTTGTGTTCACTAAGGCAGTTATGTTAGAGACTTCAGGGTGTGCAGATATTAAAAGTTTATAGTTCATTGCTATACATTTTTTAGTGCATGTTGTAGTACAACTTTTCAGTCTTATACTTCAACTAACTTTCAGTCTCTTTGAAGTCAAGCAGTAATTTGTTGTAAGTGGCAAATTCTGCTATGGATTTATTACTTTTATTGGTATAAATCTTAATTAAAATCAGACCCGTTGATCGAACCTATACCATCACAAGGTAAGAGGGCAATGTAACTCTGTGTCTGTCTGTTTTCAGTTAATTTTCTTGGTTAAGCAAGCCTCATTATCTTTCAAAACTATCAGGTTCATGAGAAGGAATTTCTGCTCAAGGACTTGACCACAGAAAGCTTACTCGGTGATGATAGACGACTTGGCGAGGTTTGTTCTAAGAGAATCTACAGAATTCTTATGGCTCAATGCGGAACATCAAGACAGATGACGTTGAGGACGGGCTGATTTCTTTAATCTCTAGCGATGGTATCGATGATCAGATACTCATCATGGGAACAGTTGAGGTCAGCAACTTCTTGTATATCATGTGCTTTGAAATTTGAGTCGACTCTGTTCACTTTCTTTAGCCGTGGCCCCCACTCCTAGGCTATGTATTGTAAAACCCACAACAGCCCCTTCCAGACTCATTCGATGTCAACTTCTCTTTACTAAATTATGCTGCTTGAAATCAATGAGACCGTACTTCTCTTCATAAACATGTTGATTGAGCCTTGTAGCTAGATAGTTTAGTAAGGGACAGTCTTGTAACATTAGAGCATACATCTCAGTGTGAGCTGCTATTCTTCTAGCAGACATCTTGGCTTGCAAAGTGAAGCTTGTGTTATTCCACTGCAAGTACTAGTTTCTTCACACATTTGCTGTGTAATAATTTATTGGGATTCAACAAACAGAGGACAGGCAGGCAGATGCCAACAGTTGCCATGAAAGTTAATATGTTGTGGACCCCTTAAGAAATAGTCTGGTTGTATTATTTGCTGAATAAAGAGAATGCTTTGTGCACCCTTGGAACAGAGCATGCTTGAGTTTCAGCCATGTGACATAGTAAACGACATTGTGGGTATTTTATTTCTGCAGTGTCTACTTATTTGTCCATTAGGATTTTAAAGCCTGAAGCTATAGCTTTTCTGTATAATGGCATAGACTATAGCACTATAAGGGTGACCTAGCAGTATCATGGTTGAACGCTCGTGAGTTCGAATTCTACAGTAGAGATTAAATTACTCAGTGCACTGGGTATTTATTAAAAATAACAATATTAACTAGAGTCTGGGATTTGTTGTAATATTGGTGGTAAAGATGTCAAGCATAGTATTTATTATCTACTTGTTTATGCATATTCTTTGTATTTAATAGTGACATATATCATACAAATTGTTCCCAACTGTAGTGAAATAGCAGGACCAGATTTAGGTCTTGACTTCAATTTTCCACTGCACAAAAATAATGGAATACTCGATTAGGTAGCCACGGCGGACGGGAGTTTTAATTAAGAATGAAATTATATATTAGTTATTGTACAAATGTCAAAGAAATCGTGTCCCATACGCATGATCGAGAATTTAATGAGTCCCTTGATAAGAAATCATATCTGCACCAATGAGTACACTTTATTAGGAGAGAAGGAAGGTTCTCTCTTTCAATTGGTTATACGGATGTTAGATATGATAGCCATTAATTAAGCAAATTGTTGTGTGGTTATCGCCATAATCATGAAAATATATTGGATTCGCACGTGGAATTCACTTGATTGGAAAACGTAAGAAACTTAGGAAAAAAAGAGTTCATAAAAGATAGAGACAAAAGAAGGGCCACCAATTTAAGGACAGGAAACAGCTGCTTTAAAAGTGGAGGGTTTGCACTACAACTCATGTTGTCGCTATATTAAAAGCCCGTTGGGCCCGAAATTCCTCCTAACCTAACCTTTCTGGCCCCACGATCCATCACCACCCATCCCCACCCCCTCCCTCCCAAGTCACTAAACCACTATTTGTCATTTACTTCAAGTTTCAACCAACAAACCTTATCACACATTTCCTAATGTAGAATCATTTCACATACAGTTTCATGATCGGTCGGAATTTGATTTGATCAATTCAATTATGTAACACTTCCGGTCATCCCTTTCATTATTTAGGATAGGCCTTATTATTCTTGGTCATTTGAGTTATTGGGGGTTGGATTGTATGGTATATCCAATGAGATGTTCCCATAACCTTTGTTATTTTGAATCATATGTAGTACTTGGGGTTACCTCAACTTTGTACCCTTCAAGATGAAGGCTTCTATCTCTAAGTTTAATGCAGATGTAGCTACCCTTGTTTTGGTCTGCGGTTGAATGAATAAACATAAAAGTGGAACACATGGATTTTATCGATTTGAAAATAGAAAGATTTGTATAAATTATATGTATTCCATTACCAGTTGATTTGATATACCATTTTGCGTCCAAATATGTAGGGTGAAATTACTTCAACATTCTCTAAACTAACCATTTGATCATAATTTAATTGAACACCGACGTCCGTGTATAGTTAGATGTAAATATGTAATGATAATATAAACGCTGTCCCTCGAAGTATGAAGTTAATATATCATATCTCGTAGTGTTTGCACACCCACACACATATATTTATAGTCTAAAGGTGATTATTACACCAATATACTTCAATCCACTTAGTTATGATGTATGTCACTGCACATGCACCCATTAAAGCGCCTGCAATCATATGTAAATAATATTTTCCCCAAATAATATTTCAAAGCATGTGATTTAATAACTATATCTTAATATCATGCGTGATGACATAATATATATATGTATATATTAAAGAAAAACAGATAGTAGACGATTAAGGGCAGTCCAAAGAGATAGATGAGTAATGGCGTACATGAATCTTCTCACAAATCTTTCATCTTCAAATCAAGGTCACACTCATGGCCCATGCAACCCCGCACTAACGTACGCATTTGTCTCGCCTGACCTGACCTCCATATATCCACTTTCTTCCTCTCCCCACACTAAAATCCTTTGGCTTTTCGAGCTTTTCTCTCACACAAAATTTCATGGAGAAGAGTAGATCATTCCCTTACTCTTCTTCATATGCTGAAGCAAGATTCGACTTCGAAGATCGGGCCAAATCCTACAGCTTCAACGGCCCGCCCGACAACCCGGAGGTGAAGAGGAGGAAGAGGGTGGCTGGATACAATATGTACGCTGTGGAAGGTAAGGTCAAATCATCTTTGAGAAACAGCTTTAAGTGGATCAAGAGCAAATTCACAGAAAACCACTATGATTCATGAACTTATTACAAGTACCCTTTTGTCTCAAGGCTTTCACTAGTCTCCTGCATATAGAATTGTACGTTTGATGTCATCATATAAATCTCATGTTGTTCCCAGGAGGTTATATTTTGTTTCCTCCATTTTGAGAATTGTAATATTTGTCATGAATCTTGCTACTTGTTCGGTTAGAATGAAGTGGAATTGTGTACGATCTGGTGATAATTCTATGAGGTGGCGTTCACTTTTCAATTATAAGATAGATTGATACAATATAAGATTGAATACATAAAGGATAAGATTGTCAAATAAGTTCAAAACTGATCAATCCATCAAAGCAAACGGTGGATTAGATTGAATTATTTTTATCTATCCATCATATCATGAAAAGTAAACACCATATGAATGAATGTGTTATTGGCTCATCTCATGTCACGAGATACTGGGGTCTAAGCTATTTCATACTACGATATTACCACTAAAATGTATGGCATGTATTGATGAAATGAAATTAGAGAGGAAAGCACAATCAGAGTCAAAGAACTTTCCAAGGCAACGTTCAGATTGATGGTTAAAATTTAGAGTTGAACAACCTTATTATACTTTAATTTGGATAGATATCAAAGATGTACACATTTTCAATTGTAAGGCAGAGGAGAACCATAACTTTGTGTCAATGATTTGTACGAGGTAGAATTCTTTCCTACTGAAGCTCGTCCAACAAAATACTTTGGTTTTCCTCAAAAAAATCACCTCTTACATGCTAGATTCCGAGAGCTTTATCTCTTAGTTTAGATCAAATAAACCAGGTCGACCGGGTCAGGTCAAGAGGCGAGGGAAAGATAGAACTTTGTCAAGAGGAGAAAGCTCAGTGATCAGTTTTTTTTTTCCATCTTAACATTTCCTGAAAGTAGACACAGAAAAGAGGGATATCCAAGGCTTGAACCATTGTGATGAGCAGCCACAGTTGAATTGTTATGCCGACAAACACGATCATCATCAGTAACATTCTGCACTTTCATGACGTAATCGTGGTATATTCTCGTCTGAAAAGCTGAATACAAGTTCACCAATGGTTTGAAGTAAAACAGTAAAGAATAGCTCTCTTTCAAGGGGCACATCTTTGTCCCAAATACCTCAAGAATATTCTATACAAAAGCAAATAAGTTAGTGCTTAATATCAAGAAATTGAATCCCATATGTCGCACAGTACACTTGATATAGCAGAAGAGTCTAGAAATATGAAACAGCTGTTCAGCCAAAAACATCTGAAATGGCGATATTGAGCTTGCTGTTCGAGAACTACCAACTAGAAAATTGGATATTGACTTTGTTTAAAGAAACAAGGACTGGCAGCTTGCCCGGTGAGAAGCTCCACTTATTGTGCAAATCATATACAGTGTCTACCTTGAGTAAACAATTTTCCAAATAGAGAGAGAGAGAGAGAGAGAGAGAGAGAGAGATTTCTTAGAGACAGGAGCCAGTTTAAGGTTTTCTTCTGTCCTCAACCCAGACACATCTTGCTCAGGAGTGTTGATCAAAATGCAAACTAGAAAATTCAGTGAAGAAGCACCAGTGTAGCATTAAAGGGCTCCAATTTAAGTCTCATGGGAAGTTTCTCCACTTGATTATGTTCTTGGAAAATAATACTCACATATTTACACAAATTGATATTGTCTTAACCAGCTCCAGCTGCATCCCGTGAGGATAGCTAATCATTCTACCAACATAAAAAATATACAACTTATTAGTTTGTAGGCTTTACTTGTAAGAGTGCATAGTAGTTAGTCTGAAGAGTTTAGCAATGAGAGAACTTTAGTTGTTTAAGAAATTGATAAAGAGAGCACCGCAACCTGATTGATGCCTGAAAGGCCACATTCTACCATCCTCATCACAAGCCAAAAGATCTGTCTCCACTCCGTGATAAGAAGAATCTTTGGGTAAAACCGTTCCATTCATCGTCTACAAAGAACAAAGACAACATATGTTGAAGATAAACATTAAGCATAACATGACATGCAACTCAAGTATACAAAGAGTAGAAGATAGCTCCTGCATCTCTCAAAATGAAACTGATTACTAAACAAGGCTTCAATTGATGCTAACAGATGCAAACAGAAGCTTCAATTTTTTTTTTAAGGCATGTAAGTTGCTCAAGCTATATTTCAGCAATTTATAGTGGTTACTGTACAATAAATATCAGCCACAATTTTCTTGTACCTTTATACTTCCACATACTCGTGAAACTAATAGTATAATCACAAAATAAAGTTCAACAGGGAAAGAGTGCCACACAAACCTTAGCAGCCCTTAGAATCTGGGATTGTTTTGAGCTTGTAACATCACTGCATCCACCATAACCAACTCTTGCATTTGAGATTGTGATGTCTCTGTTTGATTGAAGCTTCTGAACGGGAAAAGCATGGCATGTCTCTTCCGCATCCAAGATGGACAAATTTGGCTCATGAATTGAGGGTTTTGGTTTTGGGGAAGGTGCAAAAGGTTCCAAGCTTTCTTTTAAATCCTCCTTACCACCTGTCTTGACCTGCAAGGATGCCTCAGATAACAATCCTCCAATGCTTAAGGTGGTAAAATTATCATCCCATGGAGATTGAAGTGGTACATGTCCTGCTTCCGCTGATTGTGTATCTGACTTTTCAATTTCGCAAGTAATGACGCTTCAGAAAATAATCCTCCAATACTTACATCACTGGATCCCAGAAAAGAGGTTGCAAGGATGATTCATATTCAAGTTTCATGCTTGGACATCTCATCTTACCCAAGAAAGAATCTTCAGATAGCAGATCACGAATGCTTATGTCAGATGTTAGTGCAATTGGCTGCATGTAAGATCTGCCTACGGAGCTGGGATATGATCCATTAATTTTACCCTGCAATGATATTTCAGATAGGAGGCCTCCAATGCTCAAGATGGTCATATTGTCATCCCAAGGTACACTAGAACGAACTAGGTCAGCCTCAGCTGTCACTTTATCATCCTAACAACAGCAAATACAAACATTAGTGACCTAATAATCTCTGTAACACGGATGATCAACTAGCCTAGAAAGTATCCATCTGTCAGAACTTAAATAAATTTGATTAAATGCAAATTCAGTACAATCTGAGCTGCAACGGTGGAAGCATAAACATGATCTAAAGACTTAATACTAAGAGGCATAGGCATATAGAAGATATTCAAGCAATTTGTTATAGATATAAGTTGCCAAGATAATTCTTGCAGGCCATCATAGTCAATCTTCTTCCTACAACTTCCTAATTTTTCAGATTCAGATTTCATTTACTTCCTGTAATTCATGAACATTCATCCAACTACAAAAGCAATTTCAAACTCCATAAAACTTCCCTTCAATATTTTACTTAGGTCGAGGAACTGTTCCAATTCATCAAAGAATTTGAGTTAATTCGTACATATTCTATCAATCTTCATAAGAGCAATATAAATGTTGCCTATTTTTATCATCAGAAGCTCCATTCTCAAAATATATAGATGCAAGCAGACAAAAAAAAATTGTGAATAGATGGACCTGAAAATTACCACCAAACCAGTAGGTGCATCTGAAGCTTTCAGCTCATTCACATCTGGATGCAAAGTTTCATCAGCATTGCCTGGTATTTTAATGTCTCCACAAGATTCATTTGTTCGTTCCTCCTCTTGGTGATTTGGGATCACCAAAATTCTGGGCAAGCCCTTCTTGCTCTCAGAACCAGTATGAGCCTCTAGAATACTAGAATTACAAAGTCTGCCAAACATCTCAGGCTGATGATTGCAGAACCAACCATACCTAGAAATCAAAACGATAAAGTTGAATTTTCAAACTGGAGGTGAAGCTTTATATGAAGCAAACTGACTGGCTTCAGACCTTAGGCGGAAAATGGAAGGGTTGCCCACATCAACATACACCTTCCATATAGTTAAGGCACTATCATTCAAAGTCCATCTTCTGCATGATGCCAACTGTTCCAACTTTGTGTTGTAGGGAACAAGCATGAGTTCACCTGTCGCTGCACTTGAAGAGATCCACTTAGCATTCAGGTGCCTAACCACTGATGATATCCTCTTCCGAGCACTTAATGTGAGCTCTAAAAATGGATTGTGACCATCCTGTAACGAATCAACAACGAAATATACATTCAATTTTCTATCTTCTTGAATGGGGGGTGGGCAGAGGCAACTCAAACCTTCACTAATCCTAGGCGAGTTTGTTCATTTATCGGGAAAAGCTGCAGCTTAATTTTTGTAGATGGAATCTGCAGTTGAATTGGAGGATCCAAATGTGGCATCACTATACTTTCTGCAGTAGAGACACAATTATATGAGAGCTTTAACCATAAAAACAGACTAATACCACAAGATAATACACAAGCTTCCAATATAATAAATCTAGTTATTTTATGAAACGAGGCTCGTAAACATAAGAAAACCTAATTGAAAATAAATAAATTTACAAGATCTAGTTTTTTTCACCCAGAAAGTACAAAATTAGATTTTCAAGAAATTAGATAGGGTGAAAGGTGTAAAAAAGCAGAAGCTGCCCATGCTACAATATTAATTTTAGCTTTATCCTGTTGCCTAACCTAGAGAGGTCCGAGGCACCTGGACAGTCCCATTTGCAGGTTTCTTTAAATTAACTCCCATGCATTCATCCTGGTTTCTATTGATATCACCTCTCTTTCTCTTTTGTTGTCTGTAGGATTTCATGGAAGAGTATCTGCAAATGAAATCAGTTGTTTGAGAATAAAAGTAATCAGGGTGCAAAAAAATTCATCTTTCACTGCACGGACACCACAAGATTAGCTCCAAACAATCTCGGAGTTATACATACATGTAAAGATGCATCATCAGATTCCTCAAGCGTATTTGCCAAAAAAAAGTATCTACAAAGTAAATCAAACAAATGTAGGCGCGCAGGCAGCAGCAACAGCTACACCACTACTATTGCTAAGCAGAAGCAACTACCAAAAAATAAATATATTGTTCCAGTTGAGTTGACAATAAGATAATGATGTTTTATCATACTATAAAAAAGGAGCTATAGGAAAAATTTAAAACCAGATAGGTAATCAATGCATCCACTCTTGCAGATCCTATACAAAACCCAGCAAATTAATCAACTTAGAGACGCGTAACACTCAAAAGCTGTAGCTGTAAATATAATTTTTCTCAAAGGTTATGCCGGTGGAGTGTTTAGGTCCGCCATGAAAACAACAGGCCACTTCTACAAAATTCGCAAATATGCAGATTGGTATAGGCGAGTTACGCGAGTACCTCGACGCGGAATGTATAGCAATTTTGTTGCTCATTGCAGGCGTAGAGTAGATCCGGCTGAGATGCGGTGTGAAAACCGGCGGTGGCGGGAAGAATTTGGATGTGTATTGCTGCCTAAATTTTTGGTGCCCCAATTTGAATTTTAGTGTAAAGAGGGAGTCGCTGCCTTTTTATTTGAGTTTGGATTCCTTTGGAAATGAAACCCAATGCCATGCCATCTCCGCGCCATGTCAGCATTCTGCGCTTTTATTTTCTCATTTCCTTTTCACCTTTTCTTTTCCCTTTTATTTTTGGTTTAATCTTTTCTTTTTCCACAAAAACTCATATAACTCCATAAGTGTATTATTCTAAAGAAAAATATCATTTACATTGTAAAAAAATATTAACTTTTCCCCCTTTCAAATATACTTTTGCACCAGGACAGGAGTTCATTTTTCAAATAAAAATTTACTTCTCCGAAAAAAATTCTATTGTTGGATTAATTATCTCCATCTACTGGAGAGTATTATGAGAAGGGAAATGCAACTAATAACTATGGTGGATAGAGATTATGAAACCAACTAGATTAGTTCAATAGAATGTCAGCTTTTTCATAAAATCAGAATGCCATTGTTATCAACAATTTAGTTGAAGTTCAAACTCTAGATAAAGGTTGATTAATGTTTTTTAAGTACAAACCTATACTTGAAAAACAAAGATCTTATTTCAAGAATTATTGGAAGGGCACCAAAAGCATCAACATTAAAATTTCAGATTTGTTTCATTTCAACAGACAAATTTGAAGATGGAATAAAATGTGGTATCCAGCTATTTAGATTTCAGTAAATTTATCACTTCAACTTGACCTTTTAACCCTATTTACAAAATATTTCATTCCTTAAAAAATTATCAATTTTAGTATTTGAGTACTCTTTGCAAATCTAATATTATATCAAATTCTGACGACTTGAAAATTTAAAACAGTGCCAAAACCCTAAATGACTTCATTCCCGTAAAACGATGTTGTTTTATGTCAAAATAATTGAAATTAATATCAAATGTTACCTTCAAATGATGAACTCAACAATTCTCTTTTTCCTACGCGCTCGGTCAAATCTCATTTGCTGGAAAAGAAATCCCATGATATATTTGAAAAAAAAACTGATAGCATGAAAACTACATTGTAATTATTCATAGATTTGGGTATTTAGGTAAAGATGTCAAAATATAAGATTAAAAACAAATACAATATTTCTCCTTTTAATATTGTTATTCACAACTCCATGTAGATTTTTCAGTTTATCGAGTCAACTCTCAGCGACTAAAAAAAATTGAGAATACTATATTTAAAAAATATTGATAATATTAGTACCATGCTATAATTATTCGTACATCATGATATTTCTATAAAAATGCCAAAATAATATAAAAATTAATATTTTTCCTTAGAATCTTCGGTGTAACTACTATCTTAGCCCTTAGGCAGTTTGGAAAACTTGGAATTGAGTCTAAGTGATTTTTAAACCACACTTGAAGACACTCCATTATGGAAATATAAGTTCAAGAACATAACCTGAACCATAAAAAATGGTTAAGCTTCTCAAATCTCATTGTCTAGAATAAAAAGAAATGATTTATCCAATTTTGACCTTCAACATGCTCGATGTAAAACTGGTTACGATACATGTAAAGTTTTTTAACACAATGTGCCACTCTTATAAGAATGAAACTCTTATATTAATTTTATATTAGAGTTGTTAGGACTTGATCCTTATTCCAAATTTACTAATTCTTAATCAATCAATTGGAGCAAATTTACTAACTCTTAACCACTCTTAACCAATCAATTGAATTGAATGAACTATTGAGTGATGCAGTGTCGAAGGCATGCAAACCCCAATTTCTCGTATTTGAGTTGAACTTGAATTTTATGAAACTCAAAAATATATTCAAGCTTGTTTGATTTACTTAGCATACCGAGTCCCAGCAAACTTTAGACATACAAGCACGGATATCAAATTATTTAGTTTACATTTTGTAATCTAAATAATCCATATCAGATCAAGCACATCAATTCCAAGACTGAATCACGTAGAGCTCAAGTATGATCCCAGTACCCGAAACAGTTGGAATTCAATAAGCCAAAAATCAATGATGCCCCCCCACTCTCCAAGACAAGTAAAACTGAAATGAATATATCTATAAACGATGTTCCAAAAACAGAGAATCATCACATCACGATAATACTAGACAAACATAAACACGAAGACAAACTATGTCTCCGTCAAACTACTTAATCATTTTCAACTCGGACCTATGCACTTCCAAGACCTTTTTTCACACTTCAATTGACTTCTTTTATACTTACCCCTTCGCAGTTGCTTCTTTTAGTACCACCACCACCACCACCACCGCCATAATTTCATCGCTGTCTCATCACCCGAGGGGATTCTCCAACTCCAAAATATACATGGGACTTCAGTAAGGAGAATCGTTGCCTGGACTATCAGCATGCATATCCATTGAAGTGTCGTTGGAACTGAGAGGGTTGGCATCTCTGTTTTGATTGGTGCTGTTCTCATTGCTCCGTGTGGCATTGTTTGAGGAGAAACCGCCCTGTGATAAGTGATAGTGCTGGAGAGTCCTACGCACTGGACTAGAGAGAGCATTTGAAAACACAGAATTCTTACTTTGATCTGAATTTCCGAACGAAGTCCTTGTCCGATAGTTGCAGGACCAAATGCATTAGAAGATATGGGATGTCCTGTTTGAGGTAACTGCATTAAATTATTAGGCTGCTGTTGCGCTTGCTGCTGCAGGGGATGCCTTGGGGATGGGGGAGGTTCTTCTGGTCCATAATCTAGTTCGTTCTGCACGTGTTGAAAATAAGAAAATAATAAGAAAATAATGTCACGATGATGGACTAGGACTTTAGCCCATCCAGCCTCTAATTACACCATAACTTTAGAAAATTGCACCAGTACAGAAACTGCAGGAACATAAAATGAAAGAGATCCAAGATCCATGAGCTTCAATGGCAACCTGTGCCACCCTGTTTCTTAATAAATTCAACCATCTACATGTTATGAGATTTCATGGTAATAGCAGTGAGGTTAGTGTCTTCTTTCATGCCACAAGTTATATTTTGAAAGTGGGACGGCTCTCATTTCAACCATAAATCTGTGAAAGAAAAGGATGGACCAGACAACTATAGCAGAATCAACCATAAATCTGTGAAAGAAAAAGGATGGGCCAGACAACTATAGCAGAATCAACCATAAATCTGTGAAAGGAAATGATGGAACAGACAACTATAACAGAAGATGTTCGAGGCTATTGACTTGCAGCCAAAACAACAGCATTTGAATCTGATTTCGTGACCTTCACCATAAACCTATTTATGACAGAGAAACAATGCACATTGAGGAAAGATGCACATCAACTTAATATGGATCTATGTATGTCTCAATGTCACTCCTCTCTACCATATACCATAGCAGCTATCACAATTCAAAAGGTACTCTTATTCAGACTACCAATAAAAATATTCACCAACCAAAAAAGAAAATTCTTAACAACAGTCAACACTCAGCAGCCACAAATATTACTGAGAAATTTTTAATACTCTGGAGAAGACATAAATCACCACAATTCAATCCAAAAGAAGATCATATTACAATATCTTAGGGCGCCAACTTGCTCATTTTCTTCAAATATAATGTCTGAACTCATAGAGTATAGGATTACTTCCCACATAACAGTTAACAAAGTAATAAAGGCAAAGGAATTTTTTTACTTGCATATGCACAGATTTTAAAATTAAGTTTCCGTATGCACAGGGTTCGAGTTAAAAGATTACTGGTTGAATGAAAACTATCCAGGTCCAATGCTGAGTAAGAGACTAATGTCATAATCACATTCTTGGACAATTCATCCAGCTTGGTGCCAGAATTCAACACCGGAAAACACAATTACAGCTCATATAACTGATATATAGATGCACTACAAAGTCTTAACTAGGAGTTGAAACAAAGAATAAGTAACATGCAAACAAATACTATTGATTAGCAACCCCAAACTACATATTAATGTGTGAAGAGTACAAAGAAAATCCAGCATAGCAATTCCATAAGCACCAAGAATTGATAAAGTACACTAGAAATAATTAACAACTGTTGAACATATTATAGCAATTTATTGAGTTTAAAAAGAAACCTGCACATATGAGAGTATGTCGCCACTCATCACTCTAATCCCGTGCTCTTGCTGTCTTACAATCCAATTGTAAAGCTTTTCCTATATTGGTAAAAGAACAAGCAAATAATGAGCATTGTAAGAAAATATGAAGCACAAAACCCATAATTATCAGTGCTCAATTAAAAAAAACATTAATTATAAACTTTTTTTTGTAAAAACTTAAACCTAACTTCAAAAGAAACAGCTAAAAAATCTCATTTGAGGTAAGCCGCCCCCCACAAAAAAAAGGAAAAGTAAAACCAGAACCCTTCGATCAAGTTCACATACATCTGAGGCGTACCAGCCACCTTTCTTCACTCAGTTCACACAGATTCGTCAGCCCACAACGGCAAAATCTATAATACACCCGATGCATTCTGCCAGGCGGTATAACTATTGTCTATTTGCATAAATTCACGCGTATAAGAACATGAATATATCTGCAACTAGACGACAGAGAGTAGCATCTATACGACCACCGACAACAGCTATAATCATTAATCAACAACAAACAAAAACCACTGATTATAACCCGATTAACCGAAAGCCACCCACAATATTTTCACGAAAAATCAAATTAAAATAAAAGGGGGCAACGCAAGGGACCATCGAGTGGCGTTCACCGGCTTGGAAAGAGAGGCGCTGCTGGTGCATCGCGTGCGTGTAGAGCTGGGAGAGGGAGTTGGCCGCGCTGCAGAAAGTGGCGTACATCCCTCGATCGACCTCATCGAGGCGTGTCGCATCGGATTTCCTCTTCTTCGCCATTAGTTTGGGGGAAGTTTAATTTGAAACAAAAACCCTAGATGGGTATATACACACAAAATGGTCTGCGTCTATCTATCGTGTAGGAGGTGTGAAATTACGATCAGAAACAGAAGAAAACATTTTTTATACAGGAGAGATGGAGAAAGGCTGGTAGGGTCGACGGAGGTGGAACTTTTCATGAGCCACGTGGATTCGCAGGTGGCATTTTATGAATTTGTATAAATATTTTTAAGGTCAATTATACATTATAGCATAACATTTGAGCCGACTTGCAAAAATAGTTTAACTTGACGTGAAGGTCTTATATATTTTCGGATTGTAAAGCTTTGGGTACGAGTTCAAATTTGAAAATACGGCTCTGTGCCTATATTTTCGGATTATAAATCCCGACGTGAAAGGTATGATATATTTTGATTTATTTTAAAATTATATTGAAATATATTTTTCACTTTAACATCAAAACGATATCGTCTTGATATCCGAAAATATATTTTTATGATACCGTTTTGATGTTCAAGTATAAAATATATTTTCACATAATTTACTAAATAAATTAGAATATTCACAGTGAATTCATATCTTATATATCAAAATTTTCAATCCAAAAATGTAGATTCAGAACATATTTGCAATTTGTATTCAAAAAGTCTGATTACTTTAACAATATTATAGAAAATCAGATTATTTTTCCAATTCGATCCAAAAATATAGCCATAATTATAATTAAAATACGTTCTTCATACAGTATATGTATTTAAAAAGAGCATTTACTAAAGAAGAATCGTAATAGTAGTAAAAAAGAAAAGAAAATGAAAAAAAGAAGAGGCGTAATAAACAATCGGAATCTATATTGAAATTTAAGTGAAGTTCGTTGAGGTTATTACTATATCAAATACCCCATGTGACCTATGAGATTTTGCCAAACTTGTACGTTTCTTCGTCTCCAAATACCCATGTAAAGTTTTAAACATGGTAGCTCAATCAAATTTCACGTCTTGAGTTAGGTTAGAGAGGTAGCAAACCAATCAAAAGAAAAATAATATTCCCTCCGTCCCATCTAAGACGGTCAATTTCTTTTGGGCACGGTTATTTAAGAGAATGATATAAAGTGATTAAAATGATAAAAGTAGGTAGATCCCACAACTTTTGAAGAGACAAATATTTCCTAAAAAAAAAAACAGGCCATATTGGATGGAACAGCCAAAAAATGAATACATGTCATCTTAGGTGGGACGGAAGAAGTAATTAATACTCTCTTTTATTATTTTTGGCTCAAATTTTGGACATCTAGATTAAAATGATTGTCTTTTGTATATGACGAGCATGATTCACGAAACTTGAGACCTTTTGTATGTAAAATTATTCATTTTTAGAATTAGTAAACAATTATAGATTGGTTCATTAATAGAAACGAGTCAATAATAATGAGATAGAGAGTAATAACAATAATGTTAAGTTTCATGAATATTTATTGCTCCAAATCTATTAATTTTTAATCAACTCAACTAAGCCCGTGAGAGATATTCATGATAAAGTATATTTTGTTTCATGAGCATTTCTGATAGTGAGTATCATGGATTCATGGTAAAATTTGCTTCACGTCAACAATGTTAAGCAAATTGACTAGAGTCAGAGGTGAAAGGTGTCATAAATCATTCGCTGAAAATTAGAGAGAGATAGTCAGCCATTCTTTTTAGAGAATTATTTTGTCGAAGGTTTAATTTCACGGGCAAATACTTTTTCCCCCAAAGAAACGAGGTTTCACTTGTTAATCTATTTGTTCTTTAAAAAAATTATTTAAAAAGCAAATTTTTGAAATGCCTACACAATTGGAATGAAATATAAAATATTATTTTGAAAAGATGAAGTCAAATTTTCAACCTCTTATCATTGTGCACTTTCTTATGCTGTCTTGATTTATTTCTTTAAGAAAAGGATTAGTCTTGATTTATATTTTTCTTTTCATTTTGTTTGCATATACCAATATATGTGGGAAGAATGACAGTGCATCATCATACTAGCTAGTGTTTCTGTGGTGCAACGCATGAATTTTAAATTTACACTATAAAAGACACTCGTATTTGTGGTGCAACGATGAATTTTAAATTTACACTACAAAAACACTCAGATTAACAACGTCAACAATAACAAGAATTAATCTATCGATATCTTGTGATATGCACCACAAATTTTAAATTTACACTACAAAAACACTCAGATTATCAACGACAACAACATCAAGAATTAATCTATCATATAACGACGGATCAATTACGAATGTCGATGGGCCAAAATTACAACGGAAATTAATAATTATAAAGTGAAACCACATCATGTTATTATTGATTGTTAAAAGATCAATACTCAAAATGTTTAAATAAATAATATGGTTTAAAGAAAATTAGGACACACTAATAATACTACGGACAGCTTATCTAACTTAACAAACTTAGTACATTAAGGACATTTTTATTCTTATACAAAATTCTTTTATTAGTGCAAATTAAAGACACAAAATTCATATACATCCGTAAGCATTGTGCGAACGGATCGACCCACACCGACCGCATACCCGACCCATCATATATAAAACCAAAACCTGTTTTTTCACTATTTCCACTGTCTCCTTGTTGATCCCATCATCCTCGCCTCACCCCGCCTCGTGCTTCCCGCAAAACTATGTTCACCGCTCACGTAGTTCCCGTTCAGAGCTCCACAATCGAGCACCACCGCCGTCAACTGAATCTCACCATCATCCGTGACGACTTTCCCCCTCTCGCCACCGCCGTGACACACCTATCCTCGCCTTGCATGAAGCACTATGATTTTCGCAACGCGCACTCGCCGCCTAACTGCTCGGTAAAACTACCTTTTGTTTTAGGGTTTTGTGATTGTAAGTAATTGTTTTCTCCTACAATACTTTTTCGATATAAATATGTGTTCACCACGAGATAACAACATTCATTTATTTTGAGTTTTATTGTTTTATTATTGACTTCAATCAAGTTAAATTTTGGAGTTCCATTTCTTTACACACATTTTTATTGATTTTGATTAGTTTCGCTTCAATTACTTGTACCTCTTTGACCTAACATGTTAACGAATTAGTGATCTGTGGAAATTGAACCATGAACTTTTTGACTGTTGTGGTTTTGTTGGGAAAATTTCTAACTATTGGGAATAAGTCTATCTTAATTGTATGTTTTGATTATATCTCAAAAACCTCTGATGATTGTCTTGTTGTTGTAACTAATGCTGCTGACTTGTTTTAGAGTTATGCGTTTTTATCATAGGTTTTCTACAGTAGAACTACCAGCTTGGACAGACCCAAAACTGAAAGAGTTCGAGCAACACTGAAGCCAGTCTTACTGATAGAAGTATTAGTATTAACGCATTTGATAGAAGCTTAACTGAAGGACCGCGTACTGAAAACTGACGAAGACCAACTGATATCTGAAGATTGAAGTATAATGATGCCGATGAACAGAGTTACTGGAATAAAGTTGAAGATTGAAGACTGACGTCGGCAGACTGAACACTGAAGATTGGAGACTGAGACTCAACGCTGAAGAGATGGAGTCTGGAAACGACTAACTGTCATACCAAGCAACTAACTGTGTTTGGTGTAAGTCAAAGCTGACTGTCAGTAGTCAAAGTTATCGATTGGAAGTCAAAGCTGCTGATAAGTAGTCAAAGCTGACAAAGTGAAGTCAAAGCTGACTATTTCTACATAAAGCTGACTGACTCACGTTCCAAAACTGACAAAAGCCGGGAGTCCAAGCTGCTAATAAAAGATGGGGCAATATCGACTGATCCAACCTGAAGTCAATGCATTGACAAGACACGAAGTCAACTCAACTGAAGAAACAAAAAAATTATTAAGCCTTGAGTGTTTGATTCTCCACGTGTCATAATGTATCTGCAGAGGATCCCAATATGCCAGAATACATTTTACAGAGTTGCAGAGCTACAATGTACGATGATGTAGACCCTAACAGCGACATACGAAGATTCTTAACGAAAATAATTCAATTGTCAAATATACGGATGCGATTGGTGCTCCTTTCATCGATACCATTCATCGTCTTTTCTATAAATGCAAGTATAATCCTACCTTTGAAGTTAAATGAAATGGTGTGTATTTAAGTATCCAAAGAACTTAAAGTCCAATACTCAAGTATATCAAACAACGATTTTGAAGAATGAAGTAAACATTGCAGTCAGTAAATCTCAAGAGCTCACATATACTTATGAGCTCGAGATTTCAAAATACACTTTCTTAAATCTAGGATTTCAATCTTGTCTATCTTAAGCCTATACATACTGAGTTTAATGCATGTGTCAACTCGAATCTTGTTGAAACCCCCACAAAACCCCCCCAAAAGTTTATATAGAAGTTTGGACAAGTAAACAAAGAAGTGTCAATAGCTGAAAGCTTGGTTATTTAGCACCCGTAAGCTAGAGGTTAGCACCCGTAATTGAGACTTGGTTAAACCAATGATAATGAGATTGAGGAATCGTAATCATTGAGATGTGTGAACAGCTAGGATAGCCCTAGCATGTAAATCAAGTATGGAGAAATATCTCCACAATGAAGACATGGTAATGAGATGCTTGAAATTTAAGTTATGGTGTACAAATGTACTACCTTACCAAGCTATATGACAATAATGACGGTTCTAGTCCTGAGAGTAAGAACCGAAGTATAATGAAAGTAATATTACTTTCTGAAACCATGCTCAAGAAAAAGGGACAAAAGTCAAAAATAGCTGAAGAAATTATGAGCTATACAATTATGAGATAGCCACAATATGAGATAAGTTTCAGCGATATTATAACTTCGATAAGTAAAGTAATTCCTTTGAAGTAAAGAAGCAGAGAAAGAAACAAATTCATTATTTGAAATGGATCTTAGTACTCTAAATTGTATTGACACAAAATGTTTGTCTTGTGTGTCTTAGAAATTAACAAGCGAGATAGCTTCTATAGACTTTTGCAAAAAGGAAATGCATCCAAGAGGACAAATGAAAAGATTCACATGGAAGAATCTTAAGGTGAATCTAATTGTAAATCTTACCCCTCATACTTTTGTGACGATCAATAAAGTGGGATATTAAGTATACCTGACATAGAAATGAAGCAATCATTAAATGTCGAGAAAATGGTAAAGATATTTAACGTCAAGGCAAAAGTATAATACATCCCTAGCGGACAAATGATTTTATCCTATGCAAAATTTCAAAATGAATCAATAAAGATTTAGAAGAAATGACGTATATCCAAAATGGATATTACAAACGATGGCACTAAATGCCGACAAGGATTTTCTCGAAAAGAGTTTAAAGTAAGGATATATGAGATATATATATTTCTAAGATCGATAAAGTGAAAAAGGGAATTGAATCATTCATACTGGATCAGAAATGAATGATAGTGTCAGGTACATCATGATCTCTACGATGAGATTAAGTTATCGAGATATTAATATCAAGGATAGGTCGATATAAACCTAACCACAGAATGCTATTGATAAAAGCATAATAAATCGACACCGAGAATGGTAGGGTGAGCAAAGCAATGTGAAGGCCATAGCAAGGAAACATAATGTCCCAAGGGAAAGGACAATGATGTATGAAATAGATGTTTAATTGAACAGACGAGAACACCGTAGACCAGAGCCTATACTTCGCACCGAAAACAGGACGAACAGAAATCAGGAAGGCCTGATGGATATGAGAAAAAAAAAAGATTTCTCAGAATACCTATAATTTTCTGTTCGATATAGGTGCTTCGTTTTCTAACATCGCACAAGTATGCGAGAAACGATAGAACCCAATTCGTGGTAAACGAATCAAGAAATGAAAATCTCCTCACCTATATGAGAATTATGGCCATTACAGGTCTTTGCTCAAACTTAGAATGGACCTAGGATCACCTAAGGTTCTAACAAATGAGTTAGATCATAATATGTGGAACGTAGATATAATTCAAGAAAGCGAAGTTTGAAAATGGATGTCACTCACGTGATTAGAAGCACGGCATAGCTCTCCATTGAAATTCTATGCAACGGATTTTGGATCCTCAATTGCTTTAATTTAAGGATGGCTCACCTAGAACTATCTTTACATTTGGTAAGAAAAGGAGTCGATGAGTAAAAGGTTAACCCAAGGCCTACAAGTATAAAGCTCACACGTAGTATCGACTCTTTTATTATAAACTGGCATGGCTTAGGACAGTTTTGGAGGAATTTCTACACCTATGGATGAATGCTAGTAACTATGGAGAGATAGATGAGGATGACATCCAATAACTTATCCATCGTTTGCCAACAGAATGGCAGGATCTTGCAAAAGAAGTATCAAGATAACATCTTCTCCAAGTAGAAAATTCCAAGACTTGGGCAGACTTATCAGGATTTGTCAACAGGCTCAAGTATACATATAATGCGTAGGGAACGGCACCTACGGGTACTTGTCCTGGTCCCCGGCAAGCTACACAGCAGGGCATAAAGGAATGGTTGTACCCTGATGTTCCAAATGCCGTCCCACGTCCTGTGCCGTCTATTATACCAGAAAGAGACGAGAATGGCAAAAGGACAGGATCTTATCGCCCTCGAAAATTAGAGGAATTACCGTTATCAAATCGACCTTACTTTCTGATAAAAGTAACACACACTTCTGGAATCAAAAAAGTAACAGGGAGCAGTGTGACCCCTGGCTCTTTGAAAGAGAAAGATCGTCGGACATATGAGGTAAAAACGTACCTGGAAATAGGCAAGTTTCTAAGCGAAAGGTACGATTCCGACGAAGGCCACTCAGAGACACAGAGTCCTATGATAATGAGAGACTCATATGAAAATGGAGGCTTATGTGTAAATGGTATCTGATGTACGAAAGCAAAATTTTTCCGAATAAGATATGGTTACTATGAGATTATAGTCATGCCAATCGGACAAGCTAGTACATCAGCCCTATTCATGAACCTCAAAAATCGAGTGTTCCATATGTACTTAGACAATTTTGTCTAAATCTTTATGAACGATGTTCTTATCCATATGAAGGACGAGAAAGAACCTAAAGAACATCGAATGACTATATTGCGGACTTTTAGAGTTGAGCAAAATTTTGCCAAGTTTAATATATGAATTTCGGCTTAAAGAAGGAAAATTAGTTAGACACATGATGTCTTCCAAGGAATCAAATTTATATGGACAAATGAATGTGAGACCACTTATTAAAGTGAGAAAGATAATAGTCAAAGCACCACGATGACTTAGACCTCACGAATAGAATCACCCAACTCATGACTTGAAATAGCAACGTAATACGTGCAAAATTTTTGAAGACGTTCCTATATGAAATGAGTTGTGAGATCTTCACAAACCATAAAATTTGAATTATTTCTTGAGCAAGAGACTTAAAATAAGATAGAAAAGATGGCTCGAATCAAGAAAGATTCAAATGGTGATATAAATTATCACCTATGAAGGTCAAGGGTTTTAAAGAGGCGCGACAATGTCATATTGTCTAAGGAAAGGTTATATATATATTTCAAGCAAGGATAAGCTTTGAAATGAAATCATGAATGAAGCTCATGATATTCCTCATACCGCCCACCCAAGCAAAGACTAAAGTATATTATGATTTACAAAAAAATTAGATAAGTAAAGAATGAAATGAGCTATAACCTCATTGACGAGCATTGTCTCGGTTATAGGAGGTGAAGGCATTGTATCAATGACCTTATAAGAGGTTATAATCTCTAATGAGATACAAATGAAAATGAAATGACATAGCAATGGATTTTTATGATAGGTTTCGCAAAAGTCAAAAAGATGTAACACTACTATATGGGTAGTAGTGATTTGACTCACCAAATATGCTCATCTCTACCTATTCAGATGACTCAGAGGTCTGATAATTTATCTCAGTCATACATAAAGGAAATCGTATCTTTGCAAGGGGTCCCAATACCTATCACTTTAGATAGAGATTCCAAGTTTACCCCTAGATTTTGAGCTAGCTCACCAAAAAGGGAGTTATGCATGATATTGAACCTTATCGTAGATGTCCCCTCACGTACAGATGGGCGATAAAAAGGACAATATGAATATTTAAAGATACGATGAGAACATTCATGTTAAATCGAGGTGCAAGTGGGAACATGTTGTACCACTTATTAAGTTTACGACGACCATAACCGCGACAACGATTGACATAGCCACACGTGGCATTATGGAAAGAAATATCGACCACCACTTTTTTAATAAAGTAGGTGAGAGAAGGTATAAGGTCTTGACATCGTAATCGAAATGATAAAGATATTTGCCAATAAGGCAAAGACCGAGAGAAGCTCAAGATCTGGACCAAAGTCTTACGCTGGTACGCGTAGATCTGAACCGCATTTTAAATGCGAAAATGAAGTTCCTTGAGATTCCTCCATCGAGGGAAATTATTAAGTTTAAAGTACAAGGAATGTTGAGATCACGTTTTATAGGACCTTGCGAGATCCTAGAAATAATAGCCCAAGAGTTTATAGATTAGTACTTCCACCAAAAAATTTGGGAATGTACAAAATGTTTTTCCACGTGTCACAGCTAAAGATATATGAATATGACCCAAATCACGTAATTCATTATATGACGTGATCTTTAACTCAAAGATGAGTTGTGATGAACATCTACGACTATTTGATCGTATGATTCAATGATTGAGGATTAAATTGGGTCTTTGATGAAAGTCCAATGGAGAAACCATGGACAAAAGGAAATCACGTGGAAATTTATGATGTTATGGTGCTAAGATGCCCCATACTTTTTGATGTATGTAAATTTGGTGAAATTTCTTTAAGGGGTGGAATGTAATACCCGATTTATTAAAGCCAATTACGATAATAAAAATCGTAAATTAGGGTTTCGTCTCGATAATCGAATTAATAAAATATCGAATAATGGTTTCGATTATTTTGGAATAATAAATTCTATTTTTTTATTCACAAATGATTGTGAATTGATAAATACGATTATATAACGATTTCAACAAGATATTTCAACGTCGATTGCGTATCGATAATTGAAATTTCGTAATCTTTTCTAAGTGTTTAAGCTTAGAATTAAATTTCATTATTATTGGAATAATTTAATAAAGTGATTACAGCTTTATTACGACCATTTTGAGATGAGTCGATATTTAACGTTTTGAGACGTTTCAAACGTTAACGTTTAGAGATGACTTGAGAATCAAGTCTAACGATCAAGGAATTATGATATTTAAATTCCTATGATTATTTTATATAATTGGAATATTATTTAGCATTGAAATAATGCTAGAAAATTTTGGAATAATATTTTGATTATTTAAGATTCTCGAAAACCCTAAATCGAGAATTAGGGTTTTCTACCTATGGTTTGATTCAATAATTTTCCTATGATATAATTTATCATCTGGGATATATATATTATGCTATATATCTACTTATAGCATGAAAAATGAATTTTTGGGCATTAATATTATGGAATTGCCGTGAGCTTCTATGTGAGATAACATAGGATTATTTAATTTTTTGATCATCCAATTTGTGTTATTACTTAAGTGTAGTATTAATACACACTTACCAAGTAAAATGTGTAGATGAAAATACTCTAGCTTTTCATTTGTGTGGGAGCCGAAATTGTTGACAATTTGTACACAATTATTAATCTTGATTTTTCATACACTTGAGTGTATAATATTTTGGGATAGAGTGTACACAATACACTTGTGAAATACAACATGAAAAATCTGAAAATTTTCATCCCTCTCCACTCTACTGAAGGTCGACGGCTATGTGTATAATATGGGACAAAAATTGTTTTGTTAATACCAAAAACTTTAATAAAGCTTACCAAGAGTTAATGAATTGTAAGAGATATTTCTTGTGTGACATAATCATCTTTGACTCACAAATTATTCATTTGTGTCTTGTGTGAGAGAGAGAGCCGAGAGATACATAATATGTGCAATTCATTTCCTTGTATTTGTTAAGTGTATTTATTGTCTTGAAACCACAACACTTAACACAATTCATTTTCTTCCTCTTTTCTCTCTCCGAGACCTTCTCAAAGAAAAACCAAACATATTTCTTCTTCTTTCATCTCAATTAGTTTGAGCTTGAATCACTCTACAACCGATCGACTCCGTTAACGAGGTTAGATATCGAACGAGCTTCGATTATACATAAGCTTTTAATCATCCAATGGTTCAAATTTATTTTCCAAGCATGTGTTCTTAATGAAAATCATGCTATCATGTTTTAATGCTTAGTAACTATGCTACATATGTTCATAAGATCATATTGATGATTTATTTCAAAGCTAAGCATGTTGTATAAATTATTTGTTGATGACCGAAAATTCTAAGAGTTATTTTTATGTTGGATTCATGATATATATTAACTAAAGAACACTTAGTGATTAATTGAAAATTTTAAGAATCATTTGTTATATTTTTGAAAAATGCCGAGATGAACTAAAATTAGTATGTTGATGTACAAAATTTATTTAAGTGTTACGATAGCATATTATTGATCTAGGGTATTGATTATGTGATATTTGAATTTATTAGAATTTTGGGTATATATAGCTATTTTATTCAAAATGGCCGAGAGCCATAGTGATAGGATTAATGGGTTATAAGTTGTTATAGTATGATATTATGATGTATTAGTGTTACATGATAGTATTTAAGCATAGTGTAATTTTGTAGGAATTTTATAAAAATATTTGGTATGAAATGCCTAAAGGACCGAGAGCTCTAAGTGTAGGATCATTGGTGTATAGTTTGATAATGTTGTTTATTATGGTTGATTAATGTTAAAGGATGATGTTTAAGTGTTATAGGAATTAATTAGAATTTTAGAAAAATATTTGGATTTATTTGTGATAAAACCGTGAGCCTATATTATATATAGGTGTGTTCCAAATTTTTCTATGGTGATATTAATACATATTAATGATCATAGTGTAAAATTATACACTATATGAATTTAGAAGAATTTTTGGAACAAGTTTGAAAAATTGATCATATAGCCGTGAGCTATACCTTGGATTTAAGGAATTTTAATTCCTTTTAATTAAGAATAATAAATTATTATATGTCTAAAATTATATTAGACATAATTAAATTTTTGAGGATTATTAAATATAGTATATTATGTTTACGATGAAACGTTATAATAAATAACGTTAAAAGCATAAAATAATGCTTAAGGTATTAAAGGTTATTATTGAAAGAAAATATTAATCATGTTTATCGATTTGCGTGAAAAATCGAGGATTAAATCTTTATGAAAAGAAATCGATTTATATTGATTTTATTCATTAAAATATGTTTTACTGAAGATTTATAATGAAAAGTCAAAATGGTTGACTTTCGAAATTAACGTCTGAAATCGTTCGTTAAATATGCTAATACGTGAAAACGATTACTTTTATCCGAATATCTCATTTGTGAGAAAAGATTTCATAATTGAAATCATTTTATTGAATAACGTTATTATACGTTAATTATTTAACCTAAAAGGTTAAAATGAGACTGTAGGTCATATTACGTCTTTCTCGAAGTACGAGAATTATTTTATTGAAATACGCGTTGAAACAACGTATTAAGATTTATTAAGACTTCGAATTATTATATTATTTATCAAAATTGAATGAACTTTGAAAATCTTGAAAAGCGTGCCAACGTGCTAAACGTAAATTTTTGCGTAAAGGTGGGACGTGAAGGCTCACACGCAACCAGAGAAGAACACGCGTATCGAAAATCAAAGTTCAAAAGTAAAGGTGGGCTTTACTATACTCAAACTGGTAGAATTTACCAAATGATTTATTTATGATGCTTTATTGCAAGCAAATATTTATGAAATGATTTATTTAATTACCTGCCCAAAATGTTTATGTTTTATGTATGTATCCAATTCATGATTGTCGATGCATAATGTTGGGTAGCTCCCACTTTATGACATGCTTGAATTCAGATTCTTGGAAGTACCCCAAGGATGATGGAGAATTCAGATTCATCTTTGAGATGGCTGGATTTTGTGCACCGATTATTTGTATGTGTGCCGAAAGGGTGCTCGGCGGTCATGGCATCTGTGAGAGGAGGCCTCTCCAACAAGGAATTATTGTGGAATGAATTATTGTGGTGGATATGGATCATACATACAAGAAAAATGTCCGCCGCATTTAATCTTTATGGAAAATGAAAGAAATTATTTAGTAAGCACAGTATTTCAAATTAAAACCTCGTATTATTATCGTGATGGGGCGAGTAATTTAAACTTGATAAATTATTTTGGCATGAGCCATCGAGTGCAATCTTGTACTCACCGCATGTTTGTTTTAAATGTGCAGGTTGAGCAGATGATGGATGAAGATGTGTCGGAGCAGTCAGAACCCCTATTGAATACAATATATTAGAAACCTTGAATACACATCGTCATATGTGTATTCACACGTTTTTCCGCTACAATTGAATTAATTTATCTTATGATGTTGTTTAGTTGAATACTTCCAGAACATATGAGTTCTTGTATATATATTGGTTAAAGCTTCCTTGATTATTATTCCAAGTATTAGCCCCTGCTAAATCGTACTTAGGATTTAGGGGCTGTTACATATCTATTCTATTCAGTGTCTGGAAATAGGAGTGCAATTTTCGTGGAAAATTGTGTGTGTTGGAGGTATGGCTTGCAATTTTTGCTAGGAGAAATGCAAGAACGGGTCTGATTACCTGTGTTTTTCGGCTGATATTGACAATTTGTCATATGCACATTAAAGATTTTTTTTTGTGAAACTGATTTCATACCATTATTCTAATCCATTTGTGTGTTCTTGTGCAGCATATCCTTATTCATTTTCAACAAAATTTCAGAATTATAATGAGGAATAAAGTGTGTATATGGAAGATTGTCTCACCTGTTGGAGCCATTGTTGTGTCTAGAAGTTCACCTCGTGGGAAAAAACAATTAGATGGTTATGAGGAATTGAATACAAATAATAAACGACTCAACAAGGCTACACTAAAAATGTATCTATTACTTTGAGTCAATATTAGTATCACTCACTACGAGTATCATTTATTGTGAATACCAGTATCATTTACCATATTAGAGAGTGTCTATTATTTTGAGTATCATTTATCTTGAATTCAAGTATCATTCACTACAAGTCGATGTATCTATTACTTTTAGTACCATTTATTGTGAAAACCGTATCATTTAACATAATAGAGAGGATCAGTTACTTTGAGTATCATTTATCTTGAATACAAATATCATTTACCATCAAAGAGAGTGTCAATTACTTTGAGTATAATTTATCTATTATTTTAAGTATCATTTATCGTCAATACAAGTATGATTTATCGTCATAGAGAGTGTTAAATTTTTAAAGCATCTTTCTCTATTACTTTGAGTATAATTTGTTGTATCTATTATTTTGAGTATCATTTATCGTCAATACTATCATCATCTATCATAATAGAGTGTCAATTACTTTGAGTATCATTTATTTTGAATACAAGTATCATTTACCATAACAAAGAGTGTCAATTACTTTAAGCATCATTATCTATAACTTTGGGTATTATATATCGTTAATACTATTATCACCCACTATGAATCAATGTATCTATTACTTTGAGTATCATTTATTGTGAATGCTACATTCTTCTCAGGGATATCCCATACACACATTCGGGATGAGGATTTCACTTCCGTTCTTTACCATATTAGAAAATTTCAATTACTTTGAGTATCATTTATCTTGAACTCAAGAATTAATTACCATCAAAGAGTGTGAATTACTTTGAGTATCCTTTATCTTGAATACAAGTACCAAATATAACACTCTTATCTATAATTATATATTGAATTGTTCTATTTCCTACTAATAAAAGTATCATTAACTCTACAAAATACACAATTTATAATAAAATCAGCACATTAACTTGATGGACCAAAATTTTCACAACTCCGTTTGATACAAATATAAAATACTACCGGATAATCACCTCTGCTATTTAAGGATAAAGACACCACTATATTTCAAATACAAATATGAAATTAATATAGAAATAAATGGAACAATCACTTATTTACATCTATAGACTAAAATTACATAATTCCCTATGCAGTTGGCTATTCTGATGCATCATTTTCCTTTTTTTGTGAGCTTGATGCTTGTCTACAATCTTGCTTGGGCCGTGAATGTTGATGTGTGGGTCTGGATACAGTTATTTCGTTTGGGTCGGGTAGAGTATTATGTTTGGGTCTGGAGCAAACTATTCGCACCGTGCGGACGACTGTATAGGAGATTGCCTCAATTAAAGATTCTACTAACTACTTCTAGTTTACGATAGAAATATTTTCCATAATCCGACTATGTAATGAATAAGATTTGTGCACATAGATATATAGTTTTATACATATTATTAATGAACATATAAAATAGAATTTTCAAAATAAGTTGGGATAATCGCGCTAGCTTGCCCCACCAAAAAGTAAGGACCGACTTTGGTTCTTCTGTTTTCTAGGCTCGCCTAATTGTCAAGCCCATTAGGGCAACAAGCTAAATGGGCCAACCTGCTGTATCTTGTAATATAATTATTTACTAGTTTTACACCGACGTCGCGCGCAATGTCATAATTAAGATACTGTAGGATATTAAAATAGTATCAAAATATTTTACAATGGTGAGTGACTAAATAATACGTACATTAGTATTAGTGATACTACATCATATATATACTATTATATATTTGGGAAATATTAATATGAATAAATAATTGATATAATATATCAAACATGTGAATACAACAACGATAAGATAATTGTTAAATCTAATTGGTTAACACCCCAAAGGCAAACCCTTTTAACATATGGTAGCCCACTTGTATCTTCTTACTTCCTCTCTCGCTGATTTGTGCCCTAGTCGGCGCTTTCCTTCCTTTCTTAGGTATGTTTTCCTTATTTTCTCTTTTGAAGTAGGATTGTAAACAAACCAAACCGTCACGAAATTTATTCGGAGCAGGCAATAAATTGATCGTTTGTAAACGAAGTGAACTCGAATCTCGAATCCAATCGATAAGTTTATCGGTGAACTCGAGCTTAGAGATGTTCACCTAAAAGTCATGAACATGTTTGTCTCGAACTCAAACGAGCAGGTCACGCGTATATGTTCATGAACTTTAATTCAACATGTTTGTGAACGATAAAATAATAAATTATTTACATATATTTAAATAATTAAAATAAATAATAAATTATAAAATATATGTTAATTATGATTATTTAGCAACAAATAAGCATATAGATGAAGTATTGATAATAAATTATTTATATATTTAAATAAGTAAAATAAATAATAAATTAGAAAATACATATTTAGTATAAATTTCATCTAACTTATATCACTAATTAACTAATTATCATATTTATACTGTATAATATTTTTGAAAAGTAAATGTGATTGAATGATATTGAATAGTATATTCAGTTTATTTATTATATATGTACTTTTATTTTAATCAAACCTTAATATATATTTTTATGTGTATTAGAAAATAAAATCATTAAATGAATAATTAATTAATATTATGAGATATTGATTTAAAAACTAAAAAGTAATAACATGATTTATTAAGTTATCTTATGAACAAAAATATCAATTTAGACAATTATAATGCATAAGTATACAAGTATACATGAGTTACATAGTTATAATTATAATTCTAAAAATAAATTACAAATAACTTATATAACTAATTGACTATGAGATAAATATAATAATAATTCATATATTCTAATATAAAGTTCATCTACCTTATATAATTAAGTAACTATGAGATAAAATAATTATAATTTATAATTCATAAGTAGATTTTGAAAAGTAAATATAATAGAATGATATTGAATAGTATATTTAATTTATATATTATATAGTCTATATTATTAGTTCATAATACCAAATACCTATGTTGCACATATATTTTAAACTTTGACAACTATATATGTGTTTTTCTTTTAATCATATCTTAATAAATATATTTTCATGTGTATTACAAAATAAAATAATCAATTTAACAATTAATTAATTAAATGAAATATTGAGTTGGAAAACTAAAAAATTAACATGATCCACTAAGTTATCTTATGAACAAAATATCAATATAGATCATTACAATGTATAAATATACAAGTATGAGTTACATAGTTATATTTATATCTCTATAATTATAATTCTAAAATAAATAACAACTAACTTACATAATTAATTTACTATAAGATAAATATAATAATAATAATTGTAAGTAGATGAATGGAGAAGATGTATTCGAATGATATTAAATAGTATATTAATTTTATTTATCAGATACCTATATCCAAAACTACTTAATTACACATCTTTTTCGATATGAATCTCATCAAAAATAACTAGAATCGACATCTTTTTTTTGTGCTAGTTGTGAAAATTTCATTTAGTAATAAATCTTGTTAAACTTCTTATTATAATTGTTGTTTGATTGTGATTGATTAGTAGACTATGCATCCTTTAAATTAATAGAATAATGGAGTTAATTATACTAAAATAGTATTTTAAGCAGAGTCGAGCTCGAATAACACATTATCAAACCGAATTTGAGCTCGAGTTCGAGCTCAAAAACGAGCAAAGTCGAACACGAACAGAGTTCGAGCTCGAGTTCGAATATGTTTCACTTTTTTAATGGAGAGGTCCTCTTTTTTAATTAGAATTTTTATTTTATTTTAATTTATTCCATGTGTCCATTTGACGTGGATTTTCGGCGTGCTACATAGGCACAACGAGCCCGATTCCGGTGGTCAGGACATTATTATGAACCAATTTGAAATGTTATTATTTGATTTATTATTATACTGACGTTGAGCTACAGATATAAAAAATTGCAAACGTTGGAATGTAATATGATATTTACCTAAAACATAATATGGTATTTTCTTTCTAATCTCTACGGCACCAATTATTAACCAAATAGTAAATCTCCTACATAATTTATCTATTTTAAAACTAAGTGCTATTAGTTTTAATCTATATATACTAGCTTTGAAGTAGTCTCAGATTTTTTGCTGATCTACCAAGATAACTAAAAATCAATTTTGTGGATCCAACCCAAAATCAATCAAGTATTTTCAGAGTACGGTACATTGAAATCACCGACTTTTTAATATTGTTCTAAATAATCTGTGAAGTAGTAGTAATATTTACATATAATATTTTTTAAAAGCTATCTAGCACATACGATATATTTTGTGCTTGCATTTTTCGAAGGCAAAAATCATAAAATATATTTCCTACCTGTTATATATACTATATTTATATCAAATAAAACAACCAAATTGATTATTTTCATGGAATAACTTAAGTAGAGATCCTGCCAGATTAGATTCAATTTGCTTTTGTTGAGTATGTTGCTACTAATTTAAAGTCTTTCCTATATAATGAAGAAATCATAGTCGAAGAATAATCATTGTAAACAAAACAAAACATCTCATAACTCAATCATTGATTATACCTCTTCATCATTTTGATTTATCATTAATCACTGTACAATATATATCTCAAATTCCACCAATCATAAATGTATCACATCATGACGATACGAAATCTAATAAAATTATTGATGGGTGTTGTTTGGTGAGAAAGATTCACACCATATGTTAGATTGAGAGTGATGGAAATGATTTTTTTTAAAATAATGAGTGATTGTGAGATTGAAAATTAAGGAAGAATGCCCTAAAAAGTTAAACAACAGATCACGCACACCAAATTCGATAATCATGATACACTTATAATGGAGAGAGTATTATATATATACTCCCAAAATAATATCTCCAAAAGTTAAACAACAACAGTAGAAGCTCTTTTAAGTAGGTTATTGAGTCAACCCTTAGTCCCTAGAAGAAAAGATTATGCGTCCACTACTGAGTACATCTCACGTGGTAATTTTTTGTTGGGACTTAGACTTTGCTTTCACACAGCGAAGATCGCACCATTTGAATGTCCTTAAAGATAGAAGTTGTAGCTATATATAGAGAACCAACAAAAACATTAAAGCGTGGCGGAGCTAAGACAATGCGCGCCTTGTAATACAAATTGTTAAAATTGGGCTATTTATTAACGATTTAAAAAATATGAAAATTTTAAAAATAGAAAATATTTTATGAAAATATACTCTATCCGTCCCTGAAATTTATTCATATTTCTTTCTTTTTGATGCATCTCCTAAATTTGTTCCATTCCATTTATGGATGAAAAATACCTCACAAAATACTCTATTACTCTCAACAACATTCTTTATTTATATCTTTTATCACTTATGATCCACCACTATCTGAACTTATTCCCTTTAACAAGATCAATTATTTATATGTTTTACTATTCATGACTCAACACTAATTAATTTAATATTATACTAATGTGAGATTCTTATTCCACTTACCAAATACTCAATAACTTTTATTAAAATCAGTATAAAAATTCTTAGGAGCATATTTAAAGGACGAAGGAGTAATAATTTTTTTTCAGAATTGCATTATAAAATGGGATGAGAAACGAGAGTTCAGAAGAGAAGATGGATCGTGACATATGCAAGTGAGGAGTCCATGGAGAGGACTAAACGTGATTTAAGAGAAGAATAAGGTAAAACTAATATATATATATATATATATATATATATATAAAGGTGAGTGTTAAATTTTATCTAAGCCGATCTTAGATCTGATCCGAGAAAAATCGAGATAAAAATATAAACTCAGTAAAAAACATTTGGCAAGCCCTTAAATATGGTATAAACCGCCCTTAAATTTCATTTGCATAAACACAAAAACTCATGTATATTTATCCGCACCGTACGAACGGACAAATATATCGTTTGTGATAAAGAAAATTATCATTTACATTAAAGAAAAGTATAGTTTGCTTAAATATCATTTACATTGAAGAAAAATATCAAATATCATTTACATTTGGAAAATATCAAAATTTACGCGCTGAGACGAACGTATACGGCATCACCTCTTGCATAAATACATATTCTTAATTTGTATAAAAGAAAAGAAAAGGAAAAGAAATTGTTAGAAGAGAAAATTTAAGGTAAAAATCTAAATGAACATATGACACATGGACCGAAATATTTTTCAGTGTCCTTATTTTTGAAGGTCATGTGAAGTCGTACACCGTGTACATGGCTCAAAATCGTCATTGCATTAAAGACATTGACTTTGTCGAATACAAAAGAAAATTCAAAGACATCAACGATGATGTTGCGACTAGGGTGAACAATTAAAGGTGAACATGGTTTCGGTTGAATACTGAATTAAAGTTTAAAATTCAAACTAACCTAAAATATTAATTGAAATGGCTAATCGAGTTCTTGGGAATATCTCCTCAAATCGAAACCTATTGACTTCTATGAAATGCTATCTCCAACTTATAAAATATAGTCCTCTCCTTTCTTTTATACAAATTAAGAATGTGTATTTAATATAGTTGAAAAGTAAAATGGAGAAGCAAACTTCCTGTTATACCTTATATACTCATCCTAAAATGAAAAATGTTAATATTGAAGATCAATTACATAGGATAGATTAATTCAGGTTAGAGAAAATTTAGTTCACCGGACGAAAGGATGGTGGGTGGAGGTTGGGGTGGCGATGGTGGTGGAGGTGGTGGCGGCAGTAGAGGATGGATGGTGATAAGGTGGTGCTGGAGGATGGTGGGGAAGAAGGATGTAGAGAAATACAAATCTCAAGTATGGGCTGGAAAATTGTTTTAATAAAAGAAAAAGTATGAGTGGGAAAACAGAAATTGAAGAAATAAAATTTGGAAAGTGGGAAAGATAATCAATTAATAATGACAACCAACCACTTATTAGGAGAATCATGGGCCCTCGTTTCCTTTCATTTTCCTGATCTCCCCTAACCAAATGGCCCTATGATCTATTTTATGAGACAAAATGAGTAATATTTTTCGCAACATATAAAAGTAGAAACAGATTCTGCAGATTTTTACATTATCTCGTTCTGATCAAAATAAACATTATTAATTCAAAGATTATGCATAATCCAGAACATATCAAAAGAACGATAAATATTATCTACACAGATGACTATCACTTATTATGCATCTACCACATTAATTGTTTACGGAGGTGGAAGTGAAGAATACCAGTTTTCTTTTATATATTTTCCTACAGAAAAACATCACCATGCCATTTTGGGCTATAATTTTAATTTTCAGTTTTTGAAAGTGGAAGCACTATTCAATTTTGTCCGTTTCTACTACGGTACGATACTTGACAAAATGTGGGGCCCCACCACATAATATTATTGCATTATGAAATAGGATGTAAAATTGCTTTGCTGAACCAAGGCTAGTGGGATCACGAAGCTAATTCTGCTTCTTCTTATATGTTTTTTTTCTTTTTATTTTTTGTTATTTGGATGTAATCGTGCTTGTTTCCGATAAATGAAGTATAAAAATATGAATATGATGAAGTTACAATTTTATGCTAGCCATTTCATTCTTAATCGATATTTTTATCCAAAGAAAACAGTAGATATAATTTTTACAACAATACTGAAATATGTATATATTAATTTATATGGTTATCTAGGTTGAGTTTTTTTTTAAATTATAAAACTACGTCTAATAAAAATATTATCGTGCCTTAATTTTAAATAGATTAATAAAAATAAAGGCAATATAGATGTTATGTTTCCATAGTTTCAAAATTTATGTCTAGATCTTGTACTGTTTTTTCTATTTAATTTCTGAAAGCCTATGCACCTTTATATTTCATCTCAAGATGCCATTCTTCAATAGATTTGCACAAACATGAAGATTAATTTTAAAAAAAAAACTAGAAATACAAGAATCTATTAAAACAAGAGTTCAATGTCAGTGGTCTTATAAAAAATATATAAAAAATAAAACTAGACACTTCGAATGATGAAAGTGCAAAAGTAGTCAATAGTCACCTTCATAAGAACTTAAGTTAGTGTCATTCGGCAACGATCCTCTTCATCTGATTTTCATCACTATTCATTTTCTTCTACCTACCTCTCCTAGACTCTCAATGAAAATAGTCTGTTAAAACCTCATCTAACCCCATAAAGTCATTATACTGAGTTTGTATGCCGAATACAAGACGTTTTACGCTCGTATATAATATTTATAATTTTCAATATGTAATCTTTTTTTAATCTAAATTGTTCACTAATCATATTATAAAGTAGATAATATGGTGTGTCCTAGATTATGGAGGATCATATGATTAGATTTTAACTTTATGAGATATAAATCTAAATCACAACTGAAACAACTTTACATGTCTGAATTCAATTTCTCATTTTATATTATCTATATTAATAACAAATATAGGTAATAGTTATAAAAGTAGTTTACATAGTATAAAAGGGATTAAATTTACTTGATGGTCTTCTATACATCGAAATTAATACAAACACCAAGCTTTGAGGGGAAAGAATAAGAACTACTTTAACGTTGTGTTAGCAAATTGTATTCATTTTGTTTGATTAAACTATTACGAAGGCAATAGAATAATATTAAAGGATAATAATTAGCACAATTTGATAATATTTTTACTCTGTATAAACCAGGTTTATGGTTTTGTTTTTTATTAGAGTACATCATATATATATATATATATATATATATATATATATATATATATAGGAGATGGATCGGTAGGAAAGGATAATTTGGTAAGAAATATGAATGAATCTGGCTTTTGATTTACTATATCAATGGTTGAAATTTAATTTTGGTGTCTTCTATGTTTTGTGTGTTACACGGATTATTGTGCATCACTATAACTCTTTTGTGCTAAGTCTGAATGAAAGATGTGCTAAACTAATATATTTAAGATATGTGCTACTGAATGGATGAAATATGTGCTAAACTAACATATGCAATATAAGTAATTGATTGTGCTACACAAATATGAAAGATGTCTACTATTCCTATTTTCATACATTAAGGAGCTTTTCACCATAACTAACCCCTATATATATATATATATATATATATATGTGTGTGTGTGTTTATAGAGCAATTTAAAACTAGACTATTTGATATAACAAAAGAAAAATATTAATTGTTATAAAAATATGAAATGCTACGATTACTTTTACTATAATACCTTAGAGGTTGTTTGGCCGAGCTTATAAGTTCTTTAAAACGTTTTATGTCATTTGGAGCTTATAATTCGTTACAGTGTTTGGCAAAATAAGTTTTAAGCGATTTATAAGCTATGAAAATAATTTTCAATAGCTTATAAGCTCCCTAAAATAAGTTGGTCAACCCTAACTTATTTTTTCATAAATTATAAGTAACAATGAATTTACTAAAATAATCTTATTATAGTTCGCTATTTCCACACACACTATCGAACATATCTCGTCAATTTCATCTTTCTAACTATGATTTTCTCTCCAACTCACGATTCTTTCTTCAACTTATAAGATCAATTATCCAAATACTTTAACAACTTATAAGCACTCGAGACATTATCTCTTATAAGCTCTTGAAACATCTTATAAGCTCTAAGCTTATTTTAGAGCTTATAAGCTCCAAGAGCTTATAAGATGTTTCAAGAGCTTATAAGAGGTAATGTCTCAAGACTTATGTTGTTGAAATATTTGGATAATTGATCTTATAAGCTAGAGAAAGAATCGTGGTTAAGAGAGAAAATCATAGTTAGAGAGATAAAACTGACGAGAGATGAAATTGATAGTGTATGTGCAGGAAATAACGAACTATAATAAGATTATTTTGGTAAAGTCATGATTGCTTATAAGTTTATGAAAAAATAAGTTCATTGAAAGACTTACACCCGGCACACCAATTAGATTGGTCGTTTTTACTTTTTAATGAATTTGTAAATTCAATCTTATTGGAATTTATATTAATAAAGACATTTATTTATCTATTGTATTTGTTATTAATAATTTATATACTTTAGATAAAGTCCTTAGACCATGATAAGTTATAAGATATGGTCACGCATATGATGGTGATTATGAAATATGTCTTTGAAGCTTTGGTCTTAAAATTAGTTCGAGTTAAATGACTATTCAAGACAGACATTGAATTGTTGAAATAACTCGCACGTATGATACACACTTATAAGATGAGAATATTGCGTTTCATCAATATTAACGTAGTTGACGTAAGTGTATACGTGGGTGCTTGTTGAGAACAAGTACAATCGAATCAATTCGCTAGAAATTCTTATATGGAATTTATTTTATCGAAATAAGAATTTCTAATATATGATAGTACATGATTAGTCCTTTGACTGAGACACCATAGTAATCTTGTATGAGTTCTATTTTATTTTGATATATTATCGATTGCTAGACAATCGTTAAAGATTTTATGTTGGATGCGATATGAATAAATATGAGATTAATGCGTGGTCGATAAAGAATCTATTACTTGTTTAAGACGAGAGAATCTCCTCGGTTTTCATTGTTCATAACTCGAAAACCTGGCCAAGGCACGATGAATAAAGATTCATTAAAGAGTTATTGAATTTGAATGAAAATGTAACTATTGGATTGTTTTGAGTTTTTCGATTTAATTCTACACTCAATATCCAATTTGGAGATTAGATAATAGAAGGACCATACGTGTATGACGATTCATATTTAAAATAGGTTTACTCGCTATTTCACCTAGTGCTAGGTAACCATGCTACTTGCTAGATGTTCCCATGAATTATAGGTTCTTGAAATTACGGAGTTAATTTCAAGCGAATTAATTTATTGGATAAATTAATTAAATAAATGTTATTTGTTTAAGTTGTAATTTGTTACAAGCCTATTACTAGTGCTAGTCGTGAACCTAAGAGGGTCACACACAAAAAGCTAGAACGTATCAATTGAATTGATTCAATAGTTGAATCCGATTAATTAATGATGATTAAATAATTGAGACTTGTTCTAAATTAATATATTAAATTAGATATTCAATTAAATTTATTTAGTTGAATATAATTGATTAACAAGTCTAATTCTATATTAAATTAATTTGATTAATTTAATTAGATATAAAATTAATTTGATTAATTTTAAAATCTAGAAAATCGATTATATATATATATATATATATATATATATATATATATATATATATATAATTGTTGGATAAAAGAAAAGAAAAAGGACGTGTGATTGTGAATCGCCTAGCCTAACTGTAGGAATGATTATGTTAATAATAGTCATGTTAATGATGATTATTATTGGCATTAAATGAGGGAAAAACGTTTTCCTCACTGTTTCATATTCCATCATTCTTTTAAAAACAATACAGACGTCTTTTTCTTTTCTAGTTTTTTAGTCCAATTGGTTTTCTGATTTTTCATACAAAAGAGGTGTTTGGTTTTGCTAGCGAAAAACTATTCACTCGTTCGTTCTACAAAGTGTGGACTTGATAGAGGAGAGACATTTGGATCCCTGCGAGTTTGGAGGACGAGCAATCGATTGCTTCTCATCCCTTCATCAATCGGAGTGCGGAAATGTATCCAATGATTTGATCATTTTTACCTTAAATCATGTTAACTGAAGTCGTTAAAATCGTTGGAATGAAATAATCGTTATTTCATTTATTAGTTCGAAAAAATTTAATTTTCGTTGTGTTTTTCGACCCGATCCTAACAGTGATATGAGAGCCCGGGTTCACGTTAATATGATGTTTATCGTTATGTGTTGGCATGGATAAATAGTTTATTGTGTTATAGTTTATTTTGTTATTAAAAGCATAGTTAAAATCTGAAATTTTTTGCATGAATTTCTATGAAAAATTCACTTTGGCATTTTATCGAACACATGGTAGGCAGCGTTTTAAATAGTCATATTATGGCACGAGACAACCATGGTCGGCCAGGCATGTGACGCCGAGGCTTCCATGGGTGTTAAGGAATGTCGTAATGTGTTTTATTTGCTTGGCCGCCTATGTGCGTGGGCGTAGTTCTTGGTGCGTTGTGCACATATGTTGCTGCTCAGCGTGCACATTCACGCCCGAGGCATGCCTCTCCGACCCGTTTTGAACGGATCTTGATTTTGACGAATGTCATCAAATAAGTCATAATTTTTAGATTTGAATTTGATTTTAGCACTTTTGAATTAATTGTTAATTCTAAAGATGTGATAAAATTGTTTTTATACAAAATTAAATTCTATGTTTTGAATAACGAAATAAATTGTTAAATCAACTTGGTAAATTTATTAAGCTTTATTTCATGTGATGGATGTTAGCATGATTTATTTAGGGATGATCATGGCGAGACCAATGTGATGGTGCATTATTTTATTTATTTAATTTAATGCTTTGGGTTTTAAAATGGGGCGCCACCTCTTATTCCTTTCAATGTAATTGCTTTTATTTTATGCTATGAGTGTAGAATAGAAAGTGAGTTTTTTCTTTTATTGTAATTTGGAGGACGTCATGCGAAGAAATAAAGAAGCTCAAGACCCATATATGTATGGGATTACATATGATGTAATAGATAGGTCTCTCATTTTTAAATCCCTTAGATTGACCTTGACCCGTTTTTGCTCGAACGGGTCACATAGGAATGACCATGATCATCCCATTGCTTTATGTATAGGATGCATGCTAGAATTTATTTAATGCTTATTTTGCGCGAATCATGTGATGATATTTGCATTAATTAAACTCACCTAGTTAATAGGTTTCGATGAGGTCTTGAAAAATAAATCCCTAAGTTTTGAAACTTTATAAAGAATTTTGAAATTGATTTCAAGTTAAATTGGACAAATTGAATAGATTCATTGTTCCAAGCCTACCATCAAAAGTAATAACATGAGATGCTACCACACTATATTACTTGCCATGAGTCATGGAGTGATTTGGTGATGGAAAGTGTGAATTATTACTAAGTATAGAGATGCTAATGAAATAGATTTACCAATATGTTGTCCATGAGTCGGGACATATTGGCACTCTATTTACATGGATGTTTGACGGGAACAACTCGACACTTAGTACTATATGGGCTCATAAAATTGGGGTATATAGAAAGGTGAGGTAAAACAAAATTGAGGTTATATAGAGATATAATCGTCAAAGAGTTGACCATCGATAAAATATTTCATATCTTCATAATATTGAATTATGAAATATTTTTGTTGGACCTCAATTCTACTAGGAAATTTAATTTCCGAATTCTATTTGGGGTTATGGAATTTGAATAAAATAGTGGGAACCAATTAATTATTAAAGACCTTATATTAATTGAATATTTTTTCCATAGTCTGCTAATTTTCGCATCTTATTTGTAGTTTGTCCGTAAAATGACGAAAATCCATTATCCTCGATTCTTGACCAAAACAAACTTATCGTCCGAACTATGTTGATTGAGTTCGAATTTGAGAATTGTTCTAAATTCGAAAAGAAGGCTTATGTCTTGGATGCCCCAATGCCGAAAAACCCGCCGATGACGTACGCAAATGATGTACTTACAGTACCAAAGTAGCATCGATGTCAAATGAACTTCAAAGGCAAAATGAAGGTGTGGCTTGACATGAGGTCCTTATCCGTTTACAAAGGTTGACGGTGAAAGTATTAGACAACAAAGATATATGATATCTAAAGAGCTTTTCCGGTGTTGTATGATCGAGGGCTCTTCATCCAAACTCACGGGTGAAGATGATAGCTCTTATGGAAAGGTTGAGATCTCTAAGAGTCGAGATTGAAGTCAATTGCGGCATCGATCTCATGTCGCATCTTTGCCACCATCATTCGACACTTTTATCGTCAACTTCACTATACATAGCATGACAACTAGTCTTCCCGACTTGTCAATATGCTAGTGATGATTGAGTCCACTATGAAAAAGAGATGCCTGCTTTTTCTTGTTGGTTCATCCTCCTCGCCGAAAGCTCAAGGCTAAGACATATAAGGGGAAGGAAAGGGATAATGAAAGGTTCATCTAAACCAAACAAGTTGAAGGCACAGGTGGAGTTGGGAAGAAAAGAAAATACTCAATCCAATGACACTTGCCATTTCGCAACAAGTCGGGCATTGGAAGAGGAATTGCAGGAGTATTGCAAGCCCGGCGGTTCGTATATACTATATTGAAGTTAACTTGTTCGTTAATTATACTTTGGGTATTGGATACCGGTTGTTCCTCACATCTTTGTAATGATTTACAGTGATGGTGGAAACTAAGAAGTTGAGCAAAGACGAGAGCAGCTTCTAGGTATGAGCAATGGAGCAAGAGTTCGCTTTAATGTAGGAACTGCTTACTTAGCTCTTGATAGTGGTTTTAAGATTGTTTTGAACAATTGCTTTTACGTATCTAGTTTGATTAAGAACATCATCTCTATTCCGTTTGGATAGAGAAAGTTATGAATTTTCAATAAAAGGTGGAATATGTTCCAACTTGAAGGATGTTTCTTTAATTTATTCTAGTGTATTGGTTAATTGTCTTTATACTATTATGCTACAAAACCCTATTTTGCATATTCAACAAAGTAAAAGAAAGTTAGATGATCGTAGTTCCATAGAGTTGTGGCACTCGAGATTGGGTCATATTTCTGAGAAAAGAATGAATCAATTGTCTAATTTGCTTGGTCTTACAAATGAGCAAAAGTGGCAACTTGTGAATCTTGTCTTAAAGGAAAAATGACTAAATCACCATTTGTTGGACAAGTGGAGCGAGCTCAACATTTATGGATTTGATCCATACAGATGTTTATGGACCACTAAGTGTTAGTGCCCATGAACTATCACTATTTTGTAACCTTTACCGACGATTACTCTAGGTATGGTTATGTGTATTGATAAGACACAAATCAAGTATTTGAAAAGTTCAAAGAATTCAGACAAGAAGAAAAACAAACTAGCTCAAGTATTAAAATTCTTCGATCCGATCGGAGGTGAATACTTAAGCGGTGTGTTTCTTGATTATCTAAAGAGAATGAGATTCTATCACGTTGGACGCCCACGCTCCTCAACTCATTTTTGCGAGCATTATGTTGACCAACTTATTTTTGGGAGCTTATAATTCGTGAAGCTTATTTTTAATAGCTTTTTTTGCCAAACATTCATGACATCTTATAAGTTCTTAAATATTTATATGTCGCTTTAAAGAGCTTATAAGTTCAGCCAAACACCCTCTTAATCTCACGTAATAGTCGCAAAATCGTGTAATATCATAAAATGCATCGTACACGGTTTCGAGGAGTCGTGTAGCCATCACGCTTTGACAGGGAAGAGAGAGAGAGAGAGGGCAGCGGCAGGTCTTGGCGGAGAGGCGTCGATGAAGGTAGAGTGGTGGAGGCGGCGCCGTGTGTATCAATGTGCGGTGTTGTGTAAGTAATGTATGGGGCGGCAGGGCGGGGATGGGTTTTGGGATTTCTTTTAATATTAAATTAATTTCATTAAGGGTAAGTGTGATCGGAACACAATAAATAATTGGAATTTCATGTTTCTTTTAATTGTGGATATATTTTTCTTTCTATTTCGAGTAATTTACTTTTCTATATTAATTACCTCTATATTTTATATATATATTTTTTTATCTAACACATATTTATATTATTTTGGTACTAGATATCTACAGATTATATCAAATTGTGATTTATAGTATATTTTCATATCAGTTAATTTAATAGTTTAAAAGAACCAAGTAATTTGAATTTGATTTACCAAAATAATAATAATAATAATAATAATAATAATAATGTTGTTATTATTATTAGTTAATTTGAGAAATTAGTTAGCCTTACTATTATATTTAATCTAGTTGTCAAACTATTTCCTAAACATGAGAAGGCATAATTATTAAATATAGTTAAATATGAAAATATTAACCATACATTTACTTTACTCTGAAAGGGTATAACTAATTTTTTTCCTATTCCACATTTATGAGAATGCAGATTCATGTCGGATATCTTTTCATCATATTAATCATTTTGTAAAGAGTTGAAATATGAAGAGTTTGAAATGGGATACCTTGAATTTGAATCGAAAAGCAAAAGGTTCGAGAATTTACTTCGATCAGGGAAATGAAAAATACACAGCAAAATCCAATATTGCTTTTCTCTCTTCTTCTTAGTTGAAACATATGCTAATACAGTTCTCCCCCCTAATCATATGCAAGGATTATATGAATCTAAAAAGAATTAAAAATCATAACCTTATAGTCACAAACTAAGTATAATGTAAGATTGGATGAGAATGAAGACATTTATAGAATCTTGAATAGAAGAGAGTGACGGATCCATCCCATCCATAAACGTACATGGAAACCTACACAGACCCCCATTGCTGTAATGTAATAACAACCATTACATTACATTCGTAGAGAGAGAGGGAGAGGTATCACATGGCCGCTCATGTGTATTTGTCACTCTGACCACTTCCTAATAATTGAACATATATTTCAGCAATCTATCCTCACTCTTCGACTCCCCTCACACCTCACAAAACCAACCAATCTATGATAAATATGCAGTACATAAACGTCTAGAGAGAGAAGCAGCCATAATTAAAATCCCAGTCTTGCTCAAAGATGAAAGCCGAGAAGGACTACCCCTTCTCGCGCTATCTGCGCCTACTCTTCTTCCTCCTATCTCTCTCATCTCCCGCCGCCGCACACGCCCTCGCCGCCGACTCCCACATCCTCCTCTCCTTCAAACACTCACTCCCCGACCCCGACCAACTCCTCAACTGGAAGCCCACAATTTCCCCATGCAATTTCAGCGGCGTCTCCTGCAAATACTCCAGAGTTTCCTCAATCAACCTCTCCAATCACCATCTCCACATACATTTCTCCCAAGTCGCAAAATTTCTCATCTCCCTCCAAAATCTAGAATCACTCGTGCTCAAAAATGCTAACATCTCCGGCGCAATATCAGAATTCTCGTGTCCCACTTTCTTCAACTCTCTAGATCTAGCCGAAAACGCCATTTCAGGCCCTATTTCTGATGTTTCAACGCTCAGACTCTGCCCCAGTTTGGTTTTCCTCAATCTCTGGGAATTCAATGAACCCTTTGATGAACAAGCGGTTTCACTCCCAGGGCTAACGTCGCTACAATTTCTCGATCTTTCTTACAACAAAATCTCAGGCGAAAACGCGGTTTCATGGATTTTGTCGGACGAGTTTCTGAGCTTCAGCACTTGTCTTTGAATGGCAACAATTTCTCCACCAGATTTCCGTTTTAAGCGACTGCTCCAGTTTGAAGCATTTAGACTTATCTTCCAACAAATTCTTTGGCGATGTCGAAACCTCATTTTCCGCATGTCCGAAACTGAGATTTCTTAATCTCACCAATAATCAGTTCACAGGTGCAGCTCCTAACCCAATCGGCAGCTTGCAGTTTGTCTACCTCAAACAGAATCATTTCCATGGCGTCTTCCCGCTCACTTCGTCTGGTTCTTGCTCATCCCTTCTGGAATTGGATTTGTCAATAAACAATTTCACCGGCACGCTGCCTGAAAATCTTGCTGAATGCTCTGCTCTCGAGCTCCTCGACGTGTCTGTCAACAACTTTTATGGGGAATTGCCAGTGGAAACACTATTGAGACTGAGCAGATTAAGGATTTTAAGGATGTCTTTCAATAACTTCGTGGGCCCGGTGCCTGATTTTCTCTCCGGATTGGTGAGTTTGGAGACTTTGGATTTGAGCTCCAATAGTCTATCTGGTTTGATCCCTTCACAACTTTGCCAAGATCCAAGAAACAGCTACAAAGTGTTGTACCTTCAGAACAATTTGCTCACTGGTGTCGTACCTGAGAGCTTAAGCAACTGTTCCGAATTAGCCTCACTTGATCTCAGTTTCAATTACTTGACTGGGACAATCCCACCGAGTTTAGGATCCCTGCCCCAACTGAAAGATGTGATCATGCTGTTGAATCAACTAACCGGTGAAATCCCACAAGAATTCATGTACTTGCAGAGTTTGGAGAACTTGATTCTTGATTTCAATTTCCTAACAGGATCAATACCTGCCACCCTCAGCAACTGCACAAAGTTGAACTGGATTTCTCTCGAACAATCAGTTGAGTGGTGAGATTCCGGCTTCCTTAGGCCGTCTCTCAAATCTGGCGATTCTGAAGATTGAAACAACTCCTTGTCCGGGATGATCCCGGCGAGTTGGGGATTGCAAGAGCTTGATTTGGCTGGACCTCAACACCAATTTCTTGAATGGGACTATCCCACCATCTCTGTTCAAGCAATCCGGCTACATTGATGTGGCATTGCTGACGGGTAAGAGATACGTGTACATCAAGAACAACGGCAGCAGCAACCACTGCCACGGAGCTGGGAATCTGCTAGAGTTTGGAGGCGTTAGGAATGAGGAGTTGGGTAGGGTCTCCACGAGGCATTCCTGCATTGTTGGCCTCGTCTGGAGGGGCATCACCCAGCCGAACTTCAACCACAATGGCTCCATGATCTTTCTTGACCTATCATATAATAAGTTGGGTGGTAGCATTCCTAAAGAGCTTGGTTCCATGTATTACTTGTTTGTGCTCAACTTGGGGCATAATGATCTCTCGGTCCTATCCCGGACGAGCTAGGAGGGTTAACAAATGTCGCGATTCTTGATTTATCCTTCAATAGGTTGAATGGAGCCATCCCGAGTCGTTAACTAGCCTTAGGCTTGGAGATATTGATCTCTCCAACAACAATCTGTCTGGGAAGATCCCGGAATCAGCTCCACTTGATACATTCCCGGATTATAGATTTGTGAATAATTCCGGACTTTGTGGATACCCTCTTGGCCCTTGCAGCTCACCTAACGCAGGGAGCAGGGCAAGACCTAAGAGAGAGAAGCATCCTTGCAGGGTGTGTGGCAATGGGGCTGGCCTTCTCTCTGTTTTGCATATTTGGTGTGACGATTGTGGTTGTGGAGACGAACAAGAGGCAGAGGAAGGAGGAGGAGGAGGCAGGCGTGGAAGCCTATATAGAGAAGCAGTCAAGCTCCTCCGGTGGCACGGTGTGGAAGATGAGCGCCCGTGAGGCGCTCAGCGTGAATCTCTCAACTTTTGATCAGAAGCAGCCTCTGCAGAAGCTGACGTTTGGTGACCTCGTTGAGGCCACGAATGGGTTCCACAGCGATGCCCTAATAGGGTCGGGCGGGTTTGGTGACGTCTACAAGGCCGTGTTCAAAGACGGCACCGTTGTGGCCATCAAGAAGCTGAAGCATGTGAGTGGGCAGGGTGATAGGGAGTTCATTGCTGAGATGGAAACTATAGGGAGGATCAAGCACCGGAATTTGGTTCCTCTTTTAGGCTACTGCAAGGTGGGGCACGAGCGCCTTCTTGTGTACGAGTACATGAAGCACGGGAGCCTAGAAAGCGCACTGCAGGGCACGAAGAAGAAGCTGAGCTGGCCTTCGAGGCGTAGGGTGGCCATTGGGGCGGCTCGGGGGCTGGCGTTCCTCCATCACAGCTGCATCCCGCATATCATCCACAGAGACATGAAGTCGAGCAATGTGTTGCTTGATCACAATTTTGAGGCGAGGGTGTCCGATTTTGGGATGGCGAGGATGATGAGTGTCGTGGACACGCATTTAAGCGTGAGCACGCTGGCGGGGACGCCCGGGTACGTGCCCCCCGAGTATTACCAGAGCTTCAAATGCTCCACGAAGGGGGACGTCTACAGCTATGGGGTCGTGCTGCTTGAGCTCCTCACGGGGAGGCGCCCCACGGATTCGTCCGATTACGGGGATAACAATTTGGTGGGGTGGGTAAAGGAGTGTGGGCCGGTCGGGCTAGCTCGCGTGTTTGATCCTTGGTTGATGATGCAGCATCATCCCGGCTTGGAGGTGGAGCTGCTGCAGCACTTGAAAATCGCATGCGCTTGCTTGGACGACCACCCGTGGAAGCGGCCTTCGATGGTCCAAGTGATGGCCATGTTGAAGAAGATTGAAGCAGGATCCGGGAATCTTGGTTGCGATGATGACAAAGTTGGAGCAGTAGTTGAAGGAATAGAGATGCATGAGATGAGATGATGAGCAAGCAATTGTCAAGTGCTTGCAGCTCAAACAATGTGCATCGTTCATGGGGATAATTAAGATCAAGAATTAGGTGATGCTGCCCAATTAAACTCATATATGTCCTTAATTAAATTGTACCTATGTAGTGTAAGGTGGTCGTATATATATAGTTTGATTTTGTATGGGTTACGCTAGATTTGAATGTAATGTAAGATTGGATAAAGCGTGTTCGCTTCATCGTCACATGTAATATGCGGAGGTGCCAAATCCCCGATTTCAGCAGAGCACCAATCCAAAGGCAAAATTTGCACCGGCAAGAAAATCAATCGTACCTAAAACACATGAGTCATGACCTAATCCCGATTTAAAAAATTAGGTGACTAATCACAACTTCAATTTCCTCTCCTTGCGAGTATAATAAGAAGAAATAAATTGATAATAAAAGTTACAAAATAAAAACAAAAAAAATAGTCGGTTTGAGTGGTAACCAAGTCAAACTATACATATAGTCTATTCAGATTCTTTAATACCTCTAATCCTCCTCCTCCCCCCTTCTGTGAGTTTCACAATTTTAACTTATTATTATTATTCAAAATTATTAATTTCTCTCCCATTTTACTTTATTCATTGTGGCCAAGTATATGATGTATCTAATCTGAATCGCACATTGTGATTGTGTGCACTAACCAGTAAATGACGCATAACATGCCATTTTTCAGTTTTTTTTTATTATAAAATTTGACTCAAGATAAGAATTGGAAATCATCTTCTTCTGTTTCATTTTCACGTCTTCTTATATCTGCTCCTCTCTGCAACTCATATACTTCACTTTAATTCAAACTGCAGAAATAAAACATGTTGATGTGCAATGGTGGAGGCACGTTTGCGACAACATATGTGCAGCGGCGGCAACTACAACCGACAAGTTCTCGTCGAAGATTTGAGAAAAAAAGAGAATTAAGTTTTGGTAGAATATTGAAGGATCGAGAGGTGATGATTATGGCAGTGGTTCGTATGGAGTTTGCCCGAAATCAAGAAGGAGGCGATTGTTCTGAAGGAGTTCGTCGAAAACCAAAGAAGGAGAGCGACGAGAGGAAAGACCCTTGCAAGGAATATGCAGATGACTACACGAAACATGCATATGTGTCAAGAGAAACTTGTATATGTATCGAGAAAACCTACATAATACAAAATGTAAACATGCATACTTCAAAATTGAAACATGCATATTTATGTTTACTAAACATAAATATGCATAATCTAAACACAAACTCGTACGCTTTAAAATAAAAATATGTAGGTTTCATTCTTGATATCTCTCTTTCTATCTTCTCCGATATACACAAACATTTTTCTTGTTGATCATTTGTTCACTTTCTATCTTCTCCGATATACACAAGTTTTAATAATCGCTCTAAACTCAAGTCTCGATTTAGCTTAATAAAATAATAAATAAAATTTTAAATTCATGGGATATTACAAATTTCATGTTTGAAATAAATTATAATATATAACATCCAACTTATCAAGATAGTTACCCAACTGATAAGCTATACATAGTTACTAAGTATATTATCTTGTTTGAGTCTACTCTGATTTTTTGTGAAAGTCTATCTGGACTTAAAGTTTTCAAGTCACAGTCAGGTTATCTTAACTTTTCATCGATCATGTCGAAAAGGGTGTATTAGGTGCAATTTCTCCCATACACCCGATGATAATCGCTCTAGAACCAACGACGGTATCTTTCAATTTAATTACACACTTGTATGGTTTTATATATAATACAATATCATGTATTTATGATTGTGTATTGCAACATTTTTTTTTCTTTTCATATATATATAAGGAAGGGTTAACGTGATAACTATTTTTTATCATGAGAACGTGAGAATAAAAAAATAATGAATTCATTGTGAAAGTTGATGAATCGCTGGGGCGATTCTTATTGAATCCAAAAAATAGAATTTTTGCCTCTCATGGGGTTCGAACTCAGGTGAAAAATTCTAGATTTTTGAATTCAGTAACTTTCTCAACGGATTCATCAACTTTCATAACGAATTCATTTGGTTCTTAGTTTTTATGATAAAAATGGTTCTCAATTGAATATTATATAAATGATTTGGATCATATAAGAATATAAATATTGGTGAAAAATATGAATAAATCGTTGTCCTTGATCCTACTAGATCGATGGATAACATTAATTTTTTATGTGCTGATATTTAAAATTATATGTGCTACGTTTGTTGCTGCTAGAAAATTATGAAGGATATTTTGTAAATTTATTATTAGACGAATTTTTAATTCCTATTTTTATGGGATTTGCTACTCTATCATCTATCATCTATGATGTGTCATTGCTGCACACGATTATTAGTATGTTGCACAACTTTCACATAAATTTTGCACAACTATTTATCTTATTTAATTTATAATCTTGGATTCTGTTTAATTTGTTCGATATTGCATTATTTATCATTTACTTAGCACAACAATATATCTTATTTAATTTATAATTTTGAATTCTATTTAATTTGTTCGATATTGCACTATTTATCATTTACTTGGCACAAGATTCAGACAACCGTTGCACTATATATATCTTGTTAATCTTTTATTTTTATTTGTGTTGTATCATTATAGGTTAAAATAGATGCACATTATTTATGACAGTTTAAAGTTGAAATAAAAATAATACCTGACGATTCTGGTGTTGAAAATAAGAAAAAATATACTAGATATGACAAAAAAACTATTATATAAGATATCAAATTCTCATAATAATATTGATTAACTGTTTAAAATAATCATTCAATTACTATTATATTCGTGCTAAACAATGTACAATACATGCAATGATTTATAATCATAATTCAACACCATAAAGAAAAAGAAAAACAAATAATACATGTATATATGTGCTACAAAACGATAATATGTGCAACATCACATTTGATTTGAAAGAATTCCACATATTTGGGCAGATTCAATCCCCCCAAATCACGGCATGATGGATAGATTTGGGTCGGTTTTACCTTCAGTCGAATTTTGATGAATAGATTAGTGATGATGTCATCAATTTTGTTTAAAATGAAGCATAAAATCTGATACATTAATTACATATTAGTTAGAGGTTATGATTTATTCATTATTTTTACACATAATAGCATGCTCGCCCTAACCATCTATATATATATATATATATATGTGTGTGTGTGAGTTGGATCAGGTGAGAACTCATCTTTTTGAGAACTTGAGAATATGCATAAGGCGTTGAAGATAATGCACAAAATAGTATAAAGTTGTGCATAACTAAAATTTTCTAAAATGGTTGCACAACAAAATAATTTTAGAAAGTTTTCGTTATGCACAACTTTATACCTTTTTGTCATCATCTTCAACGTCTTACGCATGGCTCATAGAGCTTGCAAAAAGATGTGGTTCATTTGATCAACTCCATATATATATATATATATATGGGTTAAAATATAAACCAATCCCTATGTGTTAACTAGGAACTATTATAGACTATTGATCTCATATATTAGGACGGTTCATATTAATGCTTATTAGCTGGATTAATAATATTTAATTGCTAGTTATCTTTCCACAGTGGACGATGGGGTAGTATTGTTATTGCTCCATTTATATCTCCAATGAAATCGGCATTTGATATGAGATCCTATACCTCACGTTTATCTTCTTATCCATAATTAAATATATAATACAACCCTGATTACATATTTGGTTAAGGAAAATAAGTAATACATAAGCAATTTCAAGCATTATTCTAATTATAAATAAGAAAGACAAAAGTCATTCGTAAATAATCAACATAATCGTTAGTCATTTCATAGTAAGCATCATTCTCATTATGGATAAACAATTTGTAAGTAATTATCTAAACAACTTACGGATACAAAATTATTCAAGCCACAATTAAATGTAACATTGTGTAAGCAACATCTACATTTATATTAAACAAGAGAGAGAGAGAGAGAGAGAGAGAGAGAGAGCATGATCCCAACAAATAAGGAATTCGATTAATTGAATTTAACATATAATAATTAAATTTAAACAAATTACAAATCATAAAATTAATCTTTTCCATCGATCGAAAAAAATAAAGGACTCGGATCGGTTCCTAGTTAACAAATAGGAAAAAGTTTTTATTTGAGCTCCCTTTTATATATGCATCTCATATATAGGGGTGAGTTATGGTGAGAAAGCTCATTAGTGTAGGAAATAAGAATAGATATGTAAGTCTAGCATATCTTTCATATTTTTATAGCACAATCAGAATTACTATATTGCACATTTTAATTTAGCACATATTTCATCCATTCGTAGCACATATGCTAAATATATTAGTTTATCACATCTTTCATTGCAACGTAGTACAAGAAGGGTTCTAGTGCTACATAGTAATCCGTGTAGCACACAAAACATAAAACTGTTGCACAACCCAAATTAAAATCTTAACCATTGATCCAGCAAATCAAATGCCCAAATTCATTCTCATTATTTACCAAATTATCATTTTCTACCTTAACTATCTATATATATATATATATATATATATATATATATATATATATATATATATATATGCATATACTTCATTAAAATGTGTAATATGTGAATTGTTTACAGTAATTGCTATGTATTAATGAAATAAATTACGAGATAAAAATAGTAGTTATTCCTTCGTCACGATAAGTCATCACAATCGCTTTATTCGAAGATTCACGAAAAGTGTATCACTTTTCTTTTATGATACTAATCGTATTATTCAATCTCACAATCATTAATTATTTATTAAAAAACCATTTCTACCACTCACAATCTAACACATGGTGAGACATTTTATGCGTTCAAACAACATCCACCAATAATTTTATTAAAATTTACAATGTCTACAAATGATACACTTATTATGGATGGAGGGAGGAATTTTTTTTCTTACTGTTAAAAACTAAATAAATGTATATTGAACGCTATATATGCGTGAACTAGGACTAGAATTTTGTGATTTCAATTTGTAGGGCCTTTATACTTGTGCTTGCCAACAGTCATTGTACCACCAGCTTTTTTAATTTTGTTTTTTCCCACTCAATTTTCCTATTCAGTGAGCAGCCTCCTATCGTTATCAGCCTCCTATCGTTATCCAATAATTGTATGGAGAAAATTGCAAAGCTTCTGGCATTTCTGTTCTTCTATTTGTTCACAATTTCACTAATATACATATATAGGCATAATATTATCGCAATTTATCATTTGGATATTAAATAACATAAAGTCATGTATTTAATTTTTATCCACATTTCTTTTAACACATTTTTATCATGTATACATATATACACATGATAGGATCGAAGCCCAACCTCTCGCCCAACAGAATTTGGACCTAACCCATCGTTGCCTTCTGCAGTTCTACACGCTTAAATGACGATCCCTAAACCCTAATTATGGGTAACATAATGAGGTAGTGGCGAGAATCATGGGTAATAATGGTGGAGATCACAGTCGATTATGGGAGAGTTATGGCCGCTATCGAGGATTAAGTGGGACATGATTTACGTTTATGTATAAGAGGAGTTGGATTGAAGGTAAAGGGTTAGAAATTCATGAATACTAGAGCCCTTTGAGATACTTCTTTAATCGAATTATAGTAAACATCTTGAGGATCATCTCCGTGGACGTAGATCTTATTCTCGATCGAACCACGTAAAAGTCTCTTGTGTTCTTTATCGCTTTCATAAATCTCATACTAGATTTATCATTAGCGGCGTCTGTGGGAAACTCTTGAACAAAAAGTCGTGTTTTCTACAATCTAATGGCGAGGACACGTGCAAACGCTTAATCTTGTCGGCGATGTCGGTAACAACCGCAAAGGGACGATCGGTGGTCACACAACGCCGGGAAAAGGAATTGCGGACGCCACCAGCCGTCACACACTTTGATGGTCACATGGAAAATGCTTCCATACACCCTCGGGATCGCCGCCCAACGAAGGAAGACACCGACCTCGATCGGCGGTGAGCGAGGTTCACCGCTCCCACGAGGTCCTCGGTCGGCGGTGTCCAATTCCTCAACGTCAACCTCAATCGATTCGAGTTTCCTCAACCGGAGGACAAATGGGCGGGCCCTCAAGAGTGCCGAAGTGGTGGTTACAGCAATCGAGGTCGCCACCTCTCCAAACAATCAACGCTCATCACGACATAATGATCGCCCGATACTAGGGTTCATTCGTCTCATACCTCCGCGAGTCGTTCTCCACCTCGACATGATACCCATGAAAATGGACGGGAAAGAAGGAGGAAAGACGAAGTCGAACTCCCCGAAGAGATGACGAGACGTCGTTATCGATCTCCCACTCCCCGAGAGGGATGGTAACGAACTCCCGGATTCGACCGACACGGACGAATTATCTCCTTTCAAGGAGATTTTGGATACACCCTTGCCACGCCGATGACCGGGCTCCGAATATTCTTTGCACACGATGGCCTCGAGATCCTTCCGACTTCCTATTTGCCTATACCACCAATATGGCAAACCGAGGATGGAAGATTTCCATATGTAAGGTCTTTCCCGAGGTGCTAATCTCCAACGCCGACGTTGGTTCACCTCGCTCGCCGTAACAAGCACCCATTGCTTCAAAGACCTCATGGATCGATTCAAATGGCGTTTTACGTAAGATGCCGCCTCAACAACCTTCGTCCGATCTGCTTACAATCCGCCAAGGACGGGGACGAAACAATGTCGAATTTCATCTCCGTATTCATCATGGAATCCCTTAAAATAGATGAGTAACGATCTCTACATCATCAACGCATTCAAGAATGGGATCCGACCGGAGCTCGAATAAGGAGATCACCCGTGAGCGACCAAAGACAATTAGTCGCTTTGGACCCCGTCGACAACTTTGTCAAAGGGGACGAGTCGGACCGGAAGAAGAGAGAGATCCGGATGAAGCAATGGATCGAGAGAAGAAGTTTGAGGATCGCCGAGGTGCAGAAGCAAGTGCGCTCGAAAGAATAAAGAAGGACCAAGAGAATCAAGCGTGGGACCTCGACCAAACCTCAGTAATAACGATCGCCCTTTATTTAAATCCAGTGGAAATATTTGAGCTTCACATCGAGCTCTTCCCAAAACCTCCTCCTATGAAAGGAGGATCCAAAAAGTCAACGGAAAGTATTGTGACTACCACCAAGTGCACGGTCACGATACGTGAAGATTGCAAGTCCTTGGGCTCACAGATTGACGAGCTTGTGAAGGAAGGGCCGAAGAAGTACATCGCCGACTCGCTACGGTAATAAAAGCAGAGAGGAAAAATGGAGGTGGTAACAATCGTGGACCGACCTCAACGGCAACCCGACCAAGATGACGAGACGAAGGTCCCAATGCAATTGAGCGAGTTTACGCTATAACCGGGCTGCCGGTTAGTACGACGAGGTCGTCGCTTAGAAATGAAGCTCTGAGGTCGACCTCAAGAGCCGAAAACAAGCGGCTCGAGATGGAGAAAATATCGTGTTCTCAAAAGACGACCCAAGACTAAGATCATGCCCCACCGGATGCCATTACAATACAAGCCGTGGTGGGTAATAAAATGTACATCGGGTCTACATTGACATCGGAGCCTCCGTTAGCATCATATTCCGAGCTGCACGGATAAACTTGATGTCGGAGGAATTGATACACTCGCACCTTCCCGCCACGGAGCTTTACTCAAGAGGCGGTTCAACCCGGGTGTCATTACCCTTCCGGTCACCGTAGTAGGCGCTCCCGTCGGTCACCAAAGCCATTCAATTTTTCCCGGTCCGAGCTCCCTCCATACAATATTATCCGGGAAGAGATTGGTCAGATGCAACAGAGCCGTCCGCTCCGTGTACCACCTCACCATTAAGATACCCACCCCGTGGGAGTGTTAAGCATTCGGGGTGACCAAACGGCGGCTAAAGAATGCCTACGAGTCTCAACTCAAGACGCGGCCTTACCACGTGCCTAGCAATTCTGAACCCTCCAAGTTGCCACCCGGGATGATCCGACCGAGAATCTTCACCATACGACGACGATCCTTCCAAAGTTGTCAAGGTTGGTACCCAAGGTTCACCAATATTCGCCAACAGTCATGCACTTCTAAGGAATATAGAGATGTATTTGCATGGTCTCCATCGATATGACCTGGGTCTCGCCCGAGCTCATAACTCATCGTCTTAACATTGATCCGCCACTAAACCGGTTCGCGTAAGAGAAGTTTTGCCGGAGCGGCGTGTCATAAGAGACGAGGTAACCCAACTCTGTGAGGCTAAAATCTCAGACGAGGTTAAATACCCAACTTGGATGGCTAATCCCGCTGTAGTTCGAAAGCCGGAGGGATGGCGATGTGTGTCGACTATACCGACCTCAATAAACACCGCCTAAAGGATCAAGTACCTCTCCCGACATTGACAAGAAGGTGGAAGCATTGGTGGGACATGAGGTCTTGATTTCTGGATTTATACAAAGGATACCACCAAGTCTTGATGAGCCTGTAAGACGCAAAAAAATGCTCATTATCGACTTGTGTCTTTGCCTACCGAAAGATGCCTTCGGTCTAAAAAAGCTGGAGCTACCTACCAAAGAATGGTGGATGCGATCTTCAAGGATCACATAGGAGAAATTGTTGAGGTCTATGTCGATGATATAATAGTCAAAAGCAAAAAGCGAGAGTCGCGCCATTGACCTCGAAACTATTCTTCACCTCCTCAGTCGGCCAACCTCAAGCTCAATCCCAGTGCACATTTGTGGTGAGGACGGTAAATTTCGGGGTCTTGGGTTTCAAGAAGGCCCGAAGCCAATCCTACCAAGGTGAAAGCGGTGCTCGACATGCGGATCCCAAAACCATCCGTGAAATACACAAACTCACCGGATGCTTGGCCGCCTCACCGATTCCTATCTCGTCCGCCGAGAAGCAGCCTTCCTTCTTCAAGATCCCGAGGAGAGCTCCAGATTTCACTGGCGGGAAGAACACCAGTCGCTTTCACACGGTGAAGGAATATCTTACCGACCGCCGACACTATCCGCCCAAAGCAAGGTGTAACTCTATCGTTATATCCGCCACCTCTGACGAGGCAATTAGTGTCAGACAGTGCGAGAAGAGACGGACGGCAACTTCCCATCTACTTCATTAGCCGTGCTCTCAAAGGCCGGAGACGAGGTATACCAACCTCGAGAAGGTAGCTCGCCTTAGTGAACGCCAAACGACGCCCCGCCTTACTTTCAAGCTCATTCGTTCGGTATTAACGGACTTACCTCTAAGACAAGTCTTATCAAACCAGAGTCATCCGGACGATAGCTAAGTGGGCACTGGAGCTGGCGAACACGATATCTCATACTCCCCTGTGCCGCCATAAAAGGACAAGCCTTGCATTTCTGGTGGAGGTCAATTCACCGAGGTCGCTCTACCAATGAGGTCACTCCCACCCCACGGTGGAGGAACTGCCTTTGCATCACCCGTGATTGTTGGCGGATGTATGTGGATGGTGCCTCATGTAAGACAGGCAGCGGAGCAGCATCCTCCTCCTCGCCCGGATAAGCGAAGTGACATACGCCCGCGGTTTACCTTCCCAACCACCAACAACGAAGTGGAATATGAAGCATTGATATCTGGACTCCGCTTAGCAAAAGAATTGAAAGTGGACAAAGTCCAGATATTTGGAGATTCCCAGGTTGTGGTAAACCATGTACAGGCACATACGAGGCTAAGGAGGATCGAATGAAGCGAAGACCTTGAGAAGTCGAAAGAGATGTCGACCTCATTCGGATACTTCAAGATTAATCAAATTCCACGAGGAAAACAGCCGAGTGACATCCTTAGTAAATTGGCTTCGTCATCGGCAAACCGCCAAGAGGAAGTTCATTCCGAAGCATTGAGGCGCTCATATCGCCTTTATCTCGTAGGTGAACCGAACCGGACGACGCCCTAAAAGCATATCTGGAAGTGGGCACACTACCTCGTGGATCGATGGAGGCCAAAAGATGATGGCGAAATCCTGATATCTTATGCACGAGGCGCTCTATACTGGAAGTCTTACCTTCAACCCTCCCCGAGGTGCCTCGGCCGGAAAAGCCGACCACGTGCTCAATGAAATTCACCGGGGTCTTGTGGAAGCTACATCGGGTCGCGAGCTCTCTCAAAGAAGACGCCGAGGTCGGATACTCTCGCCCACCTCGCAAGATTCGCCGAACTCGTCAAAAGTGCCCAAGTGTCGATTCATTCCACGGTCAAAAGTCGCCTCGATCGATCTAAGCGATCTGCGAGTCCATGGCCTTTCATGCAGGGGATTGACATTGTTGGTCCGCTCGACCGAGCACCGTGTCGCCGATACTTAGTCGTAGCCATAGACTACTTCACAAAGTGGGTCGAGGCCGAACCACTATCGAGCCTCACGAGGAGAATTCGGACCTTCGTGTGGAAAATATAGTCCGCCGCTCGTATACCGCATGTTCGGTCTCGGACAACGGCACCCAATTCAGACAAAACTTCAAGGAGTGGTGCGAAGAACTTGGATCGATCAACGTTTCACCCGGTCGCACACCCACGAGCGAATGGCCGCACCGAGGTCACCAACCGCACGATCGCATAAGGATTAAAGAAGAGGTTGGACCGAGCTAAAGCGATCGGGCTGAAAATCTCCTCAAGTCCTTTGGTCCCACAGACCACACCTCGGACGTCAGACGGAAACCCTTTCACCGGGTCTACGGTACCGAGGCCGCCATACCACCGAGATCGGCGCGCCAAGCCGCGCACTCTTCACTTCGATCGGCCGGAACGAGGAAGACCATGAGCAAACCTTGACGCCTCGAAGAGCGCGAAGCTAGCCTTCATAAACGGCCAAGTATAAAGCCCGTGTCGCGGTACTACAACAAAGAGTCAAAACTTCCGCGTCCAAGTAGGCGACCTCGTCCCTACGAAATAATGAAGCCGAGAGAGGCGAGCGCCTTAACAAGTGGATCCAACATGGAAGGCCCATACCGTATTCACGAGAACCTTGGTAAGGGGCTTACAAGCTATCTCACTTATCCCGGCGCTTATCCCTAACACGGCATATTTCTCATTTAAGGAGGTACTTTACATAGTTTTGATTTCAGATCGCTTTATGTTAGTCTCCTTACTTGCCTTGAAGTGCGATGTCATATATTTGTTGAATAAAATATTTATTTTTCCAATGAATATTTCATTTCGCTTCATTTTATTCAGATCTGAACATCTATTTGGATATACAGATTTAACCTTCACGGGGGACGCCTCATGAAGATAAAAACCCACTAAGTAGGGTACTCACTAAGCGCCGCCGCAGACTCGTAGATTACTCATTGAATTGAACGTCTCAAAGGCAACGACATGACTACTCACTAGTTTGAAAGTCTACATGCATACATACTGATTACTCATTAAGTTGAAAAAATCTACATGTATAAGACATCCAAAATCGATCTCACCAAATTATGGCAGAAGTATACAAAGATAAATACATTTACGACCAAACGAAGTCCTAAGCTATGTTTATACCTCTCAAGAGGAAAAACGTACACTTCGAAACGAGTCTAAAATACATTTATACCTACATACAAAGTCCTACACTATGTACGCTCATTCGGGTTTCCGGGCTCCGCCTCGCCGAGACTCACCGAAGCTGAGATAATTTTGAACGAAGTCCCCAGGTCGGCGATGGATACCCGGAATAAACTCTGTGCCTTCCACCCAATCTACGAGGGTGGCCCCACCTCGGCCTGTTCCGGGAGTAGTTTGACTCGGCGCGGGCGGATTCTGGCCTGGGGAATTCAATCCTGCACCCGAGGCCACATCTCGACCCCGTGAACCTGACGTCGGACCAGGACTATGCCCTTGTCCCCGAGCTCTAGCCCTTCCACGTCGATTTGCAGTCCGCGCACGCCCTCCCTCCGAACCGCGGCGCCGTTTTCTATACGCTCATTGCCGATGGACCCATTTGACGGAGCACTTCGGCGTGATCAGCGTAGCCGCCCTCCTCTTCAGGCTCTTCAATTATGGGATCAGCGTTGCCCACTGTAGATGAGCGGCGGGGCGGAGGCATGCGTCGTTTGCGAACGATCTCATACATTTGCATGTATTTCAGGACGGAGTCGAGGCAGTTTTTAAAATTCTTGCTATTTGGACCCTCCTCATCCCTCAATACCATGCCTTCCGCCAACAAGCTCTGAACTCGATCGTCGGCTTCAGATATAGTCGTTCCCCCAGTCCGGCGGATGACCTTTTCGTACTCTTCATGCTCTTCCGAGATCCGAGCCAGCTTCTCTGTTGTCAGCTCAAGCTGTTCCTCGCAGTGCATCAGTCGTCCGTGGATCACATCTGCAGATAAATCAGCCCCCTGGACTTCGAGATGTGTAATCCTTAACTTTAACGCCTCATTTTCAGCAAGGAGGCGAGCCACCTCGCAGTCAGCTTCATGCAATTTTGTTTCATTCGCCGACGATGCCGAATGGCGTCCATCCGCCAATACCGAGTCGGCTCGGCGGACCGACTCCTCCAGTGTGTCACCTCTTCATCCTTCTCAGCCAGAGCACCTCGGACTTCTTTCAGTTTTGTTAGCAGTTCATGATCCAGTCCGAAGTACTGAGGTGAAGAACGCTAGAAATAAGACAACAGACAAGGCATTTTAACAAGATATGTCTATTATTATTCAAAATGGAAGTTTGTACAACACCGGGTCCTATCGATCCCGGCAAATCATCCTATTACATTGGGTCCACTGACCTCAGGCTCATTAGGCTGATTGCCGACCCCTCCGACCTCCTGCTGCTGCTCTTCCGCTGGTTGACGATCTGCGGAAGGGACGTCCGAGCTTGGACCTGCCGCCCCGGTTTCGGTCCTCAACTCAGCAAGGAAGGCTTGAAGCTCCACGTCTTCATCTTCCTTGCACTGAGTTACGGCCTCCGCCGTCAGGAGTGAGGCAGAAGACGCCAAGGCATCCACCACGGGAAAGGAGGTCGCCCCAGCGATTATGCGAGCGTAATTCTTGCATACCTCCAGGTGGTCGACCTCAACCCAACCGTGTTGGGCCTTATCAAAATCTGGTCTCTCGGCCGCCAACTTCTCCAGGTGGGCACAAATCACCTCCGGCCTCATCACAGCAGCCAGGTCGGAGATGAAAGAGGAAAACTCTCCGACTCGATAAGCTTGTGGCGAAGGCCCTCAAGATAGGTCCTCGCCCGCTGACAAGGCGCTTTGTCTTGGCGCCGCCTTCTCTCGCCTCGGCACCTCCTCTTGGCGCTCTCCACTTCAAGACGGGCCACCTGCAAGGCCCGGTCCTTCTTGAGGGCACTCACCGCCATCTTCGCCACTGCTCGCCCGACTTTCGCCTTAGCAGTTCAAGGTCCACCCCGAAGCATCCAACATGGATTCACCGCGGCCCTCGATCTGTCTGAGCTGGCTAGCCTTCTCCATGGCCTCATATTGCGAGGCGCCTCAACGATAAGCCCGGCCATGCGGTGCATCTCACCCGCCATCGAGGCCGCATCCTGAATATGGAACAATAAGCAACAAGTAACAACAAACTTACAAGGAGAAGGGTAGCGACTTATACCTTTGGGAAGGATAAGGAAGCTGGAAGCCGGCACCTCGGTCGATGCCGACCATGGACCTCGATCTCCAACGTCGGGCCCGAGGTCGCTCGAGGACCGGTCACGGTCTTCAGGCGCCCACCACCACGGGCTGTTGGGTGGACTCGCCGTCTCGCCTTCTTCCTCGCGGGCTCCCTTCGATCGGAGGAGGCGGCGGCGAGATCGGCACATTGACTTCTCCGGTCGGGTCAACCTTCACCGCATTCAACATGAGAATTTCATTAGCACAAAGAAAATCAAACGAGGGAAATAAAGATAAGAAGGTTGCCTCACCCAAATCGACTCGACCACGAGCTTCGACCTATGACACTAGAACTCAAAGATCGCTCAAGTCATCCTCAAGATAGTTGATCGATAGGATCTCACCCATATCGCTCAATGACTTCTCCATAGGGCCGGGGATTAATTTTCACGTCCTTTATCGACCCGAGGCCCCACTCATACCCCGGATACCCTCACCGCAAAAGAAGTATCTATTTTGCGGTGGGATACCTTGACGGGAAGCAATTTTAAACTTGAGGAGGTGACGGTAATATACTCACTATAGACTTGATGCTAAAAACGATCAAGACTTGAAGAGAACCCTCGCCTATGCCATAACAGCCAACCCTAGCCCCATGCCGACCTAATAGAATTGGAGGTCGGTTGGCATATAGGATCGAAAATACTCACAAAGCTAAGGAAAATGGGGCAAAGGAAATCTAAGCCCATTTATTAAGCTATCTACAAAATGGTGATAAATCCTCCGGAGGCCATCGCCCTATCGTTGGGTTTTGCAAGCACCACCATGCATCCTCCGGGATGTGGTATTTCTCACGACCACCGAAGCTCCTCCATCGTCAAGGTTGATTTCGCCCCACCAATCTCGAGGCCATCCCATACCAAGACATCTTGGTGAAACCCAGAACTAAGTCCTATGGATTTACCTAGGCGGTTATGGCATATATAATCCCTTATATTGGGGTCTTCGACGACCGTAACCAGTCGAACCGAGTTATCGGAGCGAGAAGAGGAGTGAGAAGGTGAAGAATACATACTTACTTTTTCCGAGCGGGATTTCGATTTCTTCAACAAAGTGTGAAAGAGGAATTGGGGATTTCTAAGGTTGTATTCTCTGGATTCAAACGTCGAAGGAGAAAATGAACAGTTGCCTCTTTTAGACCTATTTATAGGATAAATGGCGCCTAAAAATCTGCCGTTTCGTTTATTACACGTGCCTATTTACGGTTGGATGTGTGAAAGATGCGCGCACGCTTTTCGAAGTGCCCAACTACCGCCTGGCGCGTATGACGTACCTCTGGAAAACAGACCGCCAGTCTGATCACGTGATGATTACTACGAGTTCGGACATCGGACTACGCCCATGTCCTAATACCAGAAGTAGTTCAGGTCGGACCTCGACCTCCTCCTAACGTCGGATCTCGACTTCAGCTAATGATTTGAGTTCGGGCATCGGGCTGTGCCCCCATGTCCACCTCGGATCAGCAAAAGTATTCCAGGTCGGATATGTCCACCTCGGACCAGCAGAAATATTTTCAGGTAGGATATGTCCACCTCGGATCAGCAGAAGTATTTCAGGTCGGATATGACCACCTCGGACAAACAGAAGTGTTTTAGGTCATACAGCGAATGACAAACCTTCAACGAAACTTCACCCCAAGATATTCCGCCTCGGCAAAGCACATTCTCCGCTTCACCTCGGCAAGGCTATTCCTCGACTTTTCGGCTATGATAGATATGGCCCAACCCTCTCGTGCCCAACCTCTCGTGCCCAACAGAGTCGGACCTAACCCTCATGTTGCCCTACAGTTACGCCTAAATGACGATCCCTAAACCACAATTATGGGTAGCAGTAATGAGGTAACGGCAGTAATCATGGGTAATAATGGTGGAGATCATGGTCGATTATGGGAGAGTTATGGCCCGCCTATCGAGGATTAAGTGGGACATGATTTACGCTTATGTATAAATAGGAGTTGGATTGAAGGTAAAAGGGTTAGCAAATTCATTGAATACTAGAGCCCTTTGAGATACTTGTCAGAATCGAATTATAGTAAACATCTTGAGGATCATCTCCTCCGTGGACGTAGATCTTATTCTTGATCGAACCACGTAAAAGTCTCTTGTGTTCTTTACTGTTTTCATAAATCTCTCATACTAGATTTATCAACACACAATATAGTTTTATTTTTATCTCATATTATAAATAAGTGATTACTTTTTTTTAATATATAATTATTTCTACACAATCCATTCATTGCAGAAACAGCAAGAATCCACTATTGTCCTTTGAACAACAAATTTCGCAGTGAGTTGTAGCTTCTTGTCTATGCCTTTTTCTGTGAAAGAGCAACACCTTCAACTTCATGAACACACACATACATTATAGTTCTTTTCCCCACAACAAACAAACCCACGTATAAAGAGTTTTTGAAGTATCGAGACTTCTTTTAACTCATGTGCTCTTGCTACGTTTGCTTGTTTGGTTGATTGTCAATCACTTGAACTTGATTAATATGTTGATTTGGACTCGAGAGATGGAGGATTGACACTTGATTAGGGGGCATTAATCACATAATATTAATAAGTTCAAGATATTTGAGAATTTGAGTGAGGACACTAATCCTAGGTGCTTTTGGGAGTTTTAGGGTATAAATTAATTGGAAATGAGGATTCTTAGTTTAAGTTTTATTGCTTAAAATTCAAGTAATTCAATATCTGTCAGTTTTTGTAGTCTAAATAGATTAAAAGTAACTTAGTAGTGGTATTTAATAGTCCAGCTCATCAATCCTTGTAAGATACAACTTTACTTTCATTAATTACAATTACACCATATACTTAAGGTGCAATAGGATTAGAATACGAACAAGTTTTTTACTTTCGGTGGGTAGGTTTTATCGTTATCGGAGCAGAACCAATAAATAATATTAATTCTGATTCTGAAACCGACCTATTTGATATCGGACTCAGACCATTGAACTATGGATCTAGGTCGGGTACTTATCCAAATGCCAAAATGATTATTAATTTATATGATTTTTTTCATAATTTAATGAAAATTGATAATTAATTAGTAATAGAATATCTAAAACACATTAGACAATCTCATAGTATGTCAAAAAAAATAGAATCTGGTCGGATCGGCAACAACCGTGTCGGATCTGAACTAGTCCGTATTTGAATGTATCTAGAACCAGGAGCAGAACCTCTGCTAATACACTATGAATAATTCCGAATCGGTACAGGTAAAACATGTACATTGACAAGCCTAACTATGGGTATTACATACAATAATATACGTACCTAATCTACTGTCTCTCTCCCTCTCTCTCATATGCATGATGATTGGTGAAGCAGCAAATCATGTTTTCAAGGAGCATATCGTAACAACGTCAACGATGGTTTAATCTCACAAAAGTTACGCTTGTGAATGCCAAAATTTTAAAAGCTAGAGATTGTTTATTTACTCAGACTGTAAATGTTGGGGGCTTTTTCCTTTTCTTAAATAAGTTGGGGCCACAATCGGTATGAGTCGAGAAATATTTTCGGGGGCCAATTAATAATAATTTTAAAAGATAATAAAATAAAATTTTGAAATAAAATTATAAAATAATAATAATGATTTAAATAATATAATGAATTTATTATAATCCTTTTAGAAATTTGATTGATAATATTATTTCACATATAAAACTTTATTATTTGTAAATATCTTTATTTTATCAATATAAAATAAATTATACAAAAAGAAAAAAATAGCATTTTATCGACATAAAACAAATTATAGAAAAAAAGAAAAATGAAAGAAAGATAAAGGAAAATAAGTATAGGAAAAGAAAAAAAAAAATATGTAGCTAAGAGGTATCGAACCAAGATCTCCTAAATGAGAGATGAAAATCATAACCTGTTAGACTACAATAGATTTAGTTATTAAATGTTAAATATCTATAAAGAGAGCACACATGTTTAACTAATAGTTAATTCACATATATAGTGTTATTATTTACATACATATTTTATTTTATCAACATAAAATAAATTATATAAGAAAGAAAAAAAAAGGAAAAAATATCCCAAAATAAAGAGAAGAAATAGAATAGAGAAGGGAAAAAAAGCATAAACTAAAAAGAAAGAAACATAAGAGGAAAAAAAAAGAAGGAAATAATGAAAGAGAGGAAAAAAAAGGAAGAGAGAAGATGAAAAAAAAAAAAGAGGAAAGAACGAGAGGAAAAAAAGGAGGAAAGAAGGAAAGATGCCAAAGAAAGAAAGAAGAAACCAAAAAAAAAAGGGATGTGCGAAAGCTGGGTTTCAAACTCATATCCATCAGATTACACTAAACATTTTTAATATATTTTTACATATCAAATATATAGTTTTTAAAAGTTGTGACCCAAGGTCTCCCAGCCTAAATGTGCTCCGCCACCAGGCTACAATGGTGTTGGGATTTAGTTATTTTGAAGAAAATTAATAAAATCGTGAAATTTAAAAAGAATAGGAGCTATAAGGTCAAAAGGAAATATTTAATACGTAATATTTTTGGAGATTGGAATTGGAGTTGTGGATAAAATTTCCTTTTAATGATTGTACATGGCATCTGATCTGCACCCAGGATCATTTCGATTGGCCCAAATTACCTTTTTCTCATTAGCTTTTTCTCTCGGTCTCATAAGCGAACTTATTTAGGCCCGGAATCTAAATTGGGCTCCAATTAAACATAAAAAGTAGTTCTCATTTACCTTTTTTCTTTTAAATCTTTTTTCATCTAATTTCGAGATTTTTAATGTTTTTCTGCGTCTACAATAACACTCACATCATGTGGTGTTTCAATGCTTAAATGCATGTATGTAGATTAATGACATCGTATAAATAAAATACAACATCGATGAATACAAGTACTGATTCAGTAAGTTTTTCTGCATTAAGACCAAACAATTCTATGATTCGAAATAGTAATTGAAAGAAGGTACAAGTCCACTCCACCAAACATGTTAGAAGAGTATTTGGCACTTCACATACATGATAGTAACTACAAAACAGTGGCAGTCCCTTCATAAGCCCAGTAAAATGAGGGCTAGCTAACACGTGATATCCTCCATCTCGTATAGTATTTCAATTTCATATCTCATTTCTCAACACACGTGAGTATAACATACATACGTTATACCCAGTAGTGCTTATTGTAGAACAGAATACGAGATTGGAATACAATACGAGGAGGAGGATCCGAATTGCATAGTGATACACAGTATACAATACATATGAAATTACAATGTTCTATCCCTATGGAGTCATTCTTAGTGTAAGACAAGTAAAAACCACAATTGATATAACCATGGAGATCTTGTGCATAATGGATCAAAAGTGCCATTACCAGAAAAAGTTACCGAGTTGGGCAGAAGCTTGAGAATCCTCGTCGTCCTGTGATGGAGAGTGGATGTGCCTTCCCTCGTATGTTGTTATTACCATCCTGGGATCGTCTGCTAGTCGCTCTACGCGTTTCTTGACACGGCAGTTATCTTGTGTGCATCTGTAGTAGCTCCTGCATATAAAACATCTTCACATCAAAAGATTGTAATGGATTACTTATCATAAATGCAACACTAATCATATCTAAAGTTGTCCTAGTCTACATGTTATAGAGATTCATCCCAGGTAAATACGTTAATTATAACAATTGAGAAATACTACAAGTTGCTCTATGGTTGTAACATTAAAAAACAAAAACAATAGGACTTAATCCTCAAACATAGAAAGATCAATTTAGTTGTTAATCAAATGAATTAGAAGTTCTTGCAAAGAAGAATTTAGATGACGATTAACATACCCTAGAGCGTGCAACTCAGTAATTGAGATGTTGCACTTGATGAATGTACATAGGAGGAGCTCAGATTATATCACCAAGCACCTCATAAAGTATGAGAGTTTCACCATCTTTAGAGTGACTCATTGTGGACACTAGACAAAATCCTCATAGCTTCTTAATTATTGAGGTGTGATTTATCCCCTCATATTCTCATATGACTAGAGTGTGGAGGTTCCCAAGGGAGAGCTTTTCTTTTTGAAACAAGTATGTATGTATGTATGTATGTACGTGGATTATTTAGCAGTGAGAACTTTTCGTATTACCCGTGTCTACATTAGTAGGTGTGCAAAATTATATTGGTATGCGAAGATTTATTCCAACGGCTTAAGAAATGTCGACAACGGACAAATGTGGTAGGCCACTGTGGAATAACATCATGTGTTTACCTAGTACAAGAAAAAGGAAGAAAAAGAGAAAGAAAGGGAAAAAAGGATATTGAGAAGAAAATGGAGATGGCAATGGGCATAGCAATCTAGCAATTGCTGGATTCATGATCAAAACAGTTAACTTTTATGGACAGAGTGGGCTCTGTTGGATATGTATAAAGTTTGCACACTTTGGTAATTGAGAGCAATGGCTCCTAGAAATTAAAGAGGAGAAAAAAAAGAATATTAAGATTGTAATCATTTGGTAATAAAAAGTTGGATTTACTTTTTAACCCTAAAGCTAAATCATGAAAAAGGGTATCTTCCCAGATAGATCCTCATTTCAAACTATGTGTAGCAAGAATAATGGAGATACGAGCATAATAATTATAACTAATATCACTATTATTACTACTCTTCTCTTACTTTTTTTCTTAACTAGGGTTTTTCCACTCATCGAAGATATGGGTAAAATGAGTTTTAGATGGATTAACAACGTTGTACAATAATGCATCAGTTATTACATACAGACAGTGTTTTGCTGTAATTCAGAATTAATCCTTGAGATCAGCATTATAGTTCACTTTTGCCTTTCTTATTGAGCATTAACAAGATTTATTGATGATGAGACTAATAATGAAGAAACAATTTCGAACTACTGCCATTTACTGACTTTAATCAAAATATACACATCATTATGCATACTCGATTGCTCATGCATGAAATCTGACATTTCCGACTCATAGTCAATCCCACTAACATTGTTTGACAAAACTGATCATGCTTTTAGCTATCAATTAACCCTGCGAAAAGTTATATACAAAAAGAAAGAAAGAAAGAAAATTTAACATTTTGAAGAAGCTAGAAAATCAAAGTTAAATTACCTAGGATGTTGTGTGTTCTTGACAACTTTCTGTCCATATTTTCTCCATTTGTAACCATCATCAAGAACATCCACATCGCTCATTGTCTTGAAGCAAAACCTGGGCTCTCTCACCTTTCTTCTTGCCTTAATCTTCTTCATCTTTATCGAAGACACGCCGAGATGATCATTCCTCCGCTTCTCTTCATGCTCATGCAATCGCTCAACTCTCCCGTGCCCTAAAATAGAAAACAAACACACTAATGCATTAAAAACGTGGGGAATTGATAATACACACACATATATATATATATATATATATGTGTGTGTGTGTGTGTGTGTGTTTTACCAGTAATTTGAAGCTGATCTTTGCAAAGAAAGAAGCTGGGGCAGTCCAGAAAGGTGAGACGTGAAGTCTTCCTTCTGCTTAGTAAGTGTGGAGTGATCGGAAAGGCTCATGAGAGGTGAATCCGTAGTAGCAAGGGTTTTGAGGGACTGGTTGAACCCTAGTGGGAAAGATGATGAGAAATTTGTGTGGAAAGGGAAAATCCCAAGCTGTGATGACATTATCAATTCTTGCTCTTCAAACAAGCTCTGATTCAGCATGGATTGTGATGCAGTAGAAGTCATATTTCTTTTTCTCACCTCCTGCTTTACTGCGTGTACTGTGTGTTCAAGAATCAATCTGGTGCAGCAGCTGCTTTTGGTTGCAGATCTAGGAGAACAATCTCTGCTTGTCTCTTTTGTGCAAGTAGTCTAGGCTTCAAGAATTAGAAAAGGGCTTCGATCTAGGATTTGGGGTTGAGATATGTAGGGAAAATGAAAGTGAGATTTTCTACTCAAAGTGACTCAATACAAAACATACCATATATACCAATCACTCATGTCCCATCCGCCACCCGTCACTAGATCCTCTATTACTATTTTTTTCTCTTGTATTTCGATAATGTTACAACTGTTGCGTGTATAAAATGACCTTACAGGAAAAAAAACATGTATTTGCAATGTTACATTAGAATTTAGCTAGAATGGTCCCTTCCTGGCTTCTTCCACTACTCTTGGCAGAATTCAAGCTAACCATATGAAAATATATATATGAATATAAACAGTCTGAGCCCACACACTATAATAAGGAGGCCGATGAAAGCTGTCTGAGATGACACTTTTGGCTAAAGTTAATCCCACATTTTTTCTTTACCAATTAAATTATTTTTATTTAACAATGCATTCAAGAATTTGATATTGGTATCCTATTTCCAACCATAAAATATAAAAGTGAGATACTTTGATCATTGTATTGAGTGATAAGAGGAACAGTAGACTGGTATGCTTAACTCTGATAAACAGTGTCCCGTGGACTTTGCTGCACAGAGGTGGACTCGACCCACATTATACAAATAAAGTAGTTTGTGCACTTAAAAAAGGTTTTTTTAGGTCGTGAAGCTCAGACATAATTTAATTATCGAGATGAGAAGTCGTAATTTAACTCCTCATCTCGATGCATGAATCAACTTTTATCATCTCAATAAGTTCAAGTTAGTGTAAGTTACTGAGATGATGGTCTTAGGCCCCTGATTATACAGATGTCTGAGTTCCAATATATATGACTTTGTTTAAAACATCGTAAGTAAATCATAATAGAAACATATAATTGAGAGCATTTAAAAAAAAAAAAAAATAGCTGTAAAACAAGGCTAGATATATGGTAATTTATAGAATATTACTCATATTGCATTACGAGATAAGGTTTTCAAAATTGAAGTTTACCAATTGTCTCGAGTAGAGTATATGACTTAGAGATTTCATAGATTAACTGATTGCAAAAGTTTAATTTATAATTCGGTTATGGCTAGAGGATCCCGACACATATCTGTTTTATTAAAAAAAAATCGAACTACTAGAAATATTTATTTAAACCACCAACTATTAATATTGTATCAAAAATATCATGCGTTCATTTTTCAGTCCCCAAAATCTTGACGTGACTTGTTCGGTGCACATAGAAATACCACGTAATTCCATGTGACATCTGTTTTTTTATGTAATACCCGATGAGCCGCATCAAAATTTCGGGAGTCAAAAAAATGAAACAGGGCATTTTTAATATAATATTAATAGTTGATGATTTAAATAAACATTTATGATAATTCAAAATATTTTTAATAAAAAAGATTAAAAAAAAGAAACTGAAGGCTCCATTGTCATGATATGTCTTGGCCCCCAACAGCGAGCTAACCTTAAATGATATTTGAGGGGTCTATTCTTTTTATTCATAAAAGGTCCTATTAGATATTTTAGGAAGCATTTGCTAAGTGTAACAGGAAATAAAATATATATATATATATATATATATATATATATATATATATATAGCTATATCTAACATTTATTCTTAAAAATGATGAATTTTGAATATTTTTACTATTTACTTGTTTAACATTCAATCATGTATTTTCTCATTATAATTTTTCTTTGTCCATCAAAAGCTTGTATTATTTTTGGTGGTATGAGTTTTAATAAATTGTAATGAATATAAAGATAGTAAAAATAATAAATGAATAAATTAATGGATAATGAGATTAAAATATGGTTCATGGAGATAATAAATGAATATATTAATAAGTAATGAGAGTAAAAATGTGGCAATGTCTGGTTTGATCGTAAATAAGTATATAGATTGAGGAGACGCTTAATCTTCATGATAAGATAGATTGATAAAATATAGGATTGTGTATTTGAATAATAAGATTGTCAATCAAATTCAAAATTGATTAATTCATCATCAATCTATCAAAGTAAACAACAGATTAACTTGGATTATTTTTTATCTATCCATCATATCCTGAAAAGTAAACTCCCAATGAGAGTAAAAATTATGGAATTGATGTTTCCAAAAATGAAAAATGTAATTTTGATGGACGGTTCGAAAATGAATTAGATACAAATTTTTGATGGATGGAGGGAGTATTACACTTAGCTGTAAACATCTAGTTTTAGACAAATAAACATCCTTTTAAAATCATGAAGTTGATACGAGATAAATAAAAATCAAAATAAGATAGGACTATATGATTATGATTTATATCTTGGGTAGCATCATGGATATATGTCTGCTTTTTTTTTTACCTCAATTTGGATAGAATATTCATGTCTTAAATGAGACGTTATCTATTGAAGATTAGTTAAATAGATAAAAATAATACTCCATTCGTCTACCAAAAAGTATATTACTTTTGTCATTTTTTACGTTCATTAAAAGTGTATCACTTTTATTTTTTGGAATACTACTCCTTATCATTCAACCTCACAATTACTCATTATTTATCAAAAACCATTTATTTCACTCACAATTTATCACATGGTGGGATCCATTCTCCACTCAAACAATACTCATTAATAATTTTATCAAAACTCGTACCCACCAAAAATGATAAACTTTTGATGGAAGGAGAGAGTATTTATTGACTAAGATGGATTAATAAAAAATTTAGGATATTGAAACCTAAATTATTTTTATTTTATTAAAAATATCTTGAATTATCGAAATATTAATTAAAATCATGAAATATCGATATCTTATCATATATATTATGGGGTCATTTTTCAGTATCGAAATATCGACACAGTAAGTGGGATACCACATATGAATTACATAGAATTTTACTCATTACTTAAAAATGACATGGATCCATATCTTAAAAAAATAAAATTAAAATCTAAAAAAAAAAAAAAACTGTGTTCCCCAACCATCTCCGTCTCTCTCTCTCTTCTCTGGTGGTCGAGCCATCTCTGACTCTGAAGATGAAAATAGGTTTCGAATTTCTTGCTTTGCTTTGATTATTTTGTTAAAAAGTTAAACACTTCAAACATGTCTATGAAACCTATAGCCTAGAAGAATTTATCCATGCGATATCTTTTCTCTTTTTTTTTTCTTATCCTGTATTCATATTATTAATACTCCCTCCATCCCGTTTAAAACGTCCATTTTCTTTTAGATACGGTTATTTAGGAGAAAGATATAAAGTAGTTAAAGTGTTAAAAAGTTGGTAGGGTCCACAATTTTTGAAGGGATAAATACTTCCTAAAATGGAATGAGACATTTGTAATGGGACAATCCAAAAAGGAAAGTGAGACATTTTAAATGGGACAGAAGGAGTAATATTTAAGAATTCATAATCACATATTTTAGTTGAGTAAAAAACTAAGAATGATCCCTAAAAGAAGAAGAAGAAAAAACTAAGAATGTTAGATGATTGTATCTAGTCAAATGTTCTTCCTTCTGTACATTTTATTAGTGATTCGAGTTTGTGTCAACTCATTTAATCATAGTGAAGAGCAAAGCTAAAGAAGAAAAAAGTTTTGTGTGTATGTTGGCCTAGTGGTAGAGTGGTTAATTCTCGAGATCAAGTGACGTAGCCTTTAAATTTTTGTATTTAATTGACCACAAAAAAAAAGGACTTTTGTTAATTTTTATTTTTTTTATTTTTTTAGCTTTCCTTATATAATGTAGGATTTTAAATATCATTTTTTTAATTAATTAGTAAGATTTTATGTAATTCCATGTTGCATCAGACGAGCTATGTCGACATTCCGACGTAAGAAAATGACCATCGGGACAAATTTGATAAAATATTAGTGATTTTAATTAGTATTATTGATAATTCAAGATTTTTTTTTTGATAAAATAGAATAGTTTTGGAGTTTTAAGTGATATTTATCTTATTATAAAGTCTTTGATTATTTTTACTATTTGAGATAGTATGCTTAATTCATAACTAATTAAAAAGAATGATAAAAATATAAAATCATGATCATACATTTTGTCAATCCTAAATAATAAATAGTTCAAAAAAAGGTAAAAGAATTAAACGCAGACAAAAACAATAAGAATGTTGTAGGATTGTTTGAAGTTTGAGGCTGAGTTGTCTAACATTATTCTGTAACTTTGTTTGCTTCTGCAAATGGACTGTCAACTTTTTCAGCTGCGAGTGTGGGCAGCACATGACTCGCACTCACACCATCTACTCATTTTGTGATCTTTTTATGGATCCTATGCCAATAGTATCTCTGCTGCACAAACTAACCACAAAATAGCACACTGTATACGTGTGTTGGCGCAGCCAGTAGAGTGATTAATGTTGAGTCAAGCTGCCTCGAAATGAAATTCACCGTGATGCGACCTTTAAATTTCTGTATTAAATTGACAAAATAAAAATAAAAATAGCTAACACTACTATACCTTCATCTCATTACTAAATGTACCACCCACCAATTAACTAGTAACGTTTCCAAAATCCTAGTTTACTATTTTCTGATGCATGAAATCATGATATGTCGAGTGTAAATTATTTTTTTATCTTTATTGTTTTGGACTGTGCTTAAAGATTTTGATAAATATTCTTTTCAAATCAATTCAAAGATATTAAAGCTCACATTCTATTTTCAGAAGGCACATAAACCCAAAAACTATTGTATTCAAACACTTCAACATTTTTTTTGCAGAAAAGAAAGAAACAAGATGAATTTGAATATCTTGTAAGATCTAAAATAACTATAATTAAAATCTTTTAATTGATGCTTAGAAATTGACTTTCAAAATGTATCTTCTTTTTTCAAAAAATGGGAGGTGTGAGTAAATATAGGGTTTCTTTTCGTTGATGCTAGGGTTTCCCTTTTGCCCCCCAAGAAAAACAAGAAATACCAATAATCAAAATGGGCAATGATGATGAATCTTGGTTGCAAATCTCTTCCTCTCTGAATCATGAGCAGTAAGAGATATGATTGTGATTATTGATGGTAGGAGGGGCCTATTTGACTTTTGGCAGGAAAAAAGCTTGTTACCTTTCCCACTCTCCTTTATATCCCTTTCCAACCCCACTTCTACCCACAATTTTTCCCAAGTTCCAAACCACCCTATTATATTGTTATGATCTCTTCAATTGCAAACATTAATCTATTATTTGCTTTGTGCTCCAAATATTTCTGCTGGTGGGCCTAAAGGGGCATTTGTGTGCCATCATTCCATCTGATTGCATGACACTAGCCATTGATGAAGCAATTTTCATTTTTGCAAAATAATCCCAACAACAATTTCAGTTTGTAACTATCAAGAAAATCAATGAGGATAGTGCATAAATTGTTAAAATGAAGTTTTAGACTACTGCTTCTCCAAATTCCAACAATTGTAGCCAAAATATATGCTATAATTGATGCCCTTTTTTAAACAATTAACCTAATTAATTAGTTTCTTCAATCTATCTATATATTTAGACAACATTAATTTGATTGTAATTGCTAGATATTAGCTCACCCAATAACATCTAACATAGGAAGACTTTGAGTTCAAGATATCCATAATCTCTAACTTTAGGGGGTAAGTTCTCTCTTTCTCACACAAATATGAAAGTATATTCTATTATATATCTATCTTACATATAAATTTAATTATCTTTTAGACATACAAATTGAAAATAAATATAAAATGTTAAACTGCTCTTTTGGCGACAGTCAAGCAGGTGAACTCGTAGCTAAAATTTGAATCATTAGTTGAGCTTCTTCTAGATTAAGTATGTCGTATATAGCTTTTACCTAGTAAAATTTATTTTCCATGTGATTTTCAGATTATTAATTACACATGAAGTAGAGTTTATCAAAAGTGCATATATACAAGTAAAAGTGAGTTTTTCTCAATATATATAGGAGTAAAACAAATGAAAATTACATTTTTTTTTGTGAATCTACGAACTATATACAACATGTATAAAGTTGATGCACAAAATATATGAAGTTGTTTTATAAAGATTTTGCTCTAAAATTGATATATTGTACACTAATTTTAGATTGTTATCGTTGTACTACAACTTCATACGTTATGTACATCAATTTTGTACGTGTTGTGCATAATCGCAAGTTCGTAAAAAAGATATAATTCTCACAGTAACCAACTCCTAAATATACATATGCGAAGTCCAAACTTGTATAATCGTTACTTCACTTTTTTACTATATAATAAGCTATCATATGCATTTCACACACACACGCACGCACATATATTTCCATGAGTGATTTTAAATTTCACTGGTTAAACACCCGAAATTAGGTTTATCTTATTATGACATCTTGCACAAAGTTCTTAATAATGTTTTCTTCACAAAATTCTTAATCATGAATTAACTTCAAGTTTAAGTTAATGATGGAGAGAACAGAAAAAAACACAGAAGCATGTGACATGTCCCTACCTCTACTGAACGTCAGAAAGGGACTCCAACTACATGAATATGATATCTCAAATAAAAAACTAAACTGGAAAAAAGAAAAGAAAAAAATAGATCAGTGTATTTTGGTTTCCGTGTTGAACACAAAGTAAACAAATTATAGTAGGACAGTCTCATTAATTTTGAAATTAATGAAAAACAATATCAATAAATACATTTGAATCATAAAAAGAATAATGAAATTTTTTATGCAGCGAATGTTTGGTAGCGTTAGACATACGTGTGCATGATGTAAGTGGCCGGTGTATGGGTTTTGGTGAGACGGTAGAGTGTTGGCAAACAAGCATCATTTCTTTTTGTCTGTGCTCACCATAGGTGCTCAATATCCATCATGCCTCCAACATTTTTAAAACACACGCACACACGTGTATATATATATATATATATATATATATATATAATTTTGTTCAAATAAAACACAATCAAAAATAAGAAATGAGAATAAATTTTCACCATTGATTTTTGAAGATGTGTGATTGTGATTAAATCAAATTAGGCTATAATGATAATTATAAAATATTACGAAAATAACCGTTCCTTAATTATAGGGATTGTGATAACTTATTCTTGAACTATTGATTAATGGCAAATGGATGATGGAGATGAATTTTTATTTTTTATTTTAAGGGGATTGGAGATGAATTATATACACGAAAAAGTTAATATAAAAATCATTTTTATCATGAGAATAAAAAACGATGAATTCGTTGTGAAAGTTGATGAATCCATCGGGAAAGTTACTGAATCCTGAAAAATGGAATTTTTACTTCTAATGGGATTCAAACTTCTTGAATTACGTAAATTTCTCAACGAATTCATCAACTTTTATAGCGACTTCATTTGGTTCTTAGTTTTTAGGATAAAAATAATTCTCATTTCAACATAACTCTCTCTCTCTCTCTCTCTCTATATATATATATATATATATAAATTGAACCAAATACAAACCAATTTTAAAATATAAAATATAAACTACTTTCAGTCATTAATTCGTTAAGACATGAATTCAAAAACATGAGTTCGAATCTCATGAATGGTGAATTTTTATTTTTTGGAATTCATATACTTTCACGGTAAATTGGTAAATTCAGGCACTTTTCACGATGAATTCAGACGATTTCATGAGTTCGTAATTTATATGTTACAGATAGTTTTGTAATATCCCGATTATTTAAAACTAGATTATGATAATATAAATCATTAATTAGGGTTTTTGTTTCGATAATCGGAATAGTAATTTATCGAAGCTCAATTTCGATTATCCATAATGCGAGAAGTTTTATATTATACCTTTAAGCAATTAGTAAAACAAGGAATATATATGTTATTCCTTTCGAAAGCGATTTTTCAACGACAATTAATTTTCGATAATTAGTCTTACATTATTTTCTAAGCGACGAAGCTTAGAATTTAATTCCATATTAACGAAGAACAAACAAAGTGAGTACGACTTTCTTATTAACGTTTTTGCATGATTTGAAATTTTTAATATAAAGTTTAAAGAATTTTAATATTGAAAGTTCTATGAATGTTTTAAGAAACAAGAGCATTTTTTTATATATTCCTTCTCTACAATATTTTTATATATTAAAGAAATGGAGATTGGACAATTAATTTCTATTTTTCTAATAATAGGTCAAAATTATTACTTTGGGACATAGAATTGTTCTTATTCTTTTTTTCATAATCTATATCATCACCTAAGATCTATATTATATCATATTATTATTGAATGAAAACAAAATGGAGACATGTGTTATTTTCTATGTGTTGGCCAAAAATTTGCAAGTGTGAAAAGAAAGAAAGAAATTTTCATTTAGTTTGACAATGATAGGTATTTAGTTTGATAATGATAGGTGTTTAATTTGAGGATAAGATAAGATAATTATTTGATGATAAGATAAGATATTATTCTGTTTGGTAGTGAAGGTGTGCATTTTTATGAGATATGATAATTTTCTATTGTTGACTAAAGTAGATATTTTTCTAAAAGATATGATTAAAGAGAGTATATCATGAAATGAATGAAATTTCTTCCGTCTCCCTCCATAACCACCGAAAATTAAGAGGAAAAAAGGCAGAGAAGTGTTCTTCCATTTCTTCTTGAATTTCAAGTTAGAAAATCGATTTCTTCGTCGATCGACTCCGATTAAAAGGTTAGAAATTGTCTAAGCTTCTTAGATATACAAAAATATTAGAAATCTATCTATGAAAAATGGAGTTATATGCTTTGGTTATTTCATGAGAAATCTAAATGTTTAGGTTGTTAATTAAATATGTTTATATGATGGTTATGAGCATATATTATGAATTTAGTACAAAGTTGAGCATGTTCAAATTTTGCTTATTATAGTTGAGATATATGAAATCCCTATGTAGGTGATCATGATTTTTGATTGTTGTTTTGAACATGAATTAATAATAATGAGTATTGTTTAAGCATGTATGAATTAATTCATAATTTTTGGAAAATATTGAAATTATTTCTTTTTTTTTTGAAAACTATAGAGCATGAATTATTGAGATATGATTTGTGTATGATGTATATTAGTATATATTGTTGATATATGATGAGAATAATGTATTATGTGAATTAATTAGAATAATTGAAAATTGTTTAGGTAATTTTCAAAATTTTTGAAAACCATAAAATGAAGGGTTTTGATGTCAAATTTTTCTATGTCTAATGTTATTAGATATTAATGATCCTATGTTAATATAGTGTGTTATGTGAATTTATGGAAAGGTTTTGCAAATTGTTCCAAAATTTTTGAAAATATTAAAGTTAGAAGTTTTAGAGTTTCAAATTTATTTTATTAAATGTGATCACATATTTAGGCCCAAAAATATGTTTAAGATATGTTATGAATTTATGTAATTTTTAAAATGAGATATAATATTTTTACATTGAAATATTTTGCTAAGTGACGTAGAAATTTGAAATATAAAGTACTATGCATAAATTAGTTTCATATATATATATATATGTGTGTGTGTGTGTGTGTGTGTGTGTATTTGGGCATGATTGAATGTTAAAGTGAAATTATGAGATTTATTGGAGTATGATAAGTAATAAATTAGAATTAGAGTATATATGCAAGTTAATTGTTCTAAAGATGAATTTTGAAAAATGCATTTGTTTGAAGTTGAAATGACTTGATTAAAGTATGAATGTATGAAGCATGTTAGTTGACGAGCCCAAGTTTTGTGCTCTTTTTCTGTGGTCTTGTCTAGGTCTAGATCGAGTCTTTTGTGTCTTTCTTGTCAGGTTTTGTGTCGGGAGGACACACCGTCCGCAGGGCAAGGCAGGCGTAAATGGGCAAGACGGAGTCAGAATTGCATGGCGGATGATCGAGATACGATCGCACTCGAGGGCACAAGGAGCTTCGTCACGCCTGTGGCATCAAACCCCAAGAGTTGTTCCACACGGCGTGACCTCCTTACAAACCGCATGTTCAATCTCCGTAGGGTAGGCTAATGGGCAAGCGGAAGTGAAGAAGGCAACCAGAGACCAAGAGGAAGAAGGAGGGCAAGAGAAGACAGAGAGAGAGGTGATGGGCAAGATACGCGAGATCGGGGTGAATCTCGCTAACCGGAAAGGACGCGCGCAGCCAAATCCTCGAAACACGGAGGAGATCATCCTGCATCCGTCTGGCAAGGAAAGACGCCGATCAACAAGGAAACCCTACCGATTGTCCAACCCATGGGCCAACACCATCGCCACCTCTCGCCTATATATAGGGGATGAATGCGCGACTTGTGCGCCTCTCCTCGCTCGTAGTATCTTCTTCATATCATCATCATTCATCCAAAGAACATCACATACATTAAGTTCCTTCGGGCAAACACTTTTATTATTATTTTGCGATGTTTTTGCGGCGGCACTTTGGGCTCGCTGCTTATTTTATTCAAGTAATAGTAAGTTGTTTCGCTTAATTATGGTTTCGATTAACTGCTGCATGTTTGTTTATTTTATGTCCGCTAAGTCTTTATTCGTTTGGGCATGACTAAGTGAAGCATGGTTAATATAACTCGAGAGGTCTAAGTAGGCACTACGATCCGCATGTGTGTGTTCCCAAAGCACTAGGTCTTTGAAGAATATATAACTTAACCAAACTCGTGTGTTAGTTGCAAATAACATAGTGGATAAGGAGGTTGCAAGTAATAATTGGATTAAGGTATCGGTGTCCCGCACCCCAAATAGTACGACGGTGTGGGCGAGCCGAGTAGTCCTAGCAACGCCTTTGCCAATACCGGTCCATCTAGATCATAACGCCTCAGTAGGCTCGCATGTACCGAGGTGTCCTCGCGCGTGGGCATTACGGGTTAGATAGTTTGCATAGGGTGTCCTCGCCTTCTTTACACGTAAAGGATAGATTTGGAGGTGCGTCGTGGGCGTGACACGTGACAACGGGTCACGACGTATGTCTCTTATAACCGTTGATGCATGTCATGTAGAGAAAACCTTCGCACCTATGACCGAGTGTTAATCGCCTTCACGGAGTTGTTGCCCAAGCCGCACTCGCCTTATTATTTGATATTCCTTTGAGTGTGTTTCGTGTTATTTTAGTCTACCCATAGTGATCAAGATAATTACACTACCTCATTTCTTTTAAGTGACATCGCGACATCGAGATTGCTACACCAACTCCTCGTGGATCGACCCTATACTTATCGCCGGCTACGCCCGTGATGGGAAATAGGTTATAAATTTATTTTGAACGCTAAACGACAACATGTCAAAATTGGCACCGCTGTCGGGAGTTGCGATTCCAAGAGTATCTCTATTTCTTGAGTTTATATTGCTTTCTTTATCAGATGCTACGACCTAACCTTGCAGGAGAGAACGGAGAACTTTTGTACGATCCCCGAGATCGAAAAGCACGCAAGATAGAGGAGAGCAAAGAAGACGGAGGGCACGCATGTCGCAAGGGCGCTAATCCGTAAGAGAACCCGAGGCAATACGATGGGTGAACAACCGCAAGTAGAGCGAACATTGAGGAAATGGTATTCCCCAACAACCGTAACTCGAGGCCAACGGGCATCACTTTGCCCGCGATCAATGGTCACGGGAGATGAAGCATTCTTCATCCGCATCCTCCCCGATCAAAGCTGACATGCCCGGGAGGATCCACAAAGGCATTTACAAGACTTTGAGATGGCGTGGGACTATCCGCGCCAATGAAAACCTTGGAGAGTATGTGAGATTAATATCATTCCCTTCTCTCCGCATGATGGAGCAAGAGAATGGCTCTACACCTTGCCCACAGGAAGTGTGACCACTTGGGCACAACTGCACCAAAAGTTCCTCGAGAAGTACTTTCCTGCCGCCCGCATTCAGAATATGAGGAAAAGGATAAGCAAGATCAAATGGGCACGGGAAAACCTTTATGATTATCGGGAAGGTTTAAACAATGCAAGTTTAAATGCCTCAACATCAAATTCCGCATCATGATCTAATCCAATATTTCATGGCCGGGTTAAGGGCATCTGAGAAAATTTGGGTGAATGCAGCTTGTGGAGGATCGATAATGAATAAAGTTCCCAGTGAGGCCTTTAGATTGTTGGGCGAGATGGTCAAGAAAACAGAGACGAAGGAGAGAGAAGTTCCGGCAAGTCGCCGCTACTTCTTCAACCTTGGAGACCAAGTCGGATAAACTTTGCAACCTGCTCGACAAGTTCATAACCAACACGGGCGTGGCAAAAGAAAGCTAAAGTTTGCCAAATTTGTGCGGCCGTGACACATCACACGGATCAATGTCCCACACCGCTTGAAGAAGAAGTCAATGCAAGGGTCAAAATGGTAATGGCAATACGAGCAGAGGAGATATGATCCAAACTCCCAAACCTACAACCTGTGATGGAGGAACCACGAAAATTTTAGGTGGTCTAACAACCAAAGAAGGACAGACAACAATAGCAAAGAATACAGAATAATCGCGTGACTAAAGCGGTGGGCCATCGTTATCGAACTTGTGCATACTATGGCACGAGAGAATGTGAAGGCTCAACAAGAGAACGAGAAATTCAAGGTCGAGACAAGTGAGCCCTCCGGAGCCTTGGGAACCAAGTTTCCAATTGACGGTCACCGAACGCTGCCTCGAGAAGAAGAAGGAAATTTACCTCCACAAGTAGAGGTAAACGAGTTAGCCCAACCGAACGTTGTAGCCTTGAGAAGCGGGAAGAAACCGCCGTAAAAGTTTTCATGCCTAAAGACGATGCAACATACCGGTGGAAGATCTCACGTAACACATTGATCAAGACGACGATGATCATGTGGAATCGCCAAGGAAAAGACGGAAAAGAAGAGGCAATCATTGAGCCAACCTATGTCAAACCTAATCCTAAGGTTTTACCTCCTTTCCGTGCGATCGCCAAGAACCGAGAGAGGAAGAAATGAGTGAGATGTATCGCGGTTTCGTAGGTGGAAATTAATATACCGCCATCATCGCCTCGTTACGATGTCAAGTGGGCAAAGTTCATGAAAGAATTGTGCACGAGAAAGGTGAAATACAAAGATGATGCAAAATTCAGTGGGAGAGAATGTATCCATGATCCTACAAATGAAATTGCCCGAGAAGTGTGGAGATCCGTGATTTTTCATTCCCCGCGTAATAGGCAATACGAGGATCGAAAGGGCCATGCTTGATTTGGGGCGCCTATAAACGCTATGCCCTTGTCAATGTTTAACGAGTTAAAAGTGGGAACCTCAAGCCAACACGAGTGGTTATCCAATTAGCGACAGTCCAACGCTCATCCGTATGAATCATCAAGACGATTGGTCAAAGTGGAGGAACTCATATTTCCGCCGGACTTCTACGCTCGGATATGGGCACGATGGGTAACAAATCCTCGCTATGCTATTGGGTCGACCATTCATGAAGACAAATTTTAACTAGGATTGATTGCGACACGGCAAGTTATCCCGTGAATTGACGGCGAGACGGTGACCTTGAACATCTTCAAGGCCATGGAGCATCCGATTGATATTAAAGTGGTGGATTTCATCGATCACATTGAACCCATGGTGGGAGACATCCCGCCCGAGATAGGTTTGCAAGATCCTCCGATGCGCCCATTCAAAGTGGGCTTAAGGAGGAAGACGCTCACGAAGAAACAAATTTTATGGACAATGTCGGGAGGCCCCGCTTATTTATGGAGCAAGCCCGAGGGACTCAAGTGGTCAATATACTGTAACATGCCCAAGTGAAGGAAGAAGAAAATCTCGTTCCATCTCTTATGAGAGCTCCCAAACTCGAGCTAAAGACTCTTCCTCACCACTTGAAGTATATATTTCTAGGGAAGGATGACACCTTACCCGTGATCATCAATGCTAAACTCATCCGAATCGGAGAAAGTCGTGAAGAATGTTATTGGGCAATACAAGGAAGCTATTGGATGGACATTGGCGGACATCAAGGGCATCGCCCATCCATATCGCTCACAATATTTTAATGGAAGAAGTTAAACCGCACGCGATCAACAAAGGAAGTTGAACCCAGCTATGAAGGAGGTAGTCATGAAGGAGATCTTGAAGCTTCTCGACTTGGGCATCATATACCCCATATCGACAAGAATGGGTCACCCAAGACACGCCGTGTCCAAGAAGTCGCATTGTGTAGTGAAAACGAGAAAGGAGAGTCGATCCTAACGAGACTCCAAACAAAGTTGGAGAATATGTATCGACTATCGAAAGCTCAACATGGTAACCCGAAAGATCACTTCCCATTACCTTTCATTGACGAGATGCTGGAAAGGTTAATGAAACAAATTCTTTTGTTTTTATACGGATACCTGCCACATGCGATCCGGGTTGCCCAAGGTGATCAGATAAAACCATTTTACATGCCCATTCGGGACATTTGCCTACAAAAGAATGTCTTTCGCTTGTGTAATGCCCCGTGACATTTCAACGATGTATGATGAGCATCTTCGGACCTATTGGAGAAATACATCGAGATCTTTATGGACGACTTTACCGCCTATGGGGAATCATTCATGAGTGTTGATTTAATTTGGAGGTAGTCCTACGAGATGTGTCGAAAAGAATTTGATCCTTAATTATGAGAAATGTCATTTCATGGTACAAGAAGTGATTGTTCTTAGCACGTGGTATCCGAAAGAGGTATAGAAGTAGATAGAGCTAAAGTAGAGATCATCGCCAAATTGTTCTATCCACCGATTGAAAGCAAGTCGCGAGGTTTCTGGGCACACCGGATTCTCTGTAAGATTTGTGAAGGACTTTGAGAAGATCGCCCACCCATGACACGACTACTCCGTAATGATGTACCATGGAATTCAATGAAGAGTGTAAGATGGCTTTGATACTCAAGAATAACTTAATCTCAAGACTAATCATGTAGCCCCCGATTGGGGCATGCCGTTGAAGTTATGTGCGATGCAAGCGGGTACATTGTGGGAGCCATCTTGGGACAACGAAAAGGAAAGTCATGCTATATACTATGCCTCGAGAACTCTCAATGCCGCCCAATGCAACTATAGCACAACCGAGAAAGAGCTCTTGGCGGTCGCTTTGCCTTTGAAAAATTTCGATCATACCTAATCGGGCCAAGACAATCGCTCTACACCGATCACACCGCCCGAGATACCGATGGCCAAGAAGGAGTCAAAGCCACGATCGATCGATGGATCTTGCTTCTCCAAGAGTTCGATGTAGAAATCAAAGACAAGAGTGGAGCACAAAACCTGTGGCCGACCACTGAGTAGGATATCAGGGAAGATCCGTGCCCATTGCGTGAGACCTTCCTCAAGAACATCTCGCATTTCATTCTGTGGCACGACGAAGTTTGAGCCATGGTATGCGGACTTGGTGAATTACAAAACCACCGGAGAACTCCCCGTTGGGCTCACTACATATCAAAGAAACAAGATCAAGCGCAGACCGTCGCACCTACATATGGGACGATCCTTACTTATGGAGAAAGTACGCCGACCAAGTCCTACGACGTTGCATGCCCGAAAATGAGATTAAAGATATTCGAATCACCGCCACTCCAAAGAATGTGGAGGTCACTTTGGGCACAAGAGAAATGGCGAGAAGGTGTTAGATAGCGGATTCTTCCGCCCACGATATTCAAGGATGCTTATGAGCTATGTAAGCAATGTAAGGAGTGTCAACAGGAAGGAAATATCATAAGGAGAAATGAGATGCCCATGATACCTATCCTCCCTGTCAAAATCTTTGATGTATGGGGGATGGACTTTATGGGACCATTACCGAGCTCAGGGCAACGATACATCCCGCTTGCAGTGGACTATGTTTCGAAATGGGTTGAGGCCAAGGCAAGTGCCACCAATGACTCAAAGGTGGTTTCAGCTTTTCTCAAAGCTAATATATTCAACAGGTTCGGTGTGCCCAAGGCAATTATGAGCGATCAAGGAACGATTTTGCAACACCACTATTGCGAAATTATTCGAAAAGTACGGTGTAACCCATCGGTAACCATACTCACCATCCGCAGCCAACGGGCAAGCGGAGTTGTCCAACGTAATCATCAAGACCATATTAAGGAAGGTAGTGGGACCACGGTGTAAGGATCAAGCACCGCCTCGACGACGCACTATGGGCATACTGTAATCGCATACAAGACCCCTTGGGCATGTCACCGCATCAATTGTGTTCGGCAAGACGTGTCACTTACCAGTGGAACTAGAGCCAAGCTAGAAAACTTCAACTTCAAGAGCTAGAGGAGATAAGGCTAGAGGCCTATGACAATGCCGTTCTGTACAAAGAAAGATTAAAGAAGGCACACGACCGTCTTATCAAAGCCAAGGCATTCGAGCAAGGGCAATTGGTGCTTTTATACCAATCTCGGTTTAAATTAATGTCGGATAAGCTAACAAGCAAGTGGTGCGGACCATATGAAGTCAAAATTCAATTTCCGAATGGAGCTGTCAAGGTCGTAGACCTAAAGACAAGGAAGACCTTCAAGGTCAATGGACAGCGTCTGAAGGCTTACTATGGGCATCACGAGATAGATCCAGGGGAACTGCATCAGGTGCAAGCCCTCGACGAGGAAGAGTAATGAAGAGGTCTGGTCGAGCCACGACGATAACCAAGGCGCTGACCAGGAGGCAACCTGGTATTTTATTTGCTTTCTTTGTTGTTTTCTTTTTTGTTTTTGTTGGTTTTGCCCCCGTTTTGCGTGTGGTGTTGTGTTGGTCAATCTACAGGAACAGGTGTGATCATGATCAAAATGGGCAAGAAGAGACGCTAAGAATAAACCCCATTCCCTTTCAAAAATGAGCACCCGTAAAACCCGAGCCAAAACCACCACAAAAATTCTCGATTCCCCCTCCGAACCAAAGAAAACCACCGAGCTCAAAACAAAGATGGCGACCCCCTCTGAGACTCCTGCCACTCCCAAGAGCCCCTCTCCAGTGAACTCCGAAGACTTGGAGAAGATAATCGAGGAGCAAGTGTCTTCACCCGTGAAGGAGGCGTCGGGGAACCACCGAGAGAGACATCGGCAAAGCCCAAGTAGAAGAAAGCCAAGGCGTTCAAGGAAAAGGATGATACCCCGCGGAGACAGAGGAGTCCACCTCGAACGAAGTTGATGAACTGGATCCCTCCGGCGAAAAGGAGAAAAGTGAAGGAAGAGAAGAGACCTCACGAGAAAGACTCGAGGGCACCACCACCACCATCGAGAAAGAAGCCTCATCGAGATCCCAAAGTGCCATCGCGAAGAGAACTCGTAGGTACCTTGCCAAGATGACAACACCCTCTTCAGAAAAAGGGAAAATCATCTTGACCACGGAAAGGCCACCCCGCGGCTCATCCAATGGACCGCCGACGAGGGCCATTGTGAAGCCCAAGACGTTAGACATGGAGGTGTTGGAAAGTCTGGGGGTTAAGGATGAAGTGAAGAAGTTTTTCGCAAGGATTGGATGGGGAGCGTTTTTGGAATGGCCAGGACGGCTATACATCACGCTGGCAAGGGAGTTTATTCAAACTCTCGAAGTAAAAAACCCAGGCAAGGTGAAGCTGACCACGGACTGCATAAAATTCAGGCTGATGGGCAACAGCTTCTCGTTCTCCCTGAACGACTTCAACTGCACCCTGGGCATGACAGAAGTTTTTGAGACGAAGACCACAGAGTACAAGGAGGCTTTCACCTTCGTCCCCGAGCACACAGGGGAGGAGTGGAATGAAAAATGGTCAACAATTGGTCTGGGCACAACATTCAAGTCAGGGTACACTAAGGGCAATGAGCTGAAGAGCAACGCGTTGCGGATGTGTCATCGCCTCCTGTCCTACAGTTTTTTCGGGAAGGTGGACAGCAGCAACTCCATCTCCCAACAGGAGTTGTTCATTTTGTGGTGCATGTGGCATGGCCACAAGGTGAACTTTGCCGCGTTTGCAGCTGCCCATTTCAAGGACATCCTGACTCATCCCAAGCAGAGGATCTCTCTTGCCCACTTAGTGACCGTCTTGGCCACAAAGCTGAAGGTACTAGACGAAGCAAATACCGACCTGGAAGCAGAGCCCGAGCTGTATATTGACACAGCTATGCTGGAGCGAATGAAGGACATCTACTATGACTGTGACGATGCACGGCCTTCACGAGCGCCTCGATGACCAGCGACCTACCGCCGCCTTCCCAATACCAGAAGGGATTCAGAGATAGCCAGCAGGAGGACGAGGACATTAAAGCACGCTTGACTGTGATGGAAGAACAATGTAAAGTCACCCATGATGCCTCATAGCCTACTTTGCCCACCGATTCGTGTATCCAGCCTCCCTCGACCTTTGTCCTCCCTTTTGTTTTTGTTTTCTGCTTTGTTTCGCTTTTGTTTTTTTTTGTTGTTGTTTGTTTGTTTGTTTTGTTTTTGTTGTTGTTGGTGGTCAACCTCTTTCACCCACTTTGCTCAAGCGCAAAGTGTGTGAGAGGGGTTGCATCCGCTTTTGTTTTGTTCGAGTTAAGAGAGTGGTCCCCACTTTGCCCAAGGCAAAGTGTGTGTGGGGGACCGCCACCTTGCTCATGTCGCTTCGTTGTTTGTTGTTTGTGTTCCTCCTTGTTTACCCACTTTGCTCAACGCAGTGTGTGAGTCAGGAGGGTTCTCGCTTTTGTGTCGGTTGGCATGTTTAAATTGTTGGGTTTGATTGGCCTGTATTTGTTTTGTTTTGAATGAAGTTAGTGGTTTTAGGAATTCGTTTTGAGCATGACCGTATGTAAATAAGGATGACGAATTGAATTTGAGCACACATGGTGAGTTTTGAGCTTAAACTGTCAGATCTCGATCAACACGCTTCCTTTCTTGTGTGATTATCGACATCGCCACTAGGCTTTTGCTAGAACTTGCGTGCACTCTTATGTCGAGACCTCATTGACTTAGCAAAAACATTTAGATGACTTAGGCAATTTTTTCTTTCAAATAGCCCACTGAGCCAAAAATGTCCTACCTATTGTTAATCCCTCGTTCAGCCCCCTTGAGCTTAATACATTCTTTCACTCACTTAAATTAGCCTGAAAAAGAAGCCTACCCGGTCAATTAGATTCAGGAGCTAATAGAAGAAAAGGGCGAATAAGAAGGGAAGAACAGTAGCCTCATAATGGGCAAGAAAAAATGGGTTTACCAGAATTTCAAAGAAATGGGCAAAATGCCCAATATAAAGAAGGTACCCAGAATTGAAAGAAAAATGAAGGACTTGAAATAAAAGAATATTTATTGATGAAGTCCTAAGATGGTCAGGCTTGAGGTCCGTAAGAAAAAGGCGAAAGGAAATCCATGGAGGACAAAATAAATTCCTCGAACCTGAGTCCATGATGACCTTAGCCTCGTTCCAAAATTTCCCACCTATGTCTTAAGCCCCATTACTGACCAAATAAAAGACCTAAGGATGAATGTTTAAAACTTTATCTAAACGGTGGAGATGATAGAGGGCACGCAAGCCTATGGCATAGTCGAAACGACAGTTGTCCTGAGCGTATACACTAGCCTATACACAAGAGTGCAGAGTGTTGGTGAGGAAAATGCCCAATATGCTCAAATTTGTATTTTGACTTGTTTGATGGTCGTGACTTGAATTGAGTTCTCTTGAATCACTGGTTTGTTCCAATGAGCTTATATTGGCCGAGATAACCTGCTGGTGGAGATGTGCTAACCTTTTGTGTTTTTTTCGTTTTGTCATTTCTTTCTTCTGTTGTCTTGGGCAAATTACGCGTGCATGCTTGAGGACAAGCATGTTTAAAGTGTATGCGTGTGATGAGCCCAAGTTTTGTGCTCTTTTTCTGTGTCTTGTCTAGGTCTAGATCGAGTCTTTTGTGTCTTTCTTGTTGTGTTTTGTGTCTGGGAGGACACACTGGTCTGCAGGGGCAAGGCAGGGCAGAAATGGGCAAGACGGAGTGGTAACTTGCATGGCGGATGATCTGAGATACGACTGTACCCCGAGGGCACAAGGAGCTTCGCCACGCCGTGGCATCAAACCCCGAGAGCTGTTCCAGTTACGCGACCTCCTTACAAACCGCAAGTTCAATCTCCGTAGGGTAGGCTAATGGGCAAGCAAGCCAAGAAGGCAACCGAGACCAAGAGGAAGAAGGAGGCAAGAGAAGCAGAGAGAGGTGATGGGCAAGATACGCGAGATCGGGTGGATCTCGCTAAACCGAAAGGATGCGCTGCAGCCAAATCCATCAAACACGGAGGAGATCATCCCGCATCCGTCTCGGGCAAGGAAAGACGCCGATCAACAAGGAAACCCTACCAGATTTTCCACCCCATGGGCCAACACCATCGTCGACCTCTCTCCTATATATGGGGGATGAATGCGCGACTTGTGCGCTTCTCCTCCCCGTAGTATCTTCTTCATATCATCATCATTCATCCAAAGAACATCACATACATTAAGTCCTTCGGCAAACACTTTTATTATTATTTTATGATGTTTTGTGGCGGCACTTTGGGCTCGCCTGCTTATTTCATTCAAGTAATAGTGTTGTTTCCGCTAATTATGGTTTCGATTAACTGCTGCATGTTTGTTTATTTTATGTCCGCTAAGTCTTTATTCGGTTTGGGCATGACTAAGTGAAGCATGGTTAATATAACTCGAGAGGTCTAAGTAGGCATTACGATCCGCATGTGTGTGTTCCCAAGCACTAGGTCTTGAGCAATATATAACTTAACCAAACTCGTGTGTTAGTTGCAAATAACATAGTGGGTAAGGGAGGTTGCAAGTAATAATTGGATTAAGGTGTCGGGTGTCCCGCACCCCAAATAGTACGACCGGTTTGGGCGAGTTGGAGTAGTCCTAGCACCGCCTTTGCCAATACCGGTCCATCTAGATCATAACGCCGTAGGCTTGCATGTACTGAGGTGTCCTCGTGCGTGGGCATTACGGGTTAGATAGTTTGCATAGGGTGTCCCTTGCCTTCTTTACACAGAAAGGATAGATTTGGAGAGGTGCGTCGTGGGCGTGACACGTGACAACGGGGTCACGACGTATGTCTCTTATAACCGGTTGATGCATGTCATGTAGAGAAAACCTTTGCACCTATGACCGAGTGTTAATCGTCTTCACGGAGTTGTTGCCCAAGCCAGACTCGTCTTATTATTTGATATTCTCTTTTGAGTTTGTTTCAGGTTATTTTAGTCTACCTATAGTGATCAAGATAATTACACTACTCTCATTCCTTTTAAGTGACATCGTGACATCAGAGATTGCTACACTAACTCCTCTTGGGATCGACCCTATACTTATCGCTGGCTACGCCCGTGATGGGCAATAGGTTATAAACTTATTTTGAACGCTAAACGACAGCGTGTCATTAGTGCGTGAGTAGAGTTATACAGAGTTATGTTTTATACCTATTATAAATATAGGTTTTTTTGAATAGATAAACTAGGATGTGTGAGACGAATTAAAGATATAACAATATCTCTTTTATATGAATTGATTTCATAATTGAAATCATTTATCGGAAAATAGTTAATACGAATTCAAATATTTGACCTAATTTATTAGTATGAGGTCTGAAGTAATGTTCCGTCTCAGTTATAAATGAGAGTTTATAAGTTAGAATTTCCAATGAAAATACAAACGACGTACTAAATTAGTTTCTTACGTAAAAGTGGAGCACGAAGGTGAGTAGTGAAAGTAAAAGGAAAGAGACTCGTTAAGAAGGAGAATGTACCAGGTGGGCTTTTCTCCTCAAGGATAAAATGAAATTACAAGTGTTTTATTTGCGATACATTTTTTGAGAAAATATTGATGAAATGCTATTATTTAATTACCTGCCCAAAGTGTTTTTGTTTTATGTATGGATCCTATCAGTATTGGTTCGCCAACGTAAGTTTAATCGAATTCGGATCCTATGCTAAATGGAGAATTCCTAGCAAAGGTTAACGTGTACACTAGGTTGCTGTGTTGCTGAAAGGTTTGCTCAGCCAGTTACAAGTGACTATGTGCTGAAAGGTTTTCTCGGTCGATCACGGCGTCCATGGAATGAGGTCTCCTTATACGGCGCAAGATGAGTTGGATATGGATCATACAGACAGAAAATATGTCTGACCAGACAAAGTTTATGGAAAATGATAGAAAATATTTAGTAAGCACGAAACTTTCAAATAAAACTATGTGTGTTACCGATGGGGCAGTGTAATTTAATGTTATGATGTATGTTTTTGGCATAAGTCCACTGAGTCTTTGTACTCAGCCCTACATGTTTGTTTTTAAATGTGCAAGTTGAGCTGGTGATGAGATGGAGCAGTGTTGAGCAGTAGGAATCTTTTATCGCTGATAGTAGAGCCTTGAGTGCACATCTTCGTATGTGTACTTTATATGTTTTTCGCTGCAATAACACTAAGTTATATTTTGATTAGAGACCTAGATTCCTTCAGATCAGTTGAACCCTTTTGTTAAGGATTTGATGGCCTAGTTTCTCGTATGCAAATTATGTTTGCTTTAATCTCCAATACTTTGAAGTTCTATAAGTTTTCGATATATGTCTCACAATTGATATCCCTTTTCTTTTCCCTTCTTAATTTTATCCCAAATAATACCCTACTAATCCGGCCCTTAAGGATAGTGGGTCACATTCTGTTTTTACAATAATCACTCCATATATAAATAGGGGGTGGTTCATGTGAGAATGAAAATAAGTGTAAGAAATAAGAATATACAACATCCACGATATCTTTCCCAAATCAATGGTCCAGATTAAAGGTAATGTATTAACTGATTTTTTTTTATAAATTCGTATAAAGGTATAATAGGGAATACAGAATAAAAATTACATCATCATCTTTAACATTCCTTAGCATTCAGCACAACTATTCATCTTTCAGAATCCATATTCCTTAATTATAGGGATTCGAAACATGCTTGCACATCTCCAGTTTTACATCAATTATGTAGCATAAATAATGAATCACATAACATTTTTTAAACATAGTTTAGCATTTAAAACTCGTATGTTTGTCATATATAATTATGCTACAATTAAACAAAAAGTGTCACATACATATTATATATATGCTATAAAATTATGTTAAAAGTGCTATACAATAAGTCACTATAATAATATATATGTGAGAATGAAAAAATATCAAATTAATTGATATATAATTGTGCTAAGTATGTAAATAAAAAGTGCTAAAAAAATAAAATTTATGCAACTCTACAGAAATAATTTATATGCAAAATGATCTAGTGTTTTTGTGCAATATTATCAATGAATATGTGTTACAGAACATATTTATATGTGCAAAAAAAAAAACTCAAACTTAACAAAAAAAAACAAATAAAACACAAGATATATACCGAATAAAGAATTAAATTAACTAGCAATAATTTATGAAATTTTATTATATGTGCAAAATGAATAAACTAAATATATTACGAAAATGTTCCACCAATACAATAAGTACTGGAAAATAAGTATGAATGAATACATGAATTTTTTTACCTGCATATATGCAAAATGAATACGCTAAAAATGCTACAAAAATATTCCACTAGTGCAATAACTAAAAAACACGTATGAATCAATATATAGATTTTAATACTTGCGTTTTTCATGGATTATGTAACTTGCATAATAAATTAATTTACATAAAGTAAGTATTGAAACTGAAATTATCTATGAAAAAATAATAAGTTAAAGAATAGATTACAAGAAATACCTAAAATTAAGGATAAAACTGTGTGTTACCTACATTTAAGGGGAAAAAACTATTTTTATATTATTAAATTATTGATCTAATCTTGGCAAAAAAATCTGCGAAAAAAATTATAGCACACATATCTATTATTTGTCCATTGACTTACTAAAATCAATGGCTTAGATTTATTCTTATTTCTAATAAAAAAAATCATTCCTACATGATCCATCATCTATATATCTATATATAGAGAAAGATAGTTAGATTGAAATAAGAACCATTTTAACGTGAGAACTAAGAACCACAAAAAATTGTTATGAACAAAATGAATTCGCTATGAAAGTTGATACCGCTGGGAAAGTTACTGAATCTAAATTTGATATTTTTCACCCTGATTCGAATCCCATGATGGACGATAAATTCAATTTTTTTGGATTTAATAACTTTCCCGATGGATTCATCAACTTTCACATCGAATTTATAGTTTTTTTTTAATTGCTATAAAAATTATTCTCACGTTAACATTCCCTTACACAGAGTTATATAAATGGGAGGGTTAACGTGAGAATAATTTTTATTGTAAGAACGTGAGAACCAAAAAATGATGAATTCATTGTGAAAATTGATGAATCCGTTGGGAAAGTAACTGAATTCAAAAAATAGATTTTTTGCCTCTCATGGGATTCGAACCCGGTTGAAAATTTTTGAATTTTGGAATTCAGTAAATTTCTCAACAGATTCATCAACTTTCATAGCAAATTCTTTTGGTTCTTAGTTTTTAGGATAAAAGTGGTTCTCATTTAAACCTATATATACATGGATTGGTTATAGGAGGAACCACCCATAAGATGAGAACTGAGAACTAATCTACACAATTTATATCACCTAATCTAATGGATGTGCATAAGTAGACGATCAACAGACAAGATTTGACCCACATTTGCAAAAAGGGTAGTTTTCCATAATTTATACGATTGGGGGTATTTAAGTCATTTTATCAATGGACTTTCCCACTTTGTATGCCTGAATTACCGCTCTTCTATCTAACCTATGCCTTAATTTACCGCCTCTATCTTTCCATCTGCAAATTAGCTCCCTGTCTCCATTGCAATCCTATTTTCCATTATCTATTTTGTTCATATTGATTCTTATCAGACCACTATATTGTTCATTGTGCATAACATCTGATAACGAAAATCTCAATAAAATAACATGACACAAATTAACATAACTATCGAAACTATTTTTAAGATAATGAGTAAATCAACTGATTAATAATTTTACTACGTAATAGTGTCATGCATACTACATACTGTATTATGCACATTAAACATATGCACACGACAGTCATTGGGGCTAATCTATTCTGGAATTAGGAACTCTTCACGACTGAAGTAAGGTATAAATATGCCAGGTTGTCTGTTCGAAATTTCCGTTGTTATTTTAGATATTAGATATGGCAGATATTAAAATACCAAATATATTACAAACAATCCCTACAATTACTCTTAGAAATGGTTACACTACAAATGTAAATTACAACTATGTCCTTGATGATATATCTGAAAATTACACTACCAAATATATCAAAAAAATCGTGACCTTAGGATGATGCAAAATCCAACGTATGATATTAGTTCTTATTTCTCAAAATACATAGGGTTCTCATTTGATCTATTCCATATATATATATATATATATATATATATATATATATGATTGTAGCCACATTGTCCTTTTTGGAATATAGTGTTATAATTTGTTTCTTTTACAACTAAAATTAATATGTAAACTTAGGAGGGTTATGTGTTAAGTTAATTTACCTTAAAATTATACAAGATATTTAGTTGTGTTTCGGTTCTTAATTTACCTCATAAATATTTTGGCTCTTAGATCTTATTTCATAAATTTAGTTTTTTGTCCAATTTATTTACTAATTAGAATACATTAGATTTCAATTAAATGTTGTGGTTGTGATTAGGTGAAAGTAGTTTCCCATCACACACACACACACACACACACACACATATATATATATATATATATATATATATATATATATATATTTGAGATGGATCAAATGAGAACTCTAAATGTTTTGAAAATGAAAACTAATCATGATCATTGATTTTCACCTATCTTGTGGTTCTTATTTATATTCCTAAATATGGCATATTATATATTGATTTTAAGATTGAGGTTAATAAAGTAAAATTTACTATTTTTGTAACCGAATATAGGCTATAATTAAAGGAATAGATTCGTCTATTTATGACAACTAATCTTTTTGTTTTTTTCCATATCTTTTTCATCTATGTGTATAATTATTCCATAATTTTGTTTTATGTGTGCATTATCGTACTGATGGATTATTTTATGTTAATATTTAGATTCGTGGTTTGTTGGAAGAGACGATTAGAGAGATATGTTAATAACATTCGAATATGAAATATTTTTTGCGTAATGTAGCTAATTTGTATGCATAAGATAACTAAAATCAATGCATACATTTTATGTGAATATTAATATACATTCATAAGGTACTATGTTTTTCTAGCTGCTATAAATGTGTTATGCATAACTACTTATGAGTTATGCATAATAGACTCCAGATTTGCCAAATTCAGCAATCATAGAACACCATATTTGCTCAAATTTATATTGCACTATCAATACAATTATAAGTATAAATATTAACGAGTTGTACATCTTTGCTCAATTTCATCAAACACAAAAAATCTTGTCATTATAATTTGAACACACAAAAATTTTATGCATGATTTTCTTAACAATTATGCATGCCAAACTTATTATCGTGCACCATTCTAACTATAAATTTAAACATATTGATTTTGGATGTAATACTCCTAAAATAATTTGTGGAATTTGGTGGTCTCTTTGATACTGAAAAATCAAATTATTAACATTATTAAAAATAAAATTAAGTACGTTGAACCCAATTCTCTTAGTTGACATCACCATCAATATTCGTTGAGGATGGTTGCATAACAATTTTTTTTTTTTTTGCTAATTTCATACCATAAATTAAAAACCTGATTTTGGGGGATTTGAGCGTTAAAGTGGGGTGATTTGTTTGTGGAATTTACTCAATTGACCTTCAGCTATGAGTTACAACGAAAAATGAGGGTTATTAGATCATCCAATTTTTTAAATGTGGATCAATCTGGTGAATCCAATTATTAACAATGGATGGTAGGATTTAGTTCTTAGTTCTTATCTATATGATGGTTCCTCCTATAACCAATCAACACATACACACACACACACACACATATATATATATATATATATATATAGAATGGATCACATAAGAATGCAAATATTGGTGAGAAATAAGAATGCAACATTTAACGATAAAGTTATTGCATTAAATGTATAAATTTGTTGCATCAAATTTAAAATATAAAATGTAGCACTTAATATAAAGTTATTGCACATAATTTGGAACAACAAATTTATACACTTAGTACAACAACTTTATACGTTAAATGATGCATTCTTATTTCTCATCAATATTTGCATTCTTAATGAATCATCTCATATATATATATATATATATATATATATATATATATATATATAGGGTTGGACTCCGTAGTACCGGTTCCTAGATAGACGTAGTACCCAATCTTGACCACATATTTTGAACATGTGGCTACACCATGGTCGACACGTGGCGCTCTTTTCTTTCTTTTCCTTTTTTAAATTTTTTCGCAAGGAACAATATGGGAAGAAATCAAATCAGATTTCTTCTATTCCTTGGCGGCAGCGAATGGCGTTCGAGATGACGACGGCGACAACGGCAGCGGACGGCACCGACGGCAACACTGGTGAACAACAGTAGCAAGATACATAAACAATAACAAACAACAGATTTTGAAAGAAATAAAAAGAAGAAAAAAAATTGAGAACAAAATTGATGGATTTTGAGAAAAAATAGAAGATGAATTTGCTAGATGATTGAAGAATCGAGAAAGATGGTGGCTATGGCGGTGATTCACGATGAATTCACTGGGAATCATGTAAAGAAACGATGGAATTGATAGATGATGATAGATGAGAGATTTGCTGTCAAAAACCACAAAAATGCATTGAACAAAACATGAAACTGCATTGAATAAAACATAACATAAAACTGTATTGAATAAAACATAAAACTGCATGTTGCCACGAAACACAAATATGCATTTAACAAAGCACGTTCATGCATTTAACAAAACGTAAAAATACATTGTTGGCCAACGGGCGCACGAGCGAGCTCCGGAGCGATATGCGAGCACGAGCGCACGCTGGGCTCGCCCGCGCGCTAGGCTCGAGTTTCCAACCGTATGCATTATTGTGTTCAACTACATATATTTTTTGTTCATTTGAATGCATTATTCAGTTCAACTAAATGCATAGCTTTTTTTCGCAATCACAAATCAAATTACTAACCTACCATTACTTTCGCGAATATTAGGGAAATTAAGCTTAAAAAGTTTGAAAAAAATCTCAACCATAGGATCTATGAGATGAGTGGATGAGATTGAGTACTACATACTATCTCGTGCTCGGGTACTATTTGATCTCTCCTCTATTTTATATATATATATATATATATATATATATATATATATATAGTCCTGGTTGAAATAAGAATCGCTTAACGTGAGAACTAAGAATCATGAAAATTTATTGTGAATAAAATAAATTCTCTATAATAGTTAATGCATCCGTTGAGAAAATTATGAATCAAAAATTCAGAATTTTCACCTAAAGTTCGAATCCAATGAGGGGCAAAAATTTCATTTTTGGATTCGGTCATTTTTCAAATAATTCATCAAATTTCACTCCGAATTCATCATTTTTTGGTTCTCACGATAAAAATGATTCTCACATTAACTCTCTTACATATATATATATAAGCATACATACATATATATAGACGATGGATCAGGTAGGAATGATTTTTTTTGTAAGAAATAAGAATAAATCTAAACTATTGATTTTAGTAAATCAATGGATAAGATTTATTTTCGTTGTGCTACAAATTATAACTATATTTGCTGTAATTTTTTTTTCTGTGTTTTCGCCAAATGTTAAATAAGTAATTTTATCTTTTAAGAATCAGTTTTTTTTTCCTTAATTTAAGGGAAAACGATGTTTTATACTTATTTTTAGGGATTTGTTGTAACTTATCTTGTAAACCATTATCTGTAATATTATTTCAATTTCAATACTTAATATATATAAAATTATTTGTGATTCAAGCTAGCAAATCCATGAAAAAATTAGGTAAAATAATATATATATTGATTCATACGTGTGGTTCTATATATAACTGATATAATAGTTTCGTAGTATTTTTTTATTATTCGTTGCACATACCACTAAAATTTTAAAAATTATTGTCAGTTTAGTTTATATGTTGTTATGTACATATGTTGTGCTTATTTTGTTTTTTTGTTCTGCACATATGTCTTTGCACTAGTGGAATATTTTTGTAGCATTTTTAACGTATTTATTTTGCACATACACAGGTAAAAGAATTATGTATTCATTCATACGTGCTTTTCAATACATATTGCACTAGTGGAATATTTTCGTAGCACTTTTTTACTTATTCGTTGAACATAAGGTTTAATCTCATTAGAACAATAATTTTCGAAATTTTAGTGGTATGTGCAACGAATAAGTAAAAAAATGCTACATAAATTTTACACTGGTGCTATAGTTTGAACCATACGTATGAATAAATGTATAGATTATTTTACATGAGTTTTCCATGGATTTGCAAGCTTGAATCACAAATAAATTTGCATATATTAAGTATTGAAACTGAAATAATGTTGTAGATAATAAGTTAAATGATAGATTACAAGAAATTTTTAATAATAAGGATAAAATCGTATGTTATCTTAAATTAAGAAGAAAAGCTGATTGTTATAAGATTAAATTATTTATATAACATTGGCTAAAAACGTAGGTAAAAATTCATTGCACGTATAGTTATTATTTGTAGCCAACGAAAATAAATCATGTCAATTGATTTACTAAAATCAATTGATTAGATTTATTCTTATTTCTTACACTCATTTTCATTCTCACGGGAATAACCCACACACACACACACACACACACATATATATATATATATATAGGAAGGATCAAATATACCCGTGCCTGAGGTAGTATGTAGTACTCAATTTCATCCACTCATCTCATAGATCCTATGGTGGAGATTTTTTTGGATTTTTTAAAGCCATTTGGCGCGGATTTCACTACAATAAGGTAGATTAGTAATTTGATTTTTTATGTGATAAAAAAAAAATCATGCATGTTTTAAAACCAAAAATGCATATGTTTGAACACAAAACTTCATATGTTTGAACATAAAACTGCATACGTGTTAACAAAAAAATGCATGAGATTTATTTCTCCATAAACTACATGTATATTATTATATAGAAAAATGCATATGATTGAACATAAAAATGCATAATGTTGAACACAAAATGCATATGAGATTGATTTCTCAAAAATTTATTCTCACGTTTAGATCGACTACTTCTAACTTCATAATTCGAAAGAAAACATATGATCAACAATAAAGAAAACAAAGGATCAACAAGATAAGCGTTTGTGTATATTGGAGAAGATATAAAGAGAGATATCATGAATGAGAAAGCTATGCTTTTCTTTTTTAAAGCATGTATGTTTGTGTTTCGTAGTATGCATATTTGTGTTTAGTCGGATGCATGTTATTGTTTTGTAATATGCATATTTTTGTTAGAAAATATACAGGCTTATATTTTTTAGTATGCATGTTTACGTTTTATAGAATGCACGTTGACGTTTTGTGGTATGCATTTAGCGTTTTAAAGATGCATACTTCATTTCGACAAGAAACTCTTCATTATCCTTCTCCGTCGCTTTCATCGCTTTTTCTCCGACACGACGAACTTCGCCAGAACTACCGCTATAACCATCATATCTCTCAATCCTTCAAAATCCACATCTCTTTTTTTTCACAAAATCTCTCAAATTTCTTCTCAAAATCTTATTTTTCCTCTCTTTTATCTTTCAAAATCCGTTGTCTTATGCTTCACGCCGCTGATATCGCACCGCCACCGTTGTTGATGTCACACCATAACCGTCGTTGCCCGTCGTCGTAAAAAAAATCGAAGAAGATGAAAAAAATAGGAGGAGAAGTGAAGAAGAATAAGAAGGTTAAGTTTTTATTTTTATCCAATATACCCTTGCGAAAATTAAAAAGATAAATAAATGAAAAAATGATTGCCACATGTCGGCTTGTGGTGCGGGCACATGTTCAAAATGTGTGGTCTAGATTGGGTACTACATACTATCTGGGGACCGGTACTACAGAACCCAACCCTATATATATATATATATATATATATATATATATATATAGGGGTTGGATCCAGTGAGAACTCATCTTTTTTGAGAACTTGAGAACTATGCACAAATGTATAAAATTGATGAATAAAACCTATAAAATTGTGCATAACGAAAATATTCTAAATTTGTTACCCAACAAAATAATTTTAGAAAGTTTTCGTTATGCACAATTTTATGTCTTCTTGTGCATCATCTTCAACGTCTTATGCATGGTTCGCAGAGTTCGCAAAAAAGATGTGGTTCTCATTTGATCCACTCCTATATATATATATATATATATATATAGGGGTTGGTTATAGAGAGAACCACCTCTTAGATAAGAACTAAGAACCAATAACTACCGTTAGATTAAGTAAGATCGGACGACACATAATTATTTAATGATAAAAATAGCCAAATCCCTAAATTTTCGTTATTTGGATATTCCACATTCTATTTTTCGTTGTTCATATAATTCATGTCATATGCATATAATCATAGTTCTTGTGCATGCTATTCATTCCAATTCATTGTTATGTTCATGTAATTCATGGTGTTATGCATATAATAGTAGTAATTATGCATACGAGAATAATTACGAAAATCAATATACAAATCCCTCGATTTTAGGGCTAAACAGTTATCATTAAATTATGAGGATAATTAACTATTTATAATTAATCTCGACCATTAGATTATAAAATGAATGGACCACATTAGTTCTTAGTTCTCAAAAAGTTGGAGTTCTCATTTGATCCACTCCCTATATATATATATATATATATATGGGTTGGATCCAATGATAACTCATCTTTTGAGAATTGAGAACCATGATAAGACGTTGAAGATGATGCAAAGCGAAGATAAAGTTGTGCATAACAAAACTTTCTAAAATTGTTGAACAACAAAAATTTTAAAAGTTTTCGTTATGCACAACTTTATACCGCTTGTGCATCATCTTCAACGCCTTATGCATGGTTCGCAGAGTTCGCAAAAAAAATGTGGTTTCATTTGATCCACTCCCTATATATATATATATATATATATGGATGAGTTATAATAGAAACAACCCCTAGCTATGTGTTAACTAGGAACTACTATAGACATTAGATTTATACTTAACTGACCGTCCAGATAAAGAGAATATTATGAATTAATTGCTATTAAATTACTTAATTTCTTTAGGTAATTAACAATGTGGTGATTTAATTACTACTAAACTGCTTAATATCTTTATAATCAATTGTTATTAAACTGCTTATTATTGTCATTCTTATGTAATATGTGAAACATATGAGAGGGAGACAGAGAGAGAGAGATAATATATTTATACTCCTTAATATATTTATTAAACTACTTAATATTGTCATTCTTATGTAATATGTGAAACCTACGAAAGGGAGAGAAAGATATAATATATTTATACTCCTTAGAATCTTTATTAAACTGCTTAATATTGTCATTCTTATGAATTAATTACTATCAAACTGTTTAATATCTTTATAATTAATTGCTATTGAACTTCTATTAAACTGCTTAATATTGTCATTGGTATGTAACCTATGAAAAAGAGAAATAATATTTTTGTACAAATTTCAATTCTCTAATTAAAATATGATAAAGATATGAATTGATCCCACAACTTAAGTGTGTATAACGGAATACATAAATAAAAAAATGGTTACTGCAACATATGAGAGAGAAACAACAGATTGAAGGATCCCAACAAATAAGGGGTTCGATTAATTGGCTTTAATATATAATAATTAAATTTAGATAAATTACAAATCATCATTTAATCTTATCCATTGATCAAAAAAATAATAAAGGGTTCAAAATGATTCCTAGTTAACATATAGGGGAAAGTTTTTATTTGAGCTCTCTCTTATATACATATTTGGCTTATTATATGTTATCCAACAAAGTGTTCTCAGGCTCCAAATACGCTTGAACAATGATATGCGTGTATGTATGGATAAATTATGACTATCTTCCTCAAAGTTTGTTGGAAATCAATTGAAATTCATGACAATTACAATTATATTGCTTGATTAGTTGGACGACATCTTAACCGAAAAAATTGTGGAAAGACCCTCTAATAGAAGCTTAAAAAAAGAAAGAGACAAATAAATTGTTCAAAAGACAAGAGATAGAGCGGATGAGATCCTCTATCATACAATTTTTGATATTTTCTTTGTGTCTCATTATTATTTTTATAATTTTATAAAGATTTATTATAAAAAAATTATATAATGAACCATAATTAATATTTATCATTAAAAAAAATGAAATTTCAAAATATAATGCACCCTAGTTATAAATAAGCATAGGAGGAATTAAGATCATCTCGATCCAAGTTCGTAAGCAAAAAAGGACTAAAAAAGAGGAGAACGGACTCAAACAAAAGATCGCCCTAAAGAAATAGTGCCCCGAGGTCACGGGTAGTGGCCACTACCCATGACTGTGGAAACTCTTTGAAATGTCCGAAATTTCACGTGGCCATGGCCCTCGGTTGCGGGCCTTGACCACGGATGTGGCTGTTTTCTCGAAAATTACATATTTTTAAGTTCTAAATTGAATCTAATACTTGGAAACTCAATATTTATCAACTTGGGGGCTTCAAATCCTAGTCCACACTTATAAATACCCCTTCAAAGTTCTTCAGATAGGATCTCGTCCTTTATTTTTTAGCTTTTATATTTTTACTCCGTGGAGCTTTAGGAGACGAGAAGATAAAAGAAGATCAAAGAAGATTCAAATTTGAAGAGAGCGAGATTCTATTAACCTCCATACGCTTTTATTATTGATGACATTTTTTGTTTTAGTTTACCAGTTTACAAGTCTATGTGTGACTAGTAACCTTCCTAGTAGGGATGACAATGGACCGGATCTGGATCGGATCTGACTAGGTCCAGATCTAGATTCAATTTTTTTTTGCTTGGGTCCGGATCCGGTCCAGATCCATTGGGTAAAAAAAAATAGATCCAAATCCAGATCCATAAGATCTATAGGGTCCAGGGTCTAGATCCGGATCCATATGTTTTCGCTTCTAAAATAAATTCTAAGTCAACTATAATTCACAATAACACCATAATAATCTAAATACACAATTTTATACTATAACAATTATTTCGAATTTCTACAATTATCACTATATTGGAAGACGTTGGTTACAAATTTACTATAAGATAGGAAACAACAAATAAGTCAATTGCCGGTGGTGTAAGTGGCGTGACCCGCCGTGAATGCCGACTGATACATATTTGGAGGTTTCATTGCCATTGTCACTAGATTGCATGTACAAGTCCATTCGTGCATTATGGGGTGTAGATACAGAATGAGTGAATGTATACGTCGATCGACGATGGAGGAAGCGGTGGAGGAGCGACGAACAAAGAGGTGGAGGAGGCTATCTTTTTTGGGGAGAATTTGAAATGAAATTGGGAGCAGATTTGTTTTGGGAGAAATTTGAAAAAGGAATTCCACATGCATGCCACGCGTGTGGACGTTTATACATGAACCACTCGACCAGACTAAAATATATATTTTAGTCGTTTAATTTCAATCCATGTCAACTTATCCTTATGACAAATGAAATTAATGATTGGATCTTACTAGACCACATCACTATCGTAAGAAGGGACTTCACGGGAAGTTGTACTTAAGGTGATGCCTAAGCAATGACCACAATTTTGACAGCAGATAATGAATTCTTAGAATTAGCATACTCACTTGGACCATACCGCTTCCAATTCAAAATATTTTATCATCTCATTTTAAATCTATCTCTAAGAGAACTTATGAAAATCGCATATGCAAGCCACGCGTGTGGACGTTTACACATGAAACTCCCACTTCTCAATAGATTAAAATGTTTTATTTAGAAATCTCATCTAACAAACTTATGGTAAACAGTGCAAGCAAGCCATGCGTGTGGACGTTTACTCACAGTGTGTACCACTTTGTTTAGAGATCAAAAAGTTGAGGTCTTGACATCTTTAATTTAAAAAAAAATTAATATGTTAAGTTTCTTGTTTAGTCTTTTGTTTCAAAAGATTTGTCCATGTAGATCACGTAATCCTAGCATGCTTTCTATAGAACTCAACATGTAAAACATGCTCGCTGAATTCTAAAACATGTTTCAGTACGTGATAAACCTAGCATGCTTGCTATACTCATCCAATCACGAAAACATATTTCATGTTTATCTACGTAATTAAACATACATAGCATGCTTCTGCATAATTTAAACATCCACGACATGCTTTGAACGATAAAAATAAAATAAATTCGTTCATCGCGGCACACTCATGGATCTTGTACTTCCCTGCCTAATTTATTATATAAAAATGCAAAGTACGGATCTTTTAAAAAAAATCTCGAAACGGGCCTCGCGTGCACGGGCACGGACCGGACTCGACAAAACTGGATTTGGACCGAAAAATCTGAAAACATGCCAAAACAGTGGAATGGTCCGGGTCGGGTCAGAAAATTGGAACCGGGTCAAAAATTCGGGTCTGGGTCAAAAACGGGCCGGGTCGGCCCAATGTGGACTGGGCCGCAAGCTAGACACATCCCACGGCCGCCCACCAGACATCCGCCGCCTCGCCGCTCGCTGCGTTGCCGCCTTGCCTCCCGCCTAGAGCTGCCGAGGCGTGTCGAGCATCGTCGCATAGCCGCCGGAGGCCCATGCGTCGTGCCGCCGCCCGCCGAGCTGCGGGAGATATCGTACCACGATTCGCGCGCTGGGCTCGCCTGCGCGCGGCGACGGCACGGGCACCCGCCGGTCGCGTGCTGCCGCCAAGCCCCGCCGAGGACTCCTCCATCCTCCCGGCCGGCCGCCGAGGGCACCGGAGCTACCGAGTGAAGCTCGCCCGTCTGTTGCCGAGCCCGCCGAGAAGTTCCGCCTGCACGCCGGCGCCGAGGCGTGCCGAGGCCTCCGTATGGAAACTACGCGTCCCTCACGCCTGTGCCACCGACGCCGCCGATGCTTCCCGTGCATCGCGCACCTGTCGCCCGATGCCGCTGAAAGCACGCCCGGTGCCGTCGCCCTGACGCCTCGCAAGACGCCCGCCTTCCGACCAGCCTCCGTCGCAGAAGGCGATAGACTCCGTCATCTCGTTCTTCGTGTTCTTCATCTTCGTTCCTCTTTCATAGATTAGATTTAAAAAAAAAATCTAACCACGGATTTTCTCGTGGTAAAAAATGAAATCCGAAAAAAAAATTATAACGAGCCACGATGAACGACAGATCCATAATTAATTAATTGCACACGTAACAATCAAACGTGAATTAGTCTAACAGAGTCAAGATACTGATCCCAGGCTCTGATACCAATTGTAGGGAAAACTTATTTTAACCCTCTCCCGAGGATCTATCTTGAATGTTTAATTCACTATACATTAATTATTTACCTAGCATGCATCTATAAAATTAATTGCAACACATAGGTGTTTTCTCGTGTTCACCTGCAATTTGTCGGACAAGGAATTGGATTCGGACAAGGAATTGGATCAAGACTTTTGATTTGATCTTCTGGACTGCATTCCGTTTGCCAAAACCCAAATGCCGAGTGAGAGCAATCTATGGAGAGTACTACAGAAATTCGCCTTCTTCCTCACTATGAAAAACTCGAAAATCCCAACTATGAATAGTATAATTTTTTAGACTTTCTCACTTAGGATTAGGGATTTTTGATTTTCTCTCACCTTATATTTATAATGCAATCCTGAAATCCTATCAAGATATGATCTCTGCATATCTAATAAATATAATCATATTTCTTCAGATAGAGAGGATCAAAACAGAGTCCCAATGAGACTCTCCTATAAGGTGGACGAATTTCAAAGTCTAGGCCTTGATGGGTCAGCCCAAGGATCAAATGCAAGGAATAAAGATGGGCCTCAAATAAATTAATTATGTTATGTTCAAATTGAACATAAATTAATTCATAAACATTTATTCATGCCACTAGAGAATAAATGCCGACTTACCCTTTATTTTTCAAGTTGAGTCGGGCTTGCACTTAGACTTTACGAACCCCGTATTTAAGATATCGCACGTCCATTAATTATTTATATCGCTCGATCGCTTAAAATAATTAATCTTTTTAATTCCTTAAGTAGTACCACTCAACCTTATTATTGTACTTGAGATAACTCAACCTGCAGGGTTTAGTACAATAAATATTTTGAGCTCCTTAAGGGGACGTCATCATCCTAAACCGATACGGTGACTCGATATAAGCAACTAGCATGACATACAAGCACTGCCACCACCCAAGATGCGGAGAATATTGGGTTATCTCATGTAACCCTCACCCATGACAAATCAAAGTGATGGTCAGTAACTCATACTCACCTAATACCTTATCGAGGTTTAGATCAACGTAAAGTCACCGAGATCTAGGTTCTTCATGACGGTTAGATAGAAGAACTCATCTCACTGTGATCTATCAATACGTCAAAGACGTACCAGTATAGACAATCAACCAAGTCAAGTCACTTCTTATCTATACCGCAGCCTATACCGACAACTCGTCCTAAAGTTGTCTCAGCTGTGATCCTTTTTATATCTCATTAAGCTTGACCAATCATACAGACTTTTGTGATCTTCTACACACTGTATGATCTAACTTATATACGAGATAAAGGGACAAACATATGCAATCAAATAAACAATTCAGATAGGAGATTGTAATAGTGGTAACAAGAATCATTATATACAAGCTCAACCAAAACTGCTTCCAGTATACAAATCCAACATCTGAATCCACGGATCTGGATCGAATTCGGGATCCATTGTCATCTCTACTTCCTAGAGTTGGGGATTAGATGGACAATGGGTTTTAAACTTGTTTTGATTAATTAATTTAAACCATTTCTTTCTTTCATGTTATTGGTTCTATTGGTGCTTAATTGCTTGGTCATCAGTTTTGCATGATTTATTGTGTTGGTTTGAGATCAAGATATTAAAATTAATGTTTGAATTGGGACATGGAACATGTGTTTAATACTATCCGAGAGGACTTTAGATCAGTGTGCGGACTTATAATCTAATCGATCTATTTGGAATTGTATGTCTAAGTAACGACTTGGACATAGTAGTCTTAAATGTAATCTACAATTTGTTCACTATGAGAGAAGGTCTAAGGTGTGATTGCCTTAGGAAGAACTGAGTCTATGAATGATTAATTAATCTGAACTTCTTGATTTCCTGATTTCATTGAAACTGAAACTTTAGGGTATTTTCTTCTCTATTTGAATTTCCATTGTCCCTGCATTTTCATTTAATTTAATTTGATTTCTTTAGATATGTATAAAATCAACTATGAAGTCCAAAGTCTAGATAGAGGATTACAATTACAGATAATAGACGGTCGTAGTATTTTTAGTTTTTATTAATACGATCTTACTCACTACTTTACACAAATTACACTTATATATTTACAATGTACTAATAAAGTTCAAATTATACTTTTTGTGACCAATATCTGATCGAAAAATGAGTTGATGAACCCATTTAGCAAATATAAATCTTATTCCTTATTTTTAAACTTTCCATGTTTGGCTCCATTTTAATTATTGAAAAAGGTATTGAAAGAACCATTAATAACGAAAAAGTAGTACAACTCTGTGTGTAGATTAGGACTCCGCAACTTATGGTAGATATTTAACTAATTGTCTCATGATTTTTTTTAAAATTTATATATTGGAACATATAATTCATTAGATTTGATTAGTAATTAAAACTAGAATTAATTCCTAATTAAAGAAATGGATAAATTTCATGTCCTAACGTTTGGACATTTTTCACATAGTGTCCCAATATTAAATATATTATTAATAAAATCTCTAAAGTTTCATAATTTTTCACTTAATGTCCTCCGGTGAGTTTCTGGTGCCTATATACCTGCTTGACTCGCTGAAGAGTTCACGTCTGCAATCCACGTAGATAAGGGGTAGTAACAAATTATATCCCAATGTTTGAACATTTTTTACTTAGTGTCCCAATATTAGCATATTGTTATTAAAACCCCTAACGTTTCATAATTTTTCACTTAATGTCATTTGGTGAATTTCCCACGTCCCATATGCTTACACGGCTCACCGAAGAGTCCACGTCCGTAATACATGTAGATAATTAAAAAAACAATTATAGAAAACGACGTTGTTTCTCGCATGCGGCTTCAAGATTGGTTAGAGTTCCAATCAATCTCCTCCTCGAATCGATTGATAAAGGATCGTCAGAGATTTGGTTGGGGGTGTTTGATATGCTTTGTCAGTGCATGTAGGGGAGGACAATGATGTTGCATCATGGCGTCAGACTGGTCATGGTCTCGACGAAGATACTTGGGGTTTATGACAAGTGAGTGAGTGGTGAAGATTCTGAACTTGGTCTCGAGGTTCTCGACGACGGCGTCGGTGTTGCAAGAGATGGCACATATCAGAGTAGTGGTAAAGTTGTGCTTGGTGCTGCAGGTCGAGTGCGCCGGTGAAGACGAAGGAGAGTGCATGGGAAATCTTGAAGTTGATGTGAGAAACGATGCTATTTTCTACAATTAGTTTTTTTTTAGTTATCTATGTGGATTGTGGACGTGGGCTCTCTGGCAAGCCATGCAAGTATATGGACACGGGAAGACATTAAGTGAAAAAAATATGAAATGTTCGGATTTTAATAACATTATTATGCTAACCTTGGGACACTAAGTGAAAAAGATCCAAACATTGAGATATGATCTCCTATTACCCCTTATCTACGTAGATTACAGACGTGGACTCTCCGGCCAGCCACGTAAGCATATAGATGTTGGAAACTCACCGGAGGATATTAAGTGAAAAATTATAAAATGTTAAGAATTTTATTAACAATATGCTAATTTTGAGATACTAAATAAAAAATGTTCAAACATAGGGATATAATATGTTATTACCCTGAAAAAATCAACTTCAAAATCAATATGATTTTCAATTATCCCAACTCCAGGTTTCATTGTAATTCATATCAAGTGTTGCATTTCTTAATTAGAAAAAAGTATTTATACATTTATACTATATTACTTCATTGTATTCTCACTGAATCATTATACATTTTGTGTGCTTTTAAAAGTGTGTAGATTACACTAATTATTTTTCATTTAGTGATAGTACATAAAAATAAACCTAAAAAATATTTACTTTTCTTATAATTTAAAAAAATTAATTTTTTTAAAAGTTCTGGAATGCAAAAGGTTGCTATAATATTTGTTTGTTCGTGATATAAATTTAGTGGATTAATTTTTTTATTCTCGAGATGGATAAGAAAAATATATTTCTAATGGAAATACCTTGAGCAACTTGATTTTAAGACTATTTTAATTTTATCAATTTTACTTGTCATCAGCTTATTCAACAATCATTTGTGTTTGTATTATATAATTTTATATAATGATATATATTTGTTTGATATAATCGTAGTATAAAAGTGATTAGAGATATGTTATAGTTTTAAAGATAACTTAATTATTACATTTATAATTACTTGATTGATTTGAGTAATAGGTTAAATCAAAATCATAATAACTTTCTTAATATTTACCAAAACACATGATAAGTAATATCTATAAAGGTATATTTTTCCCATCACATTCCTATAAATTCTATCTTCAAATAATAGTTTCTCGTAAATCAAACGTGCCCTCAGATTGTCTGCATCTGTATCTGAATTATTATCAGATTATTGATTTTTTTTTTTAGTTGAATGAGAGAATTGAGGATCGAATCTTTGCGACCTAGTAAGTTATTGGGAGTTTGGGATTAAAACAAGTTTTGATTAAATCTCAAAATCAATTAAAAAGTATGTAAAATCATATCAACCGATAATAGCCATTTATGTATTGTTTGTTAATCGATTCTTCTGTTAGGAAACTAAACTTTGCCTAGACAAGTTGTAATTTGAGAGAGAAATCAAGTTTAAGATGTTCAGTCAAGACCCAACTCAGACGGACATAGTTGACTCATCATATGATAAGCCTCAAGCTCTGAAGCAGTAAAAATGAGTATAAGAAGTCAAGAGCAACAAACAACGTACTTAAAGCTAGCCATCAAGTTAAAGCATTAGCAGGAAATAACTCAATGTTGAAAGATCTGTCATACGAAAAAACTAAGTTCAGTGAAAGGATTAAAGAAGCATGAATAGTGTAGTAGCCCGAAAATTTTATAGTAATTAATAAAGTTTAGTTAAGTATTATTAAAGGCTTAAAAGCTATTTAAGCCTTAAGAATTCGTAAAATTCAATATAATGAAATATTAATCGGCATGAATTTAATTAATTTAAGATTGGGACATATGAGATTAGAAAAGGTAGAGGTTTATTAGAAATGAGTTTATTTGTGATAAAATGTGAATTATATGTTTATTTATGTATGTTTGCATGAAAAATGCTATTAATTGGAAATTATGTTATGAAATACATTAATTCTTTTTACGTGTTATTTTTCTTATAAAATGAGATAAAATATTATTTAGAATATTAAATGTTTTGAATAAATTTGTTTTAGTAATAATTAATGATTAAAGAATTTATTTATGAAATTTTCAAATTTAAAGTGTTATTGAAATGAATTGAATTTTATTAAATAAAGTGATTTAAATTATGCTATAGGAATCTAAATTTAATTATGAATATAAGTTGTATCATACTTTATAAATTATCAAAGATAAAATTTTATTAATTAAATTATACTAAAGCATGGAATTAGTGAAATTTGAGGTGTAAATATAAAATTCTTGAAATTTGTGTTTAATTATTTTGAAATTTGGAATAAATGCACATTAAATTAAAATGAATAGTCTAGAAACTTAAAGCATGAAATAAATCATCCCCAACCCCATTTTCTTCCCATTTTTCGCACCTACACAAGAACACACACACACATTTTATTTTCACCATTTAAATCCTTAACTAAGTGGGAAATTAGTGGAATTATATTCTAGCAAGGTAATTATCTCATTTAACCAAAGTTTTCATTATTTAAATTGATGAAAATTATGTTTTAAATACTTAGAATTTTCGAAAATTATGAGATGTGATTAAGGATGATTTGTTTAATTTTGTTATGTTTATTGATTTAAGTATGTTTATTATGCATTATTACCATATTCTATGGTTTTAAATTGTTTAAATTCATGAAGATTAGAAATTTAAGATTTGCACCTAAACCCTAAATTTTGTATATGATCCATATGTTATGATTTGTTTGAATTAAGCTTGAATATATGTTTAAGGATGATTATAAACACCATATAAATGAAGAAATAAAAAATTTGATCATGTGTGCAAATTATGTGAATTTTCAAAATATGGGGTGGTAGGAACTTGATGATTTTGATTTTGTTTGATTAATTTGACATGATATTCATGCTTAAGGATATAAATAATGCATGAAATGAATTTATGGAATTTAATTCAATTATATACATAATATGCTAATTTTCGAAAATGAAGGGCATACCATGAACTTTGATTTCTTGATTTTATTTGATGGATTTGAATTGATATTTGTGATCTATGATAAAATAATGCTTAAATAGAATTTATGGGAATTTTGAACATAGATATCAATAGATATAAAAATTAAGGTTTAAGAATAAAGTTATGATTTTATATGGAAATTGTTAAGTAAGAATTGAAGGAATGGTGAAATAATAATCAATGATATTAATTAAGTACAATTATATGATATTTGATGTTGAATAGGCTATAGATATTCAAAATATTGAAATGTAGTTAAATCGCCTTAGGCGATTAACGTTAAGTAGGTGATATTAATCTCATATAGAATTCTTAAATGTATATTTGATGATGTGATGATGATATTGGGGAGTTTGGGATGACATTGGAGTAGTTTGGTATGTTTGGGATGTCCATGTTACAGACGTTACTCTGCCGAAATCGATAGAATTAAACGTTAGTAAAACGAATTATATGTTAATTAATAGTTGTTAGCATATAGCTAAATTAGAAGGGAAAACTCTAAAGATTTGTCATAATTCTTATGTTTTAAGGATCGAGCAAGGGAAACCGAGAAGTGAAGAACGAAGAAACAAACTTGGTAGATTGAACGTCGTCACGAGGTGGGTAATGCATTACGAACTTTATTTTGAAGCTAAACACATGATATGTTATGAGCTTGATTTCTTGTGAAAGCATTTGATCACCACATGATAATTATGCTAAATGTTTTACCACATTGTGGGTATGACGGCAATTACCTATCTGCGGTAGGAAGATGTTAATTACTGTGCACAGGTAGATGGCTGTGAGCTTGCCTATGTAGGCCGGCCATGGTACTCGGGAGGAGACCTACTTCCCTTTACCGAATGACGTAGATAGGGTATGACCGTAGTTGAGATCCTTCGGGACCAACTCGGGTATGTGATGCCGGTATGTTTAAAAATAAATTGTGGTGATATGTTATGAGGATAAATGTTTCTTATGGACAAGTAAATTTCTGATTTCTAAAGATTATTTGACAGAAAAGTTTACTTGAACAAAGTTATAAGTTTTGAATATTATGATAGCATTTACCCACTGAGTACTTCTAGTACTCATACCCGATAAATGTTTTATGATGCAGGTTGAGCATGGAAGAGGTGTGGCCTAGAACCGAGCTGAATAGTTATTTTGTTTTTCTTACTGTGAACTATTGTGGTCGAGTGTCATGTCTTCATACATGACATTCATTAATCTTCCGCTGATACCTTGAAAACGTGAAGCCATACTTTTGTTAAGCCTTGTAAATATTTCAAAAGTCTCTATGTATGTATTTTGAAGTTGTGTTCTCGTTTGTGGATATGGCCGTTGTCGGAAATCTTCTGAATGCAGGTTGGCTTACTCCACTTTCAAACGTTATGCTGTCCGTTTGTTCAAAAACCAAATTCTTTAAATCACTTGCTGTTGGAAGATTATTCTTAATTTAATCAGTCACGGCTTGATTATTTAGTTAAATAAGTAATTAAATAGTCGGGTCGTGACAAATAGTTAGGGAACCGATGATCACCGTAACATTAGATAGTTTAAGTCAGACAAACATGAGAAAAATCAAAGAACCTGGAGAACTTATATAATCACTTAGAGGATATGAAGTCAGTCGTAGATCATATCATCTGAAGATGAAGTCAGAAGAAGTTCGAGCGATGCAACATGGGATCAAACATGAACTCAACTGAAAATTGAAGATAGACACTGATAAGAAGAGTCAGATCCGTTGATATCATGCTAAACGTATCTATCTGACTCACTAGGTGACAAAGCAGAAGACGACAAGTCCAAACGGTCGTATTGTTAGAATAAAGATTGAATTTCCAATGACTAGTTTGAATTCAATCATCTATAAATATAGGACTTCCCCAACTAGAGAATAATGGACTAGTGGATGTCTTAGAAAGAAGACCCAAATCCAAACTTCGAATCAAACTCCGACCAGATTTGGACAAAATTCTTTCTTCCAAATCTAGATAGTTTCATCACTTCGTTTACAGTGAAACTACTTAAGTCTAGTCTCTCGTATATCTATGTCACACTTCAATATAATATATGTAGTAGAGATTAGATCGATGAGTAAAGCCTATCTTTATAAGCTTTTGTTCTTCAATGTAAGAGGCTCACTCATGTAGTTGGAATGTAACCAAACCAAGACTTGTAAATGTAGAAGTTACGGTGAAGCCGTGATTAAGCAACAAAGTGTAGCTGTCTGAAAGCAAATGTACCTAGGTGAGATAGTAAGCAAGTAACCCGGAAGTCATCAGTAGCCATAAGGGGAACTGGGTGAATGTGAATGTGAAAGGTACCGGCTTGACAATCCAGGGACATACGATCTCTAGTACATGAAGTTAAAGTCACTTTCCTTAAAAGTATAAACAAGGAATTTGCAGGTTTAATTGGAATTCACATGGTCGTCATATTAGTAGATATAGGAGGGATTTCTTCGTACCACATTAAATTCTTGTGTTGTTTACCTTTATGTTTAGCTAATTGTTTCTTATCTAGCATATCCTTCACTTAACATGTTCATCGTAAACTCAGACTAAATCTAAGAAACTCTCGCAATATGATGTTTGCATGCATCTGACTTATGCTCTGAATCTTTTTTAATGTTTCTAAGTGTCTGAACCAGAAAGTCTTTCTGTTCCACCACATTCCAACACATGCATTAAGTCTGAAGCTGCATCTCGACGATTGACATTTCTTGTCATAAGAAAGTTCAACATCTAACTCAATCAACTCTTGTTAAGGCTGGAAACTCTGAAAAAACAAAACAAAATAAACCGAATGTATTCCCCTAAGTGAGCATTCGGGCGGTTTGGTCCAAAACCGAACCGAATCCGAAAAAACCGAACCCGAATTAAAAAAAAAAAAATCAAAATCGAACCGTTTTATATATCAAAACCGAATCGACACCGAACTGAATGAATATTTCGGTTCGGTTTTAACTGAAATTAAATTATACTCCCTCCGTCCACCAAAAACGTGCATTTAATTCCTTTTCGGTCCGTCTACCAAAAATGTGCACTTTCCTTTTTTAGAAACATCAACTTTACATTTTTACCCTCAACTTATCCACTTATTTACAAAAAAACACTCATGGCCCACCTTTTTACACTCACAATCCATTAATATATTCATTTATTATCCCAATGACACACCTTTTTATACACATTTGCTTTACACTCATTACAGTTTTTTTAAAACCCGTGCCACCAAAATCGATGCACGTTTTTGGTGGACGGATGGAGTAATTAATATAAACATTATAATATTTATATATAATATAAAAAAATTCGGACGGTTCGGTTTGAAAACCGATTTTTCCCCCTCAAAACCGAATCGAACCGAATTAATTTTGGCTTCAAAATTTTGAAACCGAACCAAACCGTTTTACTGTACAATCCGAATCAAATCGTTAATTTCGATTCGGTTCGGTTCAGTTTTTCGATTCAGTTCGATTTTTGCTCACCCCTACCCTATACACCTGGCACTCTCGTTCAGGGCCCTACATAAGTGATACTCGAAAATTTGAGAAATATGTGTTTGTTTGTATATAACAACTACTCTCTCCGTCCTAAGTGTATCACTTGTGGACGACACGAGTTTTAATAAAATTGTTGGTGAGTGTTGTTTGAATAGAGAAAATGTCTCACCATGTGTTAGGTTGAGAGTGATAGAAATGTTTTTTTTGGTAAATAATGAGTCATTGTGAGGTTGAATAATGAGTAGTGTTCTAAAAAGAAAAGTAATACACTTTTTTGTGAAGGAAAATTGTGATATACTTACCATGAACGGATGGAGTATTTCTTATTAGTTTGATTTAATTAACCATCCCTTTGTATGTAAGTAATTTTCACAAATCTTATATGTACTTATTAATTCAACCAATTTTGAGGAAGTTGATGCTATTCATAAACCGTTATAAAGTTGGTTGATTATGAAATCTATTATATCGATATATTTTTATTGATTCTATGCCGATTTTAAAATCTATCAAATATATTCTAATTTTTTTGATTTATATCAATTTTATCATAAAAGCTCATTTTAGGCGATTTCAAATTTGCATGCATCTGATTTATGTTCTACCTTGTGTTACTGATTATGAGTACACAATCAATGTTTTCATGTTCTAGCACATTCAACACACACACTGAATATGAACTGCATCTTGTTGGCTGACATTTCTTGTCCTCAGAGAGTTAAATCTAACTCAGTCACATCTTGTTAATGCTGACTAAAATTGAAAAAAAAAATCAGTCAGGTGTAGAGCTGACAAAAGTATCGGATCAGGGCATATCGGCCTGATCTATCGGGCTTTTACACTTTCTTGGATCAGACCGAAAATTTTCGGGCTATTGAATATGAAGCTCAACCCAGTTCGGGGCAGGTAGGCAGGCAAAACCTGCTCAATATTTCTAAAAAAAATTAACATATAAATTTGACACATTTAATTATAAAAAGGTAAATAATTATGTAAAATAATTTTAAGTCTAGAAACTAGCAACTTACCACCAACAATAACTAAATTAAAAGTTCAAAGTCATATGCTAATACAATGAAAATAAATTAAAGTTTCATAGTCATAATCCAAAATAGTAAATAATTCAAAATAAAACAAAAAATAACAATAAAAGTATTTAATATTATAGTCATGCATGTTTTTTAGCCCGAAACCCTGGGTTTTTTTTTTACTCTAAGCCCGACCGGTTCGGAGTTTTTTTCGGGCTGATTTTTTAGGTTCGATTTTTTTTGGGCCTATAATTTCCAACCCAACCCAACCCAAACCCCAGGCACCCAGACGAAGCTATTAGGCCGTGCTTATTTTACCTGTTTAAGTCAGGTATATTATTTCATACACCTGATGCTCCCATTCAGAGCGACCTACACCAACAACTCAAACAATTAAAATAAATGAAATGCAATAAAAACATTCATTCCCCAATAATATAGGGAACCACATTAATTACCCTCGTTGGAGACGCGGTCATTGACGTGTTTCTTCCATCTTATTCGATTTCCCAACTTAATTTAAAGGATCTCTCGGGAGTTATGTTCATCGAAAGTCAGTAACATTTGAATCACCCCTTCTAAATTACAAATTAAATTGAAACTTCAAATATCTTTACAACAACATAAATGTGCGCATTAATGATTTAAGTATATATAATTACAATGTATTTTTTATCACTTTCATGAAATTACTGGTTAGCACTAAATATACGAAATAGTTTCCGTAAGAAAATATGAAAACATATCTAATATCAATATGTTTCCTTGGGAACAACCTAATTAGGGGCGAGAAAAATATCCAAAATTCGAATATCCGATACGAATTAAATAAAAATTTAAAATTCAGATCGGATTTTGGTTCGTATCGGATTATTTTTTCACAAATTTCATATTTTCAGATCGGTTCGCACTGATATATTTTAAAATAGAAAAAAAAACCAAAATTCGAATTATATTTAATATATATGTGTATATAAATCCCATTAAAAATGGTAAAATAATTAAAAAAATAACAACAAAAATATTGAATAACATCATAAATAATAATAATAATAATAAACATATTAGGATTTTTTTCATATTTTTTTGGATTTTTCGGTTCGGATCGGATTTCACAATAACTTTTTTGAATTTTAGATTTTGGATTTTCGAATATATGATTCAGATTGGATATTATTCTTGTAAGAATTCGGATTTTCGGATCGATTCGAATTAGGTAAAAATCCGATTTGAAATCCGAATGCTCACCCCTAAATCTAACGGTTGAGTGAGTATTCTTGAAATCAAAGATTTCAGGTTTGAATCACAAACACCTCTATAATTTTGAATCTGTCACATACCTTATTTACCAAGTGCTATGTTATATGTACAGATATAATTGATTGCGTTATAAAAGTCATTAGCTATAGGCATGACAGATTCATAGTTGACGTGGACTTGATCTTTAACCAAGACTTACACTTATTTAGTGTAGGCATTACTGTGCGATACTTTGAAGGTTTTGTGGTTGTGGCGATGACAAATAGAACATGTTCTGTCCTCCAGCGTGACAATGGCTGAAGTTATGGTCGTCGTGCATGACATCTTGTAGAACCCATTAAGATTTAAGATATACACGGACTCCTTTCTTGCAGCTCGTTTGATAACGAATCTGGAGGAAGAGGCCCAGTTATTACCTGATGATGTTCTAGAGATTTTGGAAAAAGCACGTGATAACTTTTTTTGATAGGAGCGTATCATATAGTTAGAACTTAGAACGATCAATAAAACTACCAAAGCCTCACACAATACGTTATAAATTGTGTGCGATCAATGTGTTTGACTATTGGAAACAATAATTTGAGTTTAATGACACTGTTGCTGAATTATTGAAATACTATGTACAATAAACCAAAATTTGAACATTATGTTATTATCGGAAAAGTGATTAAACATTGTTAACACATTCTCTAAAAAACCAACATTTTTGGGTTAAAATAAGACGGAAGCATTCGCTGAAAAAAAAAACCCTCTAAGACGGAGCACACAGAACCCGGTTCCCTAAACCCTAAACCCTAACCACTAAACCCTCAGTCCCTCACCAATTTTGAACAGTTTACAATCGGAATCCAACAACCGGTGTCGTTCAAAATTCTCTCTCGACCGCCGGCCGCCGTTAAGAATATCCATCGCTGCTGCAGAAAAGAGAGGGAATTGAGAATTAAAGGAAAAAAATGAGAAAGAAGGTTGACGAACGAATTAGGACTTTAATTGAAAATGGCGTCAAAGCCCGTCATCGCTCCATGTTCGTCATTATTGGTGATAAGTCACGCGACCAGGTATGCAATCCGCAATACTTGTGTTTCGCTCTGTGCTGAGTGCGTTCCCGTGTTTGTTTTAATTTTGCCTACTTTTCATTCGTGGCGATGTCGAGTGAGCTCAATTTATAACTCCATTTTTTTTGTGAGAACAGATTGTGAATCTGCATTACATGTTGAGCAAATCGGTGGTCAAGTCGCGGCCGAATGTGTTATGGTGCTATAAGGACAAACTCGAGCTTAGCAGGTTTTAGTTGTACTTTTCAATTATTTCTTTACGAGGCAAGATTAAAGTTGGGTATCAGTTAGTCTTATCAGTAATTGAGATATTCATTGTTGAGGGGGAAAAGTTGTAAGCTTTGAGAATCTTTAGATAAAATCAGGCATATTCTTGGTGCCATGAATCCACGTGTGGAGGCTGACCTTCAGAATCTGTCTATAGTGGCGATTAGTTGCTTAATCGTGAGTTGAATTCATAGCTTATGGCAATTCTAATTCAATAATCATGTAGTAACACGCTTATGAAGCTGTTGGATGAGGTTTTAGACTGTAAACATATGTGCTGGTTAATTCTTGATGTTTTGTTATCCCCAATATACATCTATGTAAAACTGTTTAATGTCTCTGGCCACTGGATCCTACATGGTGCTGCCAAGTTTGTTATGTATTCGGAAGTTTTGTCTAACCTTGTTCTCGATGATAAAAACCCTGTTTATTTTTTACTTGGTCTTCGAGTCTTTTGATACATTGGCTGATTTCCAAATGCCTATCTTGTCACACAAAGTTTTTCTGAATATTAATATAGTTGTTTTTGTTAACATGTAGTCACAAAAAGAAGCGGGCAAAGCAAGTGAAGAAACTATTGCAGAGGGGCTTGTTGGATCCGGAGAAGGCTGATCCTTTCTCACTTTTTGTCGAAACTGCCGGAATAACATATTGCTTATACAAAGATTCCGAAAGAATTCTTGGTAACACTTTTGGCATGTGTATATTACAGGTAAAATCTGAAAACTTCATTGTCATTTGTTAGCTAAACATATTATCATTTAAAATTTTAACTTTTCTGTTTTTTATACACTAGGATTTTGAAGCTTTGACGCCAAATCTTCTAGCTAGAACAATTGAAACTGTTGAAGGTGGTGGATTGATAGTGTTGCTGCTCCGCTCTCTTTCCTCACTGACTAGTCTTTACACTATGGTTATGGTATTGCCACAATTTCAACTTCACTTTCATGATTTTTCGACAGGGGAAATAATTCTGAGAACAAAGAATTAAAAAAGAACAAAAAGGACTCAGCAAGAAACAAATGAATTGCTTTTTTCACGGACATGAGGCCACTTTTTCTTTATTTTATTGTTTCCCATACTGATATTTTAGTTCACTTACTAGACTTGATTAATGTCAGGATGTTCATGAGAGATTCCGTACGGAATCTCATTATCGTGCTACTGGCCGCTTCAATGAGCGTTTCTTACTCTCACTTGCTTCCTGCAAATCTTGCATTGTCATGGATGATGAACTAAACATTTTGCCGATTTCATCCCATATGAAATCAATCACACAGTTGCCAGTTCAAGAGGTATATTTGTGGCTTTATAGAATTATGTTACACTTAATAAAATAAAATATTAACATCCATGTACCATCTTTTATAAAACCTTTTGTGGTAGATTTTCTGAAGCAAAAATACTCATAAAGAATTATCATTCAGTTCCATGGTGCGGTAGCACATGTTCTGCCAGTACCTCCTGAGTTTAGTTCCTTTTCTGATATCTGCATGGAATGTATTGCTAGCAATTAGAATTTTTGTCTCCTGGAGCTTTATGTGATTGTTTGGGATTAATATTTGGTGATAAAAGGATTCTGAAGGACTTTCAGAAGCTGAAAGAGAACTGAAGAGTTTGAAGGAACAACTGAATAGTGATACTCCTGTTGGTCCTCTAATTAGAAAATGTTGCACAATGGACCAGGTATTATTTATTTGGTTGTGGTTCTGAGTATCAACAACCATTTCTTCAGTTTGATTATATTTTACTCTTGTCTTTCCATAGGGAAAGCTGTTGTTGCATTCCTTGATGCAATTCTGGACAAGAACCTCAGAAGGACAGTAGCTTTGCTTGCTGGTCGTGGTCGGGAAATCAGCCGCTCTTGGTCTGGCAATTGCTGGGGCTGTTGCAGCAGGGTAATGTATTATATAATATTGCATATTTCATAACCTTCTTCCTTGTGCTCCAATTTTCTTGAACCTCTCTATGTTGATCCTGAAAATACTGTGACTGTAGATATTCCAATATTTTTGTGACTGCACCGAGTCCAGAGAATCTGAAGACCCTCTTTGAATTTGTATGCAAGGGATTTGATATGCTTGAGTACATGGTATGTGCCCTCCATTCTTGTTTATAGATTGAAGAAAAGCAGATCCACAATTTTTCATTGTTCGAAAGCTTTTCTATTTCATAAACAAAGTAGTTGCTGAACTTAATTATCTAGTATGGCTGATACAAAATATGTATGTGAGGAATACGCCTATTTTGTTGAATTTTTTCATCCTTGTGTGGTGGCTAATAGGACCACTTGGATTATGATGTGGTGAAAAGCACAAACCCCGACTTTAAGAGGGCAACTGTGCGAATCAATATTTACAAACAGCACAGACAGACTATTCAGGTACGTTGAAAAGTGATGGTAAATCTTTCATCCCACTTTTACAGGCAAAGTATTAGTCATATATGCTGGTCTTTGGACTACTTATGGGATTCCTGGCATTTTCACTTTTATTACATTAGTGCTTTGTGGCAGCTTTTGTTTTGAGGACATGGAACTTTTTGTTTAAGATCACCTGCTACTATTCTTAGTGTAGTATGATACTCAAATTACTTCTTTTGGTTTGTCGATCATTTACTTAAAGAGGAAATTTTGAAAATAACTTTTTCCTAATGAATTGCAGTACATTCAGCCACATGAACACGAAAAGCTCTCACAAGTAGAATTGCTGGTTATTGATGAAGCGGCAGCTATACCTTTGCCAGTTGTGAAGTCCTTGCTTGGTCCTTATCTTGTATTCCTCTCATCAACAGTGAATGGGTATGACATATGTTGCTTACATTTAGTTTGTATTCTTCTCAATTTTCTTGTTTACGATTTTGAGCACTTACATGGTGTTAAATCAACTACTTATTTCATTTTCTCTCTTTATCTAAAGGTATGAAGGTACAGGAAGGTCATTATCTTTAAAACTGCTGCAGCAACTTGAGGAACAAGATCGGATTTCGAGCAAAAGTGTGGATACTGTTGTTTCAGGTATTTCAACATTTCTTTCCAGTTTCCAGTCATGGCATCCTAGACTGACAATCATATATTTAGATTTCCTATTAGTGACGGTTGGTTCTTTATACTTTTTACTTGATGACAGCTTGATATCTGTTTTGATCCTTTGCCTAAGTTCTCCTTGGAGTTTTCCGTTTATAGTTGAAATGAACTACTACCTCTATGTCTTTACATCAGCATGTGGATTTTTGCAACATGTTATTTTGTTTTTGAAATCTTATAAACTTGTGGCAGCATAGACTGAATCTAAGAGCATAAACTTCCTTTGGAACAGACTGCGGAAATGGTGGAAAGTAGTTAGTATATATGAGTGATCACTTCCAGTCATGAACCAGGATTCCTGTGTTAGGGAATGAGGACAAATATGAAGTTATGTCTTGTATATCTTCCATCATGATAGGAAAAAAGAAATCATTACCTCATAAAAGAAATAAAATGGAGCAGTATTATTATTGAGCTCAAGTTATCCTGTCTTGTTTTTCATTATTTGATCTTAGTAGAATAGCTTTGTCTCATTCCTGACTAGTATCCTTTCTTACTCCTGTGTTGTATTTGCGATTTTACAGTGACTGGCTATTGATATTTTCTGGAATTTGTTATAATTATGTTGGTAAATTCTTCTCTGTGATGGGGACCATCTTCCAGAAGACAAAATTGTTCAACCTTGTTATCCCTTCATTAGCACTTAGCAGGATATAATACCATCTCGCCAGGGAGGCAGTAAAATCAGATCGATTCCAGTTCTGAGTTATTTTGATAATTCACAAAGACTTTGTGGAGAAGTATTCGTAATTATTTCAATAAGTTCAGGATGATGTATAAGCCTCACTGTGTATGTGTAGTGCAGCAAAATTCCATCAGATTGACACTTTGCCTGTTGGAATTGATTTTGTGGAGTTGCGTAAAAGATGAAAAAATATGTTGAAATGAGATCATGATTAGTATTTAGTACCAAAGTTTGCTATTTTTTCTACTCATATTTGTTATGTTTCTTAAAACAATATTGTCTTCTTCTCTGTTGGCAAAATATTCATTGTGTCTTTTATTGGCTCTTCTGTTTTAGATGCTCATTATGGTTTTCGTGCAAGAAGTTGCCCTAATGTCAATAAACTTCACTTGTAGGCCGATTCAAAAAGATTGAATTAAGTGAAGCAATCAGATATGCTTCCGGCGATCCAATTGAATCCTGGCTTCATACATTGCTGTGTCTTGATGTAACAAACTCCATTCCTAGTATAAGCAGGTTGTATTTTATGAATTGTCAGTTGAGTGAAAGTGGAAAAGCTTCCTGTTTCTGCTTAGCTAATTGAAGATCTTTGTATATCAGGCTACCTCCACCAAGTGAATGTGATCTGTATTATGTCAATCGAGACACACTGTTCTCCTATCACAAGGACAGTGAATTATTCTTGCAGGTAAGCGTACACAAACATAAGCATATATATATATATATATATATATATATATATAAGGGTTGGATCCAATGAGAATTCATCTTTTTGAGAACTTGAGAACTATGCACACATGTAAAAAGTTGATGAACAAAATCTGTAAAGTTATGCACAACGAAAACATTCTCAAATTGTTGCACAACAAAATAATTTTAGAAAGTTTTCATTGTGCACAATTTTATATTGTTCTGTGCATCATCTTTACACGTTTTATGCATAGTTCGCAAAAAAAATGTAGTTCTCATTTGATCCACTCCCTATATATATATATATATATATAGGGGTTGGATCCAGTGAGAACTCATCTTTTTTAAGAACTTGAGAACCATGCATAAGACGTATAAAATTGATGAATAAAACCTATAAAGTTGTGCATAACGAAAACATTCTAAAATTGTTGCACAACAAAATAATTTTAGAAAGTTTTCGTTATGCACAACTTTATACCGTCTTGTGCATCATCTTCAACGTCTTATGCATGGTTCGCAAAGTTCACAAAAAAGATGTGGTTCTCATTTGATCCACTCCTATAGTGGATCAAATGAGAACCACATCTTTTTGCGAACTCTGCGAACCATGCATAAGACGTTGAAGATGATGCACAAGGCGGTATAAAGTTGTGCATAACGAAAACTTTCTAAAATTATTTTGTTGTGCAACAATTTTAGAATTTTAGTTATGCACAACTTTATAGGTTTTATTCATCAATTTTATACGCCTTATGCATGAGTTCTGTTTCAAAGATGAGTTCTCATCGATCCAACCCCTATATATATATATATAGGGGTTGGATCCGATGAGAACTCATCTTTTTTGAGAACTATGCAAATACGCATAATGTTGATGAACAAAATCTATAAAGTTGTGCATAACGAAAACATTCTAAAATTGTTGCACAACAAAACAATTTTAGAAAGTTTTCGTTGTGCACAACCTTATACTGTTCTGTGCATCATCTTTACACATCTTATGCACAGTTCGCAGAGTTCGCAAAAAAGATATAGTTCTCATTTGATCCAACCCCTATATATATATATATTTTGTTCTACATGCTTTATCTGTCTTCTAATTAATGTGGTTGGTGTACTTATTTCTGTTCAGAGGATGATGGCTCTCTATGTTGCTTCTCACTACAAGAATTCTCCAAATGACTTGCAATTGATAGCTGATGCCCCAGCTCACCACTTATTTGTGCTACTTGGTATAGATGACTGCATCAATTCATTTGCTTACTGTTGTTACTACTATCAGTATATTTACTCTTCATCCCACAGGTCCTGTTGATGAGTCTAAAAATCATCTTCCTGATATTCTGTGTGTAATTCAGGTATGCTTTTCTTTTATGTGATCTAATATGTTGCTAGTTCGTCCTTGCCCATTAGGTGGTATAGCCAAACTATCTGAAATCAAAATTACATTCTGATATACTCAATAAATGCTCTTAAACTTCATATTAACCTATTTTGTTAGCTAGAAAATATTGGTATGAGTTTCAGTTAACACTTTCTGTTATTTCTTCAGTGATAAGTGTATATTTTTCACTAGCTGACTATTTCATTTATTTTTGCTAATTAAATATAGATCTGACTTGTTTAGCGGCAACAAGGGAGCATCATGGTTGTAGATGCCGTTTTCTGTAGTTTGTGCACATAATGAATGCTCTTTCATCTGGTCGGTGAAGGCATTTGTCATTGACCTTGCCCTGAATTAGTTCATGAAAAAGCTGACTACTTTGTCCTTTTCATTTCAGCATATGTGCTGTAGGTTCTTTGCTGTCTTTACTTGTATTCTCAATTTTATTTTTCTTACTCGATTATTTCTGCCTCTGTTCTGTTTTTTATTTGTTTATATATATGCCTTCAAACAACTTTTTCCTTCCGCTGCTCTGGGCCTGTATGACCCCGTGTCTTCTCCTAATTTCAATTGGTAGGATTTTGATAAGGTCCAATAAAGTTGATGGTCCAGAACCACATATTTCCTAATATAAGTAGGCTGCTCTAGTCTTTCTGTCTTTGGTGTTGCTAGAGCAAAGACTCCAAGGATACAATCTTTCCTTCAAACAATAAGATGCCAGAAGGAATGGCTGGGTTCAACCACTTCGTCTATTTGTAGCATTATAGTTCATTTTCTGGATGTTATAACGAGTAATGACTGCATTTTATTATTGTCATGTACTTTTTGGTTCTTCTTTTTGTATTTCTATATAATAAAAATTTGAAATTTGGACTAATGACTATATTCATTCTGGTGGTAAATTGGTAATATTTATTTTTTGAACTTATACATAGATTTGCTTCGAGGGACAAATTTCTCGTAAATCTGCCCTTAGAAGCTTGAGTGATGGCCACCAACCATCTGGAGATCAGATACCCTGGAAATTTTGTGAGCAGTTTCGTGACACAGTTTTTCCAAGTCTTTCAGGTGCTCGAATTGTACGCATTGCCACACATCCTAGTGCAATGAGGGTAAGCTCTAGCACCACTTTTATTAAATGCACGGATATTGTTCATTCTCCCTGAACAACATGTTCTATATATTTGCAGCTTGGCTATGGTTCAACTGCAGTTGAACTTTTGACAAGGTAAGCTTATTTTCCTCCCAATGTTTGCCTTTCTTCTCATCTTGGTCTTTAACAATCTGTCCTAAAATGACTAATAAATGAGGTTAAAGAGGCAAAGTCTATTTGGCAAGACGGTTAAGTTGCTTATGTATATGTGAGCATGTAATACCTTGGTTAGGTTGAAGCCTTTCTGACAAATTTCTTGATTGACATGCAACACATTTGTGTTTTCAAAGTTAATATGAGTATTGTGTGAAGTAATCACTGTCAGTATCTTTGTTTCAGAGAGAAGTACAAAACTAAGCCGGTGTCTTTTTAGCACATGTATTTATTTAATTTGTTAGATGAAGATATTCGTTTGAATGTGAATCATCTTCCAAATAATGTATCATATTTCTAGAATGAAAATTAAAAATTTGTTTTCATTGATTTAAGATTTCTCTTAACTAGTTTTTCAAGTTGTAGGCTCAAAGGGAGCAAGAAGGTTAAAGTTAAATTCTTGGTATCTGCTTGTGATAAATGATGATATAGAATAGATAGTATTTCTTATTATACCAAACGAACTGCAAAATCCTTAAATATATATAGCTATGTGTGAGAATGGGAAAGGAAACTACCTTAAATAACTCCTATATATCAGAAAATAAATAAGGTGAGAATCAAACTATCTGCTGCAGAACATAATAAAATCCTAACTAAAATTTACTACTAATAAGCCCCAAAATTTTGAATAATTATATCCAACACCCCTAAAGCTGGTTTGTATAAGTTATATAGATCAAGCTTGCTACCTATGATTTTTAAAGTTAGTATGAGATAAAGCTTTTGTTAGACCTTTTGGGAAAGAATGTAGTTAGTTATCGATGGCGGATGGCGGGTCATGGCGGATGGCCAAAAGCCTGCCATAAGATTATGGCGGATGGCGTGGCGCGTTAAGGCGGAAGCACGGCGGATAAAATAAAATATAATATAAGAAATTGATAAAACAATAGAAAACACAAGTTCTAACATAATCATTAAAGCACACACTCATAAACCATACTATCATAGGTCCATTAAACATAAGTTTCAAGTTCAACACAAACATTAAATCATAAACTTATAAATATAAATGTCTAATATATAAGGTATATAATTTGCAATATATTTTGGATTTTTGTAGTTTGAAATTATTAATTTACTGCAACAACTAGCACTGTGCAAAAGCTGATTTTATTAATTAGTCTTCATTTAGTTGTGGCTCTGTTTGATTTGTTCAAGAGATTGCTTTAGTGTCTAAGTTGAAGGAAGGGTTGAAAGACCTTAATATTATGCTAACTAACGGCATGTAGCTGCAAAATTAATTATTTCAGTCGTGTCCTAAACAAGAAGTTCTTGTTAAACTTTGAAGCAACTTTCATTTATATAGAGAAAGATTATACATATAACTTTTGTCATTTCTCATAATTCATAAAAGGATCGATTTTCATATTGAGAAACTGCAGTTCATATAGAATGCTCTAATATATTTATTTATTATAAAGAAGAGAAAAAACTAACTATCGCCGATGGTCGCCGGTGGTCTTGGTGTAGAGCAAAGAATAGCTTTTTGTTTGAAGCAAAGGAGAAGAGGAAAGCTGCAAATCACTCTTTTATAAGATAAAAACTCTAATTTTAGTGTGGGCTGGGCTTGGGTCTGGGTTTGACCCATTTTATTTTAATTGTCAGCGCCTTTTGTGCCATAACCGCCATACCTGCCACGACCGCCATGGTCATGGCAGCCGCCATAGTGCGCCATTGGAAAGATGCCATGCCATGAGGTGGTCATGGCAAAATCCTTAAAAACTGCCACCGCCATCCGCCATGATGGAAATTTGATAACACAAAAATTCAGCCGAATTATAGCATTACTGATCTCCTCATAGATGAAGTGCCTATCATTCTTTACATAGTTGATACTTGGTTCCTGGCAATGCTTGATTACCACACATCATCTTGTTGGTTTGGATGGGGCTACTCATGCCAAGCTCAATAGGAATTAGGAATAACTAATCCAGACTTTCTTGCTCATTCCTTTTGCTAAATCTCTTTATTCTTCCTTTTCCCTACTTCTACCTACAACAGGTTGCTTCTTACATCTCCATGTACAGCAGAGAATAGGAAAAGGAAACTATCTGAATAACTCCTGCAAATAAAAAACTAAAGAAGGAGAGAATCAAACTTAGTCTCCTCCTAAACATAATATAATCCTAAACTAAAATATACTACAAATAAGCCCCTAACTTTTAAATAATTATATTTATACATATTTGGAACTTATTTTAGTGTCAAAATATGTAACATGGAGTTAGTGACGTTTTAGTAACTCTTGCCAAGGATATTACTTAACACACGCTTTTCTATTACAAACAATAATGTTTTGGAGAAATGCCAATAATATTTTGTCGCTTATAGGTATTTTAAGGGCCAAATGACTGCAATTTCCGAAATAGATGCTGAAGAACTTCCAGTTGATTCTCCAATCAGAGTTGTTGAGGCTGCAGAGAAGGTCCCATCTATTCCATAGTCCAAACTTTTCCTTTCTTGGTCTTGTGGTTATATTTTTGGTTCACTTTTGTATTTCAATCTTTTTATGTTTTGTTATGAATGTTAGAATTGGTTTAGTCATATATGCTCCTGGGGGAAACTGTTTTGTGGTCTACTGTTTTATTATCTTCACTCAGAATCTGTCATGTCCTATATGTGAAAAAGAAGCTGCTTTTATGCACAATTGCTTCACAGTTAAAGAAGCTGCACTTCAAAGTACTGCTAAAGGGTGTATGCCTTGCCAATCTATCTTTCCCCCCCTTCATATTTTGGGGAGTCTTCTGGAAAATATTAGTCTAACTATCATTTTTGAACTTTTGATGGTATTGATCTTTGTCTGACCTTTATCTTGATGTAACACCAAAAGTAATATGGCTGCAGGCATCTCTGCTTGAAGAAAATGTGAAGCCTAGAACTGATCTCCCCCCATTGCTCATACCTCTCCGTGAGCGGAGACCAGAAAAGCTCCATTACTTAGGAGTCTCTTTCGGCTCACTCAAGATCTTTTCCGCTTTTGGAGGAAACATGATTTTGCTCCATTCTACATCAGCCAAGTTATGTAAGATTGAAGCCTTTCCAGTTTTAGGTTGTTGATATCCTGTTCTTTCTGTATTTATATATTTAAAATGTGATGGTAAGTTAGCTAATGAAATTCTGTCATTTCTATAACCAGAATGCTGTTACTGGTGAGCATACGTGCATGATTCTGAAGCCATTACATAGTGATGACATCGAATCTAATAAATCAGATCCATTGGGCTTCTTCCGCCTTTTATCAAGGTCTGTCCAAATTGACCCCACAAGTTCTTTGCATTCAGAATTATAGTTTTTTAAATGGAGATACTTATGTGTTCCGTTTTATTCTCAGTGTTCAGGAAGAAATTTACTAAGTTTCTAGCCCGTGCCTTTCGTGAAATGGACTGCAAGCTTGCCTTGAGGTATAATTGTGATGTTTTGTAGTCAACTAGTCATCTTTGAAGAGCATTCTCCAATAATTTTATGCTCATGGCTTCTTCAGCATATTGGATCCAAAAATCAACTTCTCAGAAGTGGATACAACATCATCCTCTCCCAGTGCAAATTTGAATTCAATTAGTGAAACACTGTCATCGTATGCAATGGAGCAGCTAGAAGCATATACAAATAACCTTGTTGATTACCGCATGGTACAGTACAATCTCACTTACAGATGATATATTTTTGTTTCATCTTTGAAGCTCAGAATTCTTTTACTCGTATTAGACTCTGGTTTGGTCTTTTCTTTTTGTTTACAAATAGATTCTTGGAGAAGTTCTGCATGGAAAGTATTAGAAATCAAGTTTTGAATATAATCACTCTTAAATCTCAATGTAGAGTCTGCCATTCTTGAGAAAAATTGGATATTCTCAGTGCCAATACTATTTCAAACATTGTTCAGTGGTATGGTACTGTGGGTAATGTTTTGTAAAAAAGAAATTTGATGGTTAGCATGTGGCTTCTTTGTTGCTAATTGCAGAAGAATAGCATTTCTAAGTTCTATTGGCATTTGCTGCTGGGTAGTGGGTAGTGGGTAATGGTCAGATTGCTATCCCTTGAACACCATGGTGATTCATAGTTCAAAATGTATATAATTTAGATGCTGTGAAGCAACTAAATCCTCAATTTGAAATTTGGAATGTACGAGCATTTGGTGCATATTAAAAAGGCTTAGACCCACTTCTTAACCCTGAAACACCTAGCACACCATTTCTCTCTAGAAGTCGAAGCAGTCAATCAAAGGCTAGTTGTTTTGGTGAGCTTTGTTGGATCGCTCATTTAACATATCAGGAAAAGTGTAGTGCTTTTGATGTTTTAGCAAATAAAGTAATAAGAAATAGGCAAGATCAAAGCTTTTATGAGTTAGAAGTGCTCAATTCCTTTTCTGTATTCTCTATCTTTTCTTCTTAAACACTTAAACAGATGCAAAAGTTTCTGATTGAAATTTGATTGTTGCAAACCCTGTCTGTCATCCCTGTGGTTTGTAGTATATATTTTTAAATTTATACATATTTAAAAGAAAATAATAATGTTTCATCATTTGCAGCATGTTTACCATGTTCTGGTAGGCAGGCTCTTGTCCTCAAAATATGTAGAACTCTTTCCTTTTGTACTGTTTGCTTTGTTAATCCCTGTTGAATGGACTTTATCTACTGCGCATAACATGCTTTGAGTCTGCTAACAAATGTACTCATTAAGATCATCACTGGAATCAAATGGATCCACATTCTGCTCTGGTACTTATTGGATGCATTAACTTTCAAGCATGGTCCACTGAGATGCTTTCTGTTAAGCATTACTGCTACAGTTCTTAGGGAGAGTGGACCATCTTAGTTTGTCTTGCAGTTTACCTGGAACATCTTCCCTCACCGTGTCTTGAGTAGGTTGGGTGCCAAGTCTTAGATATTGAAGCACACTGCAAAACTTCTATTCCTACGATTTTTGTTTTCTGCTTATAATAATTGAAAAAATGCAAACTATTTGGTAAACTTCAGGATTGCTAGTCATCTTGTTGATGATAATGAGTTCCTTCTTGAACTATTCAAGTTACCACATGAACTTTAAATCTCGACAGTGTCCCCCCAGGAAAAGTGGTCACTTTGCCTTCTGGAAGGCTGAGGGGTTGTTTGTTTTCATTTCAAACCCCTAATTTTCAAATTCTGACTATGCTAATGATGCCATTCATTTTAGACTAACACTATTTTTGACCCAATATCATATATATCACCATTACCTAGGGCCCACAACAAAATATTCCTCTGTTTATACTGACCACACAAATGTTCCTTTCTTCATATTAACTACTAATTCATAGGGCTTCTACCATAAAAATAGAAAAATACAGTCAATCAAATATACTTTCATTTCAAACGAATAACTCAAAATGGCATCACATTTATTACTTTTTTTATGGAAACTAATCATTTTGTAAATTCGATGGAAATAGTGAATATTGGGAACCAAACAAGGTTTTGACGCTTTTACTTTTTAATATTCATTGTTGATGATACATTGAAGGTGTATCTAAGATAATTTTTTCATGTTGCAGACTGAAGATTTTGTGGATGATCTGGCTCGTGGATATATGTTGGAGAAGATTCCGGTTACGTTATCATATGCCCAAGCTTCTGTTTTGCTCTGCATGGGTCTGCAGGGAAAAGATATCACCCGTATTGAGGTACTCAACTTTTATTTCCAAATGCATTCACTGGCATCTTTTGACAGAAATGTTGGGCATAAGGTGTTTAGAACAATTAAATCAACACTTATTCTGCCAGTATGAACTAATCTGGTTATGGTACGAAGAGTTAAATTTGCATTTTAGAAGTGAGTTGGCACTAATGCAAACAGAATTAATGGTGGCCCTGAAATCTTTTCTTATTTTCCAGTACATATATTATTGACAATGTTTGGGTTTTGTTACTGTTAAAGATGATTATTAGTTGCAGAGATGTCATGTTTCATTTCTGGAGGTAAAATGGAGCCTAAAGCTTCAACTGAATTGTCTTTTCCTGTAAGAATCATGGTCTGGACATGAATGCATATCATCCCTGAGCAAGAAGTTTTTGGTTGTCTGAAAAATTATATCCTGTATTTGGGGGTTATATATCCCCCATTTCTTCAGCTGTAGTGAGCCCGCTCAAAAACTCGGAGAGCACTTATTCCATCTAACACATGCTTAAATTGGAAATTCATTATAAAGATGCGACGAGCATGTAAGCTGAGCACATATTTAGAGTTATTGTAAGCAAAATGACGTACAATAGGTTTAAGTATCATACTTCATTTTGTGTCAAGGTATCACCAATTTCCGAGCATTGAAATGAGCATATATCTGTGCTTCGGAAATGTTTCGACCTTCACAATTTCTGATCTAACCAGGCGTGTTTTGATATTTTTGCTCTATAGATGGAGACGAATTTGGAAAGGCAGCAGATATTGTCTTTATATATGAAAGTAATGAAGAAGTTCTACAAATACTTGAGCAGAATTGCATCGAAAGATACTCTACCAACTATTTCCTGCCTAAAAAATGTAAGTGAACTATATACAGTACCCCGATGTGGTGAAATACCTTTGTGTCCACATTCTTTTCTCATCATTTGTTTTCAGATTGTGATGGAGCCACACCCAGTATCTGTAGACGATGATCTGAACAATGCTGCAAAGCAAGTTGAGGTTGGTGACGTTTTTGGCTATTTGGTATTTTTGTTTATATAGTAGAATTAGAAATTAGATATTCAGTAGTGTATAAATACAGGAGGAGATGAAATCCAAGGGTGATGGCAGGCTCGACCCCGATCTACTTCAACAATATGCCATCGTTGATAAAGAGGCTGATTTTGAGGATGCTTTGCAAAAGGGGAAGCTCCACTCGGGCACTCTCCTTAGCATCAAATCTGATAGGAAAAAGACCGACAAGCAAATGAATAGCGAAAAGAAGAGAAATAAACATGACCATAGCAGCTCCAAAACAAACAAGAAGAGGAAGACCTGACAATATATTTATGCCTTCTTTTTCTTTTTTCCCCTTTTACTGCGAGGCTGTAGTTTTAGAGTGTTGTAACAGTTACTATAATTTTTTATTGACACCGTCTTTAATTTAAATTATTGAAATTTTGAATAATTAATGATGAAAATCAAATTAGTGCCTTTATATTTATATAGTACTCTCAGTTATAAATTAGGTTATTAATTTTGACCGCAAATTTATTCTAATGGCTTGGATGCTAAACAAATTGTGAACTGTGAATTATGAATTGTGGCCATCAGATGTTTTTGCTTTTCCTCATTTGGTCTATAGATGGAGATGAATTTGGAAAGGCAGCAGATACTCCCATGTAGGGAAATTCCTTTCTCATCATTTGTTTTCAGATTGCGATGGAGTCACACCCAGTATCTGTAGACGATGACCTAAACAATGAAGCAAATCAAGTTGAGGTTAGTGACATTTTTTGCTTTTGGCACTTTTTTATATAACAAAATTATAAATTAGATGTGATCTTATTCAAGAGTGTATAAATTCAGTAGGAGATGAAATCCAAGGGTGATGATGGGCTCAACCCTGATCTACTTCAACAGTATGCCATCATTGATAAAAATGCCGATTTTCAGAATGTTTTGCCAAAGGTTGCTAGGAAGCTCCGGTCTGGCGATCTCGTAAGCATCAAGTCCAGAAAGAAAAAGATCGGCAAGCAAATAAATAGCAGCGAAATAAAGAGAAATAAACATGGCCATAGCCTCTCCAAAACAAACAAGAAGCGGGAGACATAACCATATTCTATGTCAACGTTTTCTTTTTCTTTTTTCTTGTCCTAAATGGGGAAGCTTTTGCCCCGGCAGCCTCACATCTCAGTTCCATGAGAATGTGAGGTGATAAATTATGATAGCTCAGCGGTTTAAATCTTTTTATAATGCCTACAAAAAGCCACAACCTAAAGAGGATGAACTGTTAGAACTCGATTCTTGATTCTTTTTTTCTCCTTTTATTTATTGTGGGGGTGTAGTTGTAGTGTGTTGCTATAAACCTTTATTGACACCAGCTTGAGTTTAAATTATTGAAATTCTGAATGATTAATTATGAAATGCAAATTAGTGTGTATATATTTAAGTAATATTCTGAATTATAAATTTAAGTAAGTTATTAATTCGGATTGAATGTATCTTCCTCATATTCCAATTGAAATTGTTCCCTTTTTATGTATTATTAATTTTGGGGAAATAAAACAAAGATAGTGGATAAACACCAATCAACTCATTGCAGCGATAGGAATAAGTAATAATCCATGCATGTTAAAGAAATTACAAGAAAATTGAGAAATAAATAAATCAATTGCTGGTTAGCTGTATTGTTTTATTTAAAGAAAGTTTGTCAAAATATCAAATGCTAACAAGTTGATAAATTATGCATTTCCTCACAGAGGTTTGATGAAGTGCTTTTTTGTCCTAGTTATACTGCCATTTGACATTAAAGGATGCAATCAACAGCAATTTTGAGTTGATAATAGCATGTTAGCATGATTTAAGTAATAAAACAGCATTAAACACACCAATGCAGCCACAAGCGCAACATTTAGATCAAACTACTTGTGTATCTGGTACCAACATATAGAGTTCCAAGTACAATGTCTTTGCTATACTGCAGTATACATTTTGTATTTTCAATCTCCACCTAACCAGAAAATTACATCTCTGCAGCAAATGATTTACCACAACCGCACGTTTGAGTAGCATTTGGATTCTTGAAGTTAAAACCTCCCCCGATGAGTGCATCGCTGTAGTCTAGTTGCATACCATATAGAAAGAGAAGGCTTTTGGGATCACAAACTGCATGGTCACAGATAGCACCAGAATCTCAGAATAGGGTTTTCACTTTTCAGTATATTTAGGTCAATTACTCATTAAAATTCTTTCAGTTTCTATTGATCTACATCACTTAGAACACCTTATAATATTGAAGAAATGCAATTCCTTTTGTACCTATATTGAAACCATTATATTCCATAACTGAGTCATCAGGTCTTGTATTTGCTTTGCTCTCAAACTCCATAGTGTAAGACATGCCAGAACATCCACCTTGTTTGACACCAATCCTGAGGCAAAGATCTTCATTTCGCTCGGACCTCATCTTATTTAAGTGCGTCAGCGCATTGTCTGTCAAAGCGATAGCAGGCGCTAGTCGTCCAGCTGCTGAAGGAGCTACAGCATACCAAAAAGGAAACCAATTAACTCAAATTAATCTCCAAATGTTCAATGAAGCAAATTAGGTCAATCATAATCATTAGTTTATGCCACTCACAAAGCATAAATAAGATGCATGTTGAACAGCAAATTGCTCCTAATTTTGTCTCTCACAAAAAGATTCAGAAACCAAATTTTATTCCATCAGACGCTGTTATGTTTGGGAAGGTAACAGACCTGGGTAGTATGAAAATGTATCTTTTGCACAGAACTTTATTGTCTATCACAAAATCCAATATACCCAATCAAAAATATAAGACAGTACTGCTAATAAAATAATAAGTCAAAACATATAAATTCCCAAAACATCAAACTAGAAAACGAGATTATGAAGCTTGGACGACTGAAGTTTCTTGAGCACAATTTTGTCCTTTTTGGGTTTCATTATAGATTTCAACACGATATTCAGCTTGTTACTTAATCTACATTATATGATATAGGTAAGCAATAATGTATACTCATCATTCAGGAGAACATTGACGGCCATCATATTATGAACTTCATAACATGACAGTAGATATAACACAGCAAGATGAAAATCAGAAAGTTAATTTCACAAAGATGAAGGATCCAATGGTTTCTACATACCAATCAAGGCAAAACAAAGGAAAGACCACAAACCACCTTAATAAATAATCAAATCCTCCACAACAAGAATTTTATGGTAAGTTAAAAGTTCTAGGTATATGTTCAAGAAGTATTAACTGATGCACTGAATTTGGTTTAAATTAAAGATCCAAGAAAAACCAGACACCAGTGATAACTCAAAAATCCAATCCCTATTTTAAACAGGAAACACCATCTAAACTAAAACAGCATACATATTGAACTTCCCAAATTAGGCTCCTTACTACAACAAGACACAACTTTGTATCTCAAGGCTTCAAAATACTCTAGTCTTTTCGATTGATTTAACCATTTTTGTAGCTGCCCAATTATCAATTCCATCAACAGTTGCTGATCAATCTCGATACTTTCAAGCTACAACAAACCCACAAACTGGAGAAGAATTATGTCAACAAACTACAAACTTTAAATCCAACCAGAATATGGAATACGTAATATTCAATCAGCAAAAGAATAGATAATTTCTCACTTTTTAATAACCCAAAATCAGGAAAATAGAAGGTAAGAAATTCGAGCAACTATACAGAAGAAATGATAGTACCTTCCAAAGAGGCAGACCTAATTGACAAAAGGAGTCTCTTGCGGTTGAGAAATGAAGGGGAAAACCGGAATGACGGAGAGGTAGACCAAGACGAAGAAGAAGAGAGGGAAGAAAATCGAATTGGGCTTGAAGATTTCTGTAAGCGAGAAACAGTTAGAGATTGCAGAGATTTAGAGAGAGCCATATTCCTGCTCAAATTGATAGTTTCAGGCACAAATCGACAAATACAATGAGCAATCAAGAATACCGAAGAAGAAATTGTTGTTGTTGTAATTGTGTGTGTGGTGTCGCACGTGGGTTTAGGTTGTTGAATTTTGAAGGCAGTTTATTTTAGTGTTTTAATTGATTCCAATTTTAATCTGTGTGTGGCTCTAAAATATTATACTCCAATAGCCACTAGAAAAACAAGATATTTTGTTTCCTCCTTTTGTTTTTTCATTCTCAAGTATTGACAAAAAATATTTCAATTTAATTTTAAAGATATGATAAATTCAAACTTAAATTTTTTAATCTTAAAAGATATTAATCATTATATTTCTAGGTCAATACACACACAATATTAACAAATTTGAGAAATCAACTTATCACTTAGTTTTAAATCTTTATAAATTAAAAAAATAAAACATGTTGATTATAGTGATTCTAAAATCTAAACAAAACTATTAATTTCTTGTACCAATTTGACATTCGCACATTATTAAAAAAGTTGGAGAAGACATTTTCGTAGCCAACCAAATTTTGGTTGAATGCATATATGATAAATTGGCAACAAAATAATGAATGTTCCAATTTCCAAAATCCAAATAATCTCTTTACCGATTAGATTTTGCACTAACAAAAAATAATGGTCTTGCGCTCACGTCGACTCCTTTAATTTCTCTAGTCAGTCAATTTCTTGATGTAATGAGGGTGTTTGGCTAAGTTTATTTTAGAAAGTTTATAAGCTCTAATAATTTATAAGTTGTTTTAAGAATTTATAAGATATGATGTATTAAGAGCTTATAAGATGCTAAAGTGTTTGGATAACAAGGGTAAATATGAAAATATGAAAATATATCAGGGTTATTTTTGTAGTTTTATTATAACTTATAAGATCATTAAAAAATAAGTTGAGTTTTGGAGCTTTTTTTTAATAGAGCTTATTTTGAAAACTTATAAGTTCTCTAACAATTTAATTTGCCAAACATATTGATTGGACTTATAAGCTCTTAAACAACTTATAAGCTGTTTTAAAGAGTTTATAAGCTCAACCAAACACCCTCAGTGTCTACCCATGAGACCATGTATATAATTGCTGCAGATTCCATAAGTTCTTTTGATTCTTGGATGATATATATATGCAGTGATGATATATAAATACCGTCATATATATATATATATATATATATCTTTTAGATACATACACGTGTCTAGGGATGTTAATGGGTGGGTTTTACCTGGATCGATCCGGAATCGTTCAAAACCCATTAAATTTTAAAGGAGCGGTTCTGATTTTGGTTCTGGTTCCAGACCCGCTTTAGACCTGGACCGTTTAGATCCGTAGTTTGATGGTCCGGTCCGATCCGGATCTGGTTCCAGAACCAGAATCAATACTTATTTATTGCTTCTGATACGAGTAAAACCTGTCTATTTACAAGCCTAAGTTTAATATGCTTGTGAATGAGCTAGTTTTATCCATATCGATTCAAAATCACTCATAACACATTAAATTATAAAGCAACGGTTTCGGTTTTAGTTCTGATTCTTGTACGGTTCTGGTCCGATTCTGGTTCTAGACCCACTCAGATCTGGACTACTTAAAACCCATAATTAATGGTCCGGGTCCGGTCCGGAATGGATCGGTTTTAGAACCAGAACCATTACTTATTTATTGATTACGATCCCAGAAACTCACTCATTGATATCCATACACGTATCTATATAGTTGCAAAACACGCTAACCAATGTAACGGCATCTCTTCATCAAGTGGCCAACTGAAACAAAAAGTTAATCATCAAATGAGGCCATGGGATTTCAATTACTGATTTAATAAGATACATGTTAATAGGATGAGTGGCGAGTGCAATCTCGGCAACATTGTTGTCTTCTTTGGCTGAAGTCTCAAAATAAGGTATGTTCCCTTTGGCCTCGCACCAGTCTCTAGCCGTCTTCTCCGACACCACGCCGCTGTTTCCATCGTCAACATCCACCTTGTTCCCGATCAACACGAACGGGAACGTCTCTGGATTAGGCGGATCAACCTACACCATTAATATATCCACTCCCCGTGTACCAATTATGTTAATTTAATTCCATTTTTGTTCGTCCACAAAAAATGTTCAATTTTTTTTTTCGGAAACATCAATTTCACATTTTTACCCTAAACTTATCCACTTATTTAAAAAAAAAAGCACTCATAGCCCACCTTTTTACACCACTATCTATTAATATATTTATTTATTATCCACATAGCCCATATTTTTACATCTACTTGCTTTACACTCATTACAGTTTATTAAAATCCGTGCCACCAAAATCAATGAATGAATTTGGTGGACGAAGACAGTATTAATTATGAATAATTTTATTAAGAGATGGATTTTGATGAAAAGTAACTAATTAAGTAGCCGGCCTGGCCTGTTTGAGAAAGTCCTGGTGCCAAATCTGAAGTGCCTCGAACGACTTGAGCACATTCACATCGAACACAAGAATGCAGCAATCCGCTCCTCTTAATTAGAAGGCCACTCCTAAGCTCTGGAACCGTTCTTGTCCGGCCGTATCCCATATCCGGAGATCCAAACATTACCAAACACCAACATCGATTAATACAAATTAAATGTGACTTTGAATCCTGATATTATTTGACTTACTTGCAAGGTGACAAGTTTGTCATCAATCTGCAACTCGTTGGTCACAAAATCAGCCCCAATTATCGCCTTGTACTGCGCTATGAATGTCTCGTATACATATCTGCAAGATTAATTATTATGAGTTAAACATATATACACATTGGAATAATTAATTTCTACCAATCATCATCATAAATTATCACTTACTGATTCATCAAAGATGTCTTTCCCACCCTACAAAATCATCATAAAAACGCGCACGCATGCATTAATTTGTTGGTCAAACCAAAAGTAGAACATCAGACATATACAACTAATCTTGATCATAATAAATATATTAATCTTGAAAAAGAAAATGTGCATGAGACGTACCCACTGTCTCCGGGGAGGATGATCTTAAGCAAACTTCTTTTTGGTGTAGTCATTATGTACAGAATGTTTCAAGCCTTGTCATGAGCTTCTGTTAGTCTTGGACAGGAACTATACTAAACCTTCAATTGAGTTTGAATAAACAAACAAATAAATAAATATTTGTAGATGGTCATGGAAAAATTAATCATGCATAGAATTTCTGTAGATTGAAGTTTATGTGGATGGATTAGTGCTGTCTGTCAATGAAGAGAAGTTGTGTGACAGCTTATATAGATCTTTGATTTTTAATGATCACATGTGGTGTTCCACTTCTTTCTTGGTTGTCGTTCTTGCAAGACACACGTATGTATTATTTTGAAAAACATGTAAGCATAAGTAAATTAATATTTAATTTATGTATCATATATATATATATATATAGGATTGAATTATAATAAAAATCTAATTTTTTCAGTAAAACCTAAAACAAATACATTTCGTATAAAGTTAATGCACTTTATGTATGCATCATTGAATTCTAATAAAAGACAACATTTCGTAGTGCAGTAACTTTATATATAAACTGCATTAACTTTGTACATAAAAAATGTATTGGCTTTTAGGTTTTTACGAAAAATAAGTTTTTATGTGAACTCTTCCCCATATATATATACATATATATATATATATAGATATATATAGATGGGTGAGTTATTATAAAAACCTTTGTTATCCTACAAACGTGAGAACAATGCATTCTCTATGAAAATTATAACACTAAATAAAATATTTGAATTTTCGCTTTTCATGGAATTCGAACCCGGGTGATACACAATGCACTCATCCAACAAAACGATGCATCACCATATATCTTTGCGATCTAATGGTTAAAAATAGTTCTCACGTTCTCATTTTAATAAGGTTTTTATTTGAATATATATATATAGACTTGGTAATTTACAAGAAAAAGCCATTTGATTATTATAAAGATAAATTCAAGCATTAATTATAAAATCATATAGAATATAGCCATTGTTGTGTAAATATACAATTTTATCCAAGTGAAAATCCTCCCTTTTGCGCGCCACTGCCGCCACGGATTTTGAAGTTTTAAATGATTATACGAATAGATCTGTTTGCGTAATTATGTAACAATTCATTTTGATCAATTACACTATTATACGATTACACAAATATATTAAGTTCATGTAATCCTTCCACCGATCAAAATGAATTGTTGCATGCGTACTAAGATAGTTCAAAATTAATGGCCTTTTACACAAATACATAACACATGTTCCTATATCATGTAATTATTCATTTTGAACTATATATTACATAAATGCACGAACACATCTGTTTTGTGTGTTTGTGTGGTTCAAATGTATACCATTTTAGTAATATTAACTAGTTCTTATATATAATTATTATTAATGTGGCTATTTTTATTTTACTAAGATAAAATAACTATTTTTAAAGTTGTCTACCCTAAATAAATCTAATTGGAGAAACATTTTATATGTAGAAATTAAATTAACCTCAGATCTCTCAATCTCTCTCTATTTATTATTTCTTAGGCCATCTCCAACCATTTACTCCAAACTCAAACCCATTTTATAGTATGTGTCACATCAAACAGTAATTCATCTACAACTATTTACACCAAATTCAAACTCAAAAGAATATTCTTTATATATTCATTTTCACATTATTTTTTATACTTTTACAATCATACCTATATATTTTCTTCAAATTACATACTAGCACAAAAATTTAATTACTAATTTTATATAAATATATTTATTAATAATCAAAACTTGATTATTAATAAATAAACAAATAAATAATATACAAAATTTATTATTTATTAAATAAAAGAAAATTACAGGATTAAAAAAAATACATTAAATTAAACTACAACATACGCATTAAATTAAATCACAACATACATATTAATTTAAAGCAAATGAAATACATCGTCATTCAACACTGGGAGTTGGTGTATTCTTCCTACAAATGTTCAATTAATGCATTTCGAAGTTCCATATGAGCCTCTTTATTTCTTATTGCTCTATATTGAGATACGAACTCTTGAAATCGGACATTTTCACATGTCGCTATTTCGACGTCAATTTGTGGCGTTTCTCTTGCAGCTTCAATTGGAGCACTAACGTCACGTTCGTCCTCAACTATCATATTATGCAAAATGACACATGTAATCATTATGTCATGCAATATTTCTTTCTCCCAGTATCGTACTGGACCTGCTACAATTGCAAAACGTGATTGGAGAACTCCGAATGCACGTTCTATATCTTTTCTGCATGCTTCTTGTTTCATTGCAAAATGACATGTCTTTGGAGTACGAGGCTCATGAATTGTTTGTACAATGGTAGACCATTTAGGATATATACCGTCAGCCAAGTAGTAACCCATGTTATATTCTTTTCCTTGTATAACATAATGAGCTGGAGGAGCAATACCTTGCGTGAGATTGTGGAAAAAATGAGACGACTCCAACACGTTGATATCGTTGTTTGTGCCTGGCAAACCAAAATAAACATGTCATATCCAAAGATCATAATCCGCTATAGCCGAGAATAATAATAGGGCTTCCACTACGACCTGCATATGAACGCTCCATCCGGTGGGACAATTTTCCACTTCCGTGCATACAATCTAATTTGCCTAACATTCACGGAAATCCATGTTTTCACCAATATAGAAGTCTAGCAATATCACTAGATGTTGGTGTCCTCAAATATTGAGTTGAAAAATCTCTATTATTGCTCGACAAAATTTTTGAGGCTTTCAATCCAGACCGCTCTCACTTATTTTGACATACTCATCTGTAGCATCTGCTGGTAAACCATATGCCAATATACGAGTAGTTGTTGTTACCTTTTGAAGGGGTGATAATCCGAGCCTCCCGGTTGCATCTGGTCATTGTACGAAGTAGTGATCGTGTTCCTTAACTGCATCAACAATGCGAAGGAATAATGAACGAGACATCCGATTGTTGGATTTGTATACTGAAAGCAGTGTTGGTTGAGCTTGTATACAATGTTTCTGTTACCACTATTACAATCTCCTATCTCGAATTGATTACTTGATTGCATATATCTGTGTCCCTTATCTCATATATAAGTTAGATCATACAGTGTGTAGAAGATCACAGAAGTCTGTATGATTGGTCAAGCTTAATTAATGAGATATAAAAAGAATCACAGCTGAGACAACTTGAGGACGAGTTGTCGGTATAGGCTGCGGTATAGAGTTGGAGTATCACGGCTTCACCTCACTGCTTACAACGATACGCAAAACTTTTCGTCTCACTTCTAAACAAAATAAACACAGAGACAAACAGATAGATCAAAGAGACCAAAGAAACAAGCAAAAACAGAAAGAAAAGAACAAAAAGATCCGTGTGTAAACTCCCACGTAGTACTCAGTTTAACGTCGTGAGCACGACGTAATCCAGTCAGAGACAGATAGGATCAATGAGCATGGAGTTCTCTACTTCTTTCGGACAATCCCCTCGATCAAAGTAAGACCTCACCCGCTGTCCATTCACAGTAAATGATCCGTTGGTGTTAGGATCACGAAGTAAAATTGCTCCGTAAGGAAACACCTTCTCGATGATGTAAGGACCATTCCATCTGGACTTGAGCTTTTCGGGGAAAAGTTTAACACGAGACTGTAGAAGTGAAACTTTCATTCCCGGCTTTAAATCTTTGCGAACTATCCGCCGATCGTGAATTCGTTTCACTTTATCCTTGTCAATACGCGCATCCTCATCCTGCAACAACACATTCTCGGCCAAGGGATCAATAGTATCTATGGAAGCATGATCATCAATTAAATTAGCAGAAGGAAAAATCACACTATCACGTACAGAGAAAGACACAGATTCACCAAGTACAGTCATTTTCAATGTGCCACTCTTAACGTCTATTAGTGTGTTGGTTGTGGCCATGAATGGCCTTCTCAATAACAGTGTGTGTTCCTCCCTATATTCTCTAACATTCCCCATATCCAAAACAACGAAATCAACGGGAACTATCAACCCATCTATCTTTACTAATATATCCTCAACAATACCCTTAGGATATCTCACGGACCTATCAGCTAACTGTAGACACATCCGAGTGGGTTTAAGTTCACCTAATCCTAATCGTTTGAACATTGAATAAGGCATAAGATTAATCCGGACCCCAAATCAAGCATGCCAGAAGCTTCCTTCCCATTACCCAAAGTAATCTTAATAATAAAACTACCTGGATCCCGGAGCTTGGGAGGCAATTGGTGTTGTAGGATGGAATTAGCTGCTTCGGAGATCATGACCTTCTCGTACTCTCCAAATCTTCTCTTCTTTGAGGCTAGCTCTTTGAAGAACTTGACATAGGCCGACACATTTCTGATGACGTCCAACAGAGGAAAATTCACATTCACGTTGGATAGGAGCTTGTAGATCTCATTGAATTGTTGGTCCTGTTTCTCGTTCTTCAATCGGTGTAGGAAGGGTATCGGCGGAATGTAAGGATTTGATGCCTTATGCAGTCTGAACCCAGTCTCATTCTTATTTTCCACCTCCTGTGACTGCAGCTACTTGCCTGATATCTCTCTAACCTTGTCCTCAATAATCCGGTCACTCCTTAGAACAGTGATCGCATGAGCCTGATGGGGCTGGCTTGGAAGTTTCCCCACTGCACCCTGCTGCAACAGCTCATTAAGCTTACCGACAATCTGTCCCATTTGCGTCTCTAAACGCTTAATTGTTGAATCTTGAGCATACAATCTTTGGGCGAACGTATCCTCCCAAGATGGCCTCTGAGGTGGTGGTGGAGGTGCTCGGCGACATCTTTGCTTGTTGTTGTGGGAACTGTCTTTGCCGAGGATGGTGCCTCTTGTTGAAAGCTTCTTCTGCTTGTGGAGGTCTTTGGTATGGCACATTCTAGTTTGAACTCTGGCCTTGATTCTGATTCCTCCATCCCACGTTAAATTGTTGCAGATTAGGCTCGAGCTCGCTGTCGAGGTTGAAATCCTCGATAGCATAAGCTTCGACCGCCCAAGGTATGCTCTCCCGTCCTGAGGCACGTATCAACATTATACCCAAGTTCATTGAAGATTCCACAAGGTTCCATGAATTTCTTGTCTTTGTCTTTGGTGTATCGAGCTTCCTCATCTTAAGCTCTTGCACCTCCCTTATTAGCTCAACCACTTGCTTATTCATGTCGAAAGAAGGGGTGATGGCATGTGTTTTGGCCCTTCCACCTCATTGGATTCTGTGAGTAAAGTGACCATAGCCTCAAAAATCTCAGCAATATCTACTGTCGTTTGAGACCCAATATAATATCCCCACCTGCATCATTGTCCACCATGTATTGAAAACTCTGAGTCAACCCGTCATAGAAGAACTGTTAGAAAATTTCATCTGGCAAGGCATGGTGAGGGCACTTCTGCAACAAATCCTTGAACCGTTCCCAAGCTTCATGGAATAGCTCGTCTGTCGTCTGATTAAAGGTCATGATCTGTGACCTCAACTCCTGACTCTTCTTATTTGGGTAGTATTTAGTCATAAACTTATCTACCACAACATTCCAATTCTGCAGAGAGTTGGCGGGGAGTGCCAGAAACCAAGACTTTGCCCTATCCTTCAGTATACGGGAAACAACACATCTTCAGTTGGTCTTCATTTAGTCCTCCCAACGGAAGGACTGCAACACCGAACAAAATAGGCATGAGCGAGAAATGATTCGGCTTAAGCTCATAGTCACGGGCAGCTGGTCCAAGAACAATGGGGGAGGTAGTGGCCCTAATCACCGGTCTATAGAAGTCACGCAGTGCTCGTGTATTTTCACCCATTTCTCTCAGAGGGGGTGTATTCTCAAAAAATGGATGGTCTCTGGTTCTCAACTCTGACTGTTCACCACTCACAGAAGTTGCACAATACTCCTCCGTTCCGGAAGAAGCGATCTTTTAGACCTTCGAGTGTTGTCCAATGGGGTAACAAACGGTCTATTGAGACTGTGACGACCTAGCATACACAACATTCAAACAAGAACAGATCACACGCAACTGGAGAATAACAAAATAAAAAAGAAAAGAAACGCATAAAATAATCAACACAAACAATACGCCTAAAGTTTTCCCCAGCAACGGCGCCAAAATATGTTTCAACTAAAAACACTCTTTTAATTGACTCATAATCGAATGAGGTAATCGTAGAGGGAAAGTTAACCCAAGTCGTCTCTCAAGGAAAACTTAACAGGGCTTATTGTTCATGTCGCACATAAAAAGGGTAAATTCTAAACACTCTAATACCAACGGGGGTTTTGAAACAAACGAAAATTGAAATACAGAAAATAAAATATAAATAAAAGCAATCTAACTAGGAGTTGTCAATCCCTAGTTGATACCTGTTTAGTATGATTTTGTGATAATTCTTGGTATTGTTTTACATTTCATTTTCTATGGTTTGTCCTATTTATGCCGTTGGTTCAATTAATATTTATCGATTCGGACTTACTTCGTTCGTTTCGATGTTTTGTAGGAAAACGGCAGAAAATAGGATGAATTGGATCTGCCAAGAATTAAATATATTGAAGAGCATTTTGACAGGAGTTCGTAGGAGAAAACCGTGCATAAATCGGAGTTCAGACGAAGGAGAACGGGTCGAACGACCAAAGTCGCGCCACGGCGCCCCGTCAGATATAACGCGACGCCGTGCCCGCACCCGCATGCCCCAGCGTTACCTCAACGGCGCTCAGGCCCAGCCACACACAATTTCGGCGACGCTCGGTTGCAACCGGCTCACCAACCCAAGGCCCCGCCCGGCTGGCATCCGCGCCAGCCGCTGGCGTCCGCGCTTCGCCAGTGGCGCTTTCCACCGCCCACCAGCAGCGCCGCCCAGCAGCCCAACGCCCGTGCACTCTCTCGACGCCCGTCCCGGCTGGACCCTCAGCGCCCGCTCGACCTCCTCTCAGCGCAGCGCCCGCAATGCCCAGCGCTAGCCAGCGCGCAGAATGTCGCATGCCGTCCGCTGCTCACAACCGCGCTGCGATTCGTCCGAATCTCGGCCCGTCCGGCGTTGGCTCCGTCCGGCTGCGGCGTCGTCGAGACTAGCGCGTCCGGCGTTTGGGTCATCCAGGCTGGCTTTCATTTATTATATATATGCGCGTTAGGTCATCATTGAGTCTCGGCTCCGATTACGGTTTTTCGTGGCGCGACCGCGACTCATTCTTCGATTTTCTTCCGACGATTCCTCGAGCAACATAATGATACAATTCTTGTTTTAATTCTGTTTTAGTTTCATCATTGAATGTTTAATTTATCGCTTTATGCTTGGGATTTCTGTTTTATTGGATTGATTCATAGTGACGATGGATTGGATTTTCATGTTCCGTTGATTTATATTGCGTAATGATTTTCTGCTTTCGTTTAATTATGTTCTTGTTGGATGATTAATATTTATTGTTCATTTACAAGTAGACTTAGATTAGGACTTGACGAACCCTAGTATAGGTTTGCTTTTGCTTTTATTTATCGCTTTGATTTATCGCTTTCGTAGTTCAACTAGGGATTGACAACTCATGGTTTAGTTTTAACGCTTTATTAGTTTAGCTCCGGATTGACAACCCCTAGCTTAGGTTGCTGTTTATCTTTTTCGTATTTTAATTCTTGCATGTTCAAACCCTCGTTGGTATTAGAATGTTTAGGTTTTAATTGTTTTCTGTGCGCGATACGAACAATAGCCCTGTTAAGTTTTCCTTGAGAGATGACTATGGTTAACTTTCCCTACTATAACACCTCATTCGATTGTGAGTCAATTAAGAGTATACTTTTGATTGGAACAATACCCTAAGAAATCACCAATACGGAAGCTGAAAGCGTCGAATAAAACTAAGCTAAATTCATCAAACGGAAAGCAATAAAATACGATGGAGAAAGATTCAACATAATACTAAATTTCAATATCAAATTACGTGAAACTTAAATTTATCAAATGTAAGGCGAAATAGAATTAATAGGAAAAGCAATAATCCAATATCCACTATGTGTTCGAATTCAACAGTATTTCACAAAGATAGTATGCATTCTACCGAATTCACAAATGATAAATTGCGTAAATCGAAAGGAATAATTTGCGTAAATTGAAAAGCATGAAAAACAAGAATTAATACTCTAATATGTTATCTCTATCTCTGTCGTCATCGGAAACTCCTAGAAAATAAACTGAAGAAAATCGGCCGCGCAAAATATGAACCACGTTGCCCTAACTCAGCATGCGCGCTTATATATATAAAGTGAGTGAGCGTCGGTTCCACACTGAGCGAGCACGGTACGGCGTCTTACATTTTGGTGGCGGCCGGGACGGGCGGCTCGGCGATGGAGTGCTTCTGTCTCAGAAGTGAGCGTCGGCTTAAACCGAGCGCTCGCTCATAGGGTGCTTCTATCTCAGAAGTGAGCGCCGGCTCGAAGTGAGCGGGCGCACGAGGCAATGAGCGCGACGCGAGGAAGAAGCGGCGGCTGGCGGCTGGCCGCGAAGCAGCGGCTGCGGCTGGCGGATGAACACGCGGAATGCACGTAAGGCGGGCGTGCGATGCGGGCGGGGAAGCGTGTGGAAGGAGGGGCTCGCGACACGCTCTCGTGGGCACTGGTCGCGAGGCGTGAGGGCCCTGGTCGCGAGGCGTGAGCGGCGCGGGTGGATGCGCGCGACTTTGACGATTCACTCCGTTCTGCCTCGTTCGAACTCCGAATTACGATCCGTTTACGTCTACGGGCTTCTATCGAGATGCTCTTCAATATAATTCAGCTCTTGAAGAATCCATTTCGTCCTATTTAATGTCGATTTTCTATAAAACATCGAAACAAACCAAATAAATTTGAACCGAAAAATAATAATTAAAACAATGGCATAAATAGGACAAACCACAGGAAATGACATACATAAGAATACCAAGAATAAGCACAAAATCATACAAAACAACGGTTACCCACAATACTTTCAATAGAATCGTAGGCACAAGTAGGCACAAACGAATGGCGAAAATAGGACTTCTAGATAGTAATATATCTATATGCACCGGCTATTCAAATGATAGACTAGCTAAGTCGAGTTCGTCGCCGTGGGAGAGGAGGCCCCAATTTGTATATTAGAATATCCACATCCCCACACCCTCGCCTCTTCAAAATGTAATATTAGTATGTACATATAATAAGAAGATATTTGATCGATCTTAATTTCGTAAGGAAATAAATCTTAAGAACACCAAAGATTTACGTGGTTCGATCGTGAATAAGATCTACGCCCACAGGCAAGAGAGAGAGTATGTGTATTGAGGTGTAAGCGATTACAAAGAGAGTGAATGAATTATTTCGTCTAATCTAGCCTCTATTTATACACAATGTATTGACCTAGATCTTGAATCCAAGTCTTCTAACTAGGATTCGAGATCCTATCCTCTTGAATTATGATTCTTTAGATATGGTGAGCTTTCTGCGTTCCCACCGACTTTAGGAGTCTTCATGGGCCGAATTTGTCCGGGCCGAGCTTGATGTCGGGGTTACTTGTATTGGGCACGATCTTGGGCGCAGTAGTTGGGCGTATCCTATCAATATTCAAGTTAGTTTATTTCGTAAATCTTTGTACGTTATTTATACTTTTTAAACTATATTATTTATCTTCTTAATAATTTTAGAAATTTTCTATTTTTTGTAAACTTCTATATTTCCACCATATGCTTTTTATATTATTTAAGATATATATATATATATATATATATATATATATATATATCTTAAAATCCTAGATTTTCAACTTTTTTGGAGGGTGGGTGGGGGGTGTTCGCACCCAAATCTATCATCAGAGAGTAATATCATTAAGATACAAGACAAGTGTGTCTACTTTTCTTTACGTGAGATTTTATCTCAACTTATTAACCAATTGAATTTTGTTAAATTTTGATGGAAGTAGTTTGGTGAAAATTTCGGGTTCAATATTTTGGTTCATTTTGTCTATTAATTAACTCGTCCAAGTACGTATAATAGAAAGAATTGATTTTTTTACAACAGAGTATCTAAATTTAGAAGTTGTTGCTAGACATAGTGAGTCAATCTAAGTAATTAAAAGTATGGGTGAGAAACGGTTTGGTTTCGATTAATCTAATCGAATTTTTCGGTTAATCAAACATAATTATTCAAAAAAAGTAAAACTAAAATCGAATAGAATTAAATTTTCGGTTAATCGAAGATCAATCGATTATTACGGTTCAGTTTTCGGTTAATCGGAAAAAAATTAATAATTAAAATAATTAAATAATAATTTTAAAATACTAACATTTATTAAAATAATTAAAATAATAAGTGAAAAAACTGAAAATAATTAAAATAATAATTGAAAAAACTGAAACTTATTTAAAAATAATTAATACTTGAGATTCTAGAATTTTTAATTAATTATATAATAATTAAAATAATAATTTAAAATAAAAATGGTTTTTCGATTCCGAACCAATCGGTTATCGGTTAATCGATAACCGAAAAAGATTCAATTCTGAACCAAATTTTCGATTTTCGGTTAACCGAAACCGCTTCGATTTCGATTCGATTCGATTCTAATCAAATGTCGAATACCGTTTAGATAAACCTACTTAAAAGGACTGTGATGCGTTATCAAGTAATTTTAATTGAATTATTCAGAAAATGAGATAAAAAAAAAAAAGATAAAGAAAAAAAATAGGAGGGGCAAAAAGAATCTACTAAGAAACTCGTCCCTTATCAAAATACTATCGTCCCGCCGTATATGGCAAACCAAATCATGACGTATGGTGTGATATCAGCAGCCAACGTCACCCTAAACCATTGCCTTAACGCCACGTGGCTTCTTGCACCTTCATGGTATATATCCACGAAAGGCTTGATGAAGCTGCAGCCCTTCAATTAAAAGACAAAAACACAAACTTTCAAAAGAAAATAAAAATACCTATATTATATATATATAAAGAAGTGATCATTTTCAGCAAAGCAAGCTTTTTTCCTTTTTATTCCACACTGAGAATATGTTGAAGTTAAAATCTACAATAAACACTAGCCCTCAATCTGAAAACCCTAATAATTTCGGTCATCTATCCTCTTCTGGAAATCTACTCAATGACCTCTCTATTTCGACATCGCTAATTATCTCATGGTCGATGAAGATTTCGGCTCTAACGAAAATAGTTCTGGTCAAAATGCCAAGGTGTTGTGGATTGCCCTAATCGATCTTCCACTTCACTTCCATTTGCCAATAATATGTAAGTTTTTTGTTTTATTTTTGCCATTTTCTTGATATAGATATATGGTAGATGAGATCTATGATATTTTTATGAAGATTATTGATAGTATAGATATATATCATCTTGTGACCGATGTTCTTTAATATAAAGATCGATGTGGGTAACTATTCTATTTTTCTGCGTTTTTAGAAAGTCAAGTAGAGCAGTGAACAAGAACAAGGCACAAGATGACTGTAGGTTTGCCTTTAGAACAAAAACGCAGCTTGAAGTAATGGATGATGGGTATAAATGGAGGAAATATGGGAAAAAGATGGTCAAGAACAGCCCCTATCCCAGGTATGCGTGTGTGTGTTTTGATTTCAATTATTCAGATCTGCAATTCTTTTCTTGTAATGAAGTTTTACTATACATAGTATGTGATTGTAATGATTGGTATATTGCATTATGAGTTTTACAAACGAAAGAGGTGAATGCATTAATAGCTACTGAAATTGCACTCAATACAGAAGGCACACTAGCTAGTGCATTCGTTCTCATGCATTAATGAATTATATATACACAAATATTTTGGACATGTGAGTTTGTATTATCACATTTGTTATAGATAGCTATCAACCCCACCGATAGCTAGAGAATGTGACATAATTTTTGTTATTTATTTTAGTAGTAATAAAATGATAAATGACCATTAAGAAAATTAAGATAGAGTTTAAACTTTTTAATGTCTTATATAGAAAGACAAAAAGCTAAATTGATAAATGATGAAAATTAAGAAAAATAAACAAAAGAAACTTAAAATATAAGAGAATATAATTTCAAATCACATAGTACATAGGGTGTTTGAGTAGGGCTCACACACAGATATCTATAGGCTACATGCCTCAACTTGACATGAAACATCTGATCATTTTTGGCCTTTCATGAAGAAAATATTATTTGCTATACATGTACAATATTATTATAGTTCATTATTTATCTCGAAGCTGGCTCGTTGAGTAGTTGTTTTGTTTTCTTTTCCAAATGAATTAAAATGCAGAGTATTCTCGTACACTGTTTTAGTTGATTATCATATCTAAACTATATTGACGCAATATATATTAATATATATATATAGAGAGAGAGAGAAAAGGGACCTTATAATAATATATAATACCAACAACGCATAAAAAGCAGGATACATAAATTGTTTAGGGGTATACTGTAGCCTGTCACTAACCTTAATGCTTGTAAAGGTCATGTTCAAATAATTAATTAATATAAATTATAGTATTACATGAAAAAATGAGTATATTTTAGCTCGTTTTTTTTTTAATTCAAAAAACTTTCTTAATATGCTTTTTTAACACCCGTTCACAGGCCTTATAACTGCAATGAACAATTAAGCATTATTTACGAAAACTTATTACAAAAAATAAAAATTCTTTTTTTTTTATGAAATATTTGTTTGCCCAATTAAGCTGACGAACTAATGGATTTTTATCTTTACGAGCAAGCTCAGTATAGCTGAAGTATAGAAAGTTGATTGGAGTAAGAGGGAGGTTGACTAAGCTTATTTTGGAGAGTTTATAAGCTTCGATAGTTTATAAGATGTTTTAAGAACTTATAACATGTAATATTTTAAGAGTTTGTAAGTTTTCAAAGTGTTTGGATAATTGAGCTTATAAATTAAAGAAAATTATTAGTTAGAAGAGAAGATTGAAGAGAGATGAAGTTAACATGGTATGTGTTAGAAATAACGAACCATGATAAATTTATTTTGGTAAATATATTATTGCTTATAAGCTTATGAAATTAAAAACTAAGTAGGGTTCAGTAACTTATCTTATTGAGAGCTTATTTTTACAACTTCTAAACTATTTTGAGGAGTTTATAAACTCAGCCAAACACTCTGAGACTCGATTTTGAGATCATGAGTAAATAAAATAATATGTGAGTACTTTTCAGCTTCAGCAGCCGCCACTCTTTCATTTAGGTGATCGCTAGCTATCAGCTTGCTAACCAAGTGGGTCTCTCCACACAAAATGCATATAGTATTAGAAATCATGTCGTAGGAGAAAGTATTAATCTGTCACAATAACTGAGGTGTATACGTGTGGTATGAACTGATCAGTACGTAGTTATGATTATTAAGGAAGACATTAATTTAATTAACATATATAAGATACACTATCTAAATAAATGGGTGCACTGGGGCATGAATATTATATTTTAATAAATAAAAATGGTGGGTTGGTCCCTAATAAGTGATGAGATTTATTTTATTTTGTAGGAACTATTTCAAGTGCTCAAGTGGAGGATGCAACGTGAAGAAAAGGGTAGAAAGGGATTGCTTGGATCCAAATTATGTGATTACAACTTATCAAGGAACGCACAATCATGCCTCCCCAACTTGCCTACTATATTGCTCTCCACCCCCATCTTCTTCTACCATCTGACTCTTCTTCTATTTCAACTCTCCCAAACAGTACTACTTACTCATGTGTTTATGTTCATTTGCTATATGTATATATATTGCAACAAATATGTTGCCACGCCTACTTAGTATATTAATAGTTTATTCGGATGTTAAGAATGACAATTCATGTATTATTTGCATCACCCGATATATGTAGATGTAGGCTTATCAATAAACGATTTTATTCGGACCGATTCAGAATCGCTCATAGCGATCATTAGCAACGATTTGAGTTCAAGTTCCAGTTCTAGATACTCTCAAACATGGATAGGTTCAGACCTGATCCAATTGTTTCAGACTCGATCTGGTTCAATACTTTTTTTTTGGTGTACTATGGACTTGTCTAATGTGTTTTAGATATTCTAATACTAAATTGTTACTATTTTTTATTAAGTTATGAAAAAATCATATAAATTGATAATCATTTTAGCATTTGAGTAATTACTCGACCTGGATCCATAGTTTGATAGTTTGGATCTGATCCGGATTTGTTATCTAATGAATCGATTTCAGAACCATAATCCATACTTATTTATTGGTTATTGTCCAAATAAAATACTTTCATTAACAAGTGTACAAAATAACATGATCACATATTATACATGCACTCACACACATGCACGTACATTGATTAGTGCAACTTTACGTTTCTACCGTTGATTAAGAGTTGCTGAAAGTAGTGACATCACCATAAATATAGTTTGTGGGAGTTTAAATAAATAGACGGTTATAAAAGTGTTAAAATTGAAATTATTTGAAAAAATAATAATTTAATTTATAAGGTTACAAATCTAAAAACCAAAAGGAGCCTATTTGTTGGTACAATGAATCGTATAATATGGAGTCGTGTGTAAGGCGGTAAAGATCCACAAGATGATATACTCATATTCAAACACAAAATCAAACATCAACGAAATTAAAAATAATTTACATATAATTATCATTAAATACATAAATTTTGAAATAATTTTGATTTGTTACATAAACTTTAAAATATGAACAATAATACATAAACTTTCAATTTTAAATTTTTCCCATAAAATTGAATTACCCTAAATCGAATACAACATAACAAAATTAAGAATAATATAAATATATAACATCATTTTATTGGATACCTAATTTTTTTTTAAATCCAAATTACCTCCATCTCACCTTCCTTCTTCCTTCTACTCCTGTCCCATCCACTCCTTTCCCATCACCCACTCCCCTCCGCCATCTCGGGACCACCATCACTACAGCAACCATTATTCGACTGCGACCGCTTTCTCTAAAGCCATCTTGATCGTCTTTAAAACTGAAATAGGCGTGAAAATTGCTCCAATCATACTCCAAACTCAAACGCAAAATGCAGGAGATCGATGGATTTGAATTGCGTTTCTACTGTTCACAAAACGCAAATATTTGAAATATTGCAAATCGAACCTATAATTTGTGGAAATTGAAGAAGAAGAAGAAGAAGAAGAAGAAGAAGAAGAAGAAGGAGAAGAAGAAGACGAAGGAGGAAGAAGAAGAAAATGGGGAGAAGAAGAAAGGGGAGGGGAGAAAAAGTTTTCTCCTCTCATTTCTTTAAATCAAAATCTGATAATTTAATAAATAATAAATTTATAAATTTAATAAATAATTAATTTTATTAAACACAAATCTCTTCATCTTACATATATTATAGATTTTTTTAATTAACAAATTATCCATTATATTTTATTTTTATATTTATAATCTTTGTATAAATAATTAAAATAAATTTTAATATTAGTTTAAAATAGATTACAATATATAAATAATTAAAATGGATGTTTATTTTTAATTTTTTAGTTATTGTGGACTAATATTTTTTAATTTAATGTGTATGTTGTGATTTAATTTAATGCGTATGTTGTAGTTTAATTTAATGTATTTTTTAATTGTGTAATTTTCTTTTATTTAATAAATAATAAATTTTGTATATTATTTATTTGTTTATTTATTAATAATCAAGTTTTGATTATATATAAAATTAGTAATTAAATTTTTATGCTAGTATATAATTTGAAGAAAATATATAGGTATGATGGTAAAAATATAAAAATAATATGAAAAGAAATATATGAAAAATATTTTTGAGTTTGAATTTGATGCATGTAAAATGGATTTGAGTTGAGAGTAAATAATTGGTGATGGCCTAACGCGAATAGCAGCCACAATCTGATCAGCCGTCATTCAACTCGGCTGCCTTTCCCCTCCTGTGGCAGGACATCAGCAATTAAAAATAATAAAAAGATATATATGTCTCTCTCAACCCGCCTCTCTCTCTTAATCTCGCCTCGCCATCTCTCTCTCTCTCAACCTACCTCAACAAGAACAAGCTCTTCTCGACGGCACCCCCCTGTCCAAGGCACCCCTTTTTTCCTCTCCTGCTCGGAAGGCATCCCTGGCACCGCCGTCTTCCTTCCGCCAGCGACGGACTGCTTAAACCCGTCATATCCACCGCCGGCGCCTCCCATTCAAGCGTAAAAGGGGAAGAAGTGGCGTAGCTAGGAACAGGAATCAGCCCTGCCTCAGTACTGCTCACATCATCTTCCAACTCTTTATACTACCTAATCACGTCGCCGACGGTTTATCCGGGCACCATCGCCGCCACCCTCTACCACCGATCCGGCGTATTCTCGTCGAACAAAGCGAGGGCATTCTCGAAGAGCTTGTTCTCGTCGGCGGTCCACCGCGTGCTCCTGCTCTCATCAAGCAGCCCGCTGCTAGAATTATTGGAGAAATAGGAGCTTGGTGATAAGATCTCCATATCCCACCTCGTCAAGTTCTCAAGATTTTTTATTTAGAGCATCACTTGAATAGAAGAAAGAAGGGTAGAGAGAGAGGAGTGCGAAAAGATCAGAGATGGGAAGGTTGAAAACTGGGATATCTTCTTTCATTTTTATTTTTATTTTTAAAAAAATTGGTGGTAAGTTCCATCCTAGAGGGGGTGCATTGCACACCCATCCTCTACGCATAATAGCATGTCTTTCTATTTTATTCGCATTTAATTAAATGTAATGAATAAATCAACCCAACCATGGTTAATCCGGATAGCCCACTCATCGAAACAATCTTGTGGTTTATCCACGAGTGCCGACAATCATTTTATCGTCGGCATCCCAAAGATATCGGCATTTCGGACATGTATCGGCATTTTACGATTTGAATTAATATCTTCATGGAGAAGCTATCATGATCTTGACATTCATTTATCGTCGATATCCCAAAACATGTATCGGCATTTCGGATATGTATCAAGATTTCGAGTTTGAATTAAATTTTGAATTATTAACAAGAAGCTTAATAAAAGTCCGCTAATGTTTACAATTATCTTAAACGCCTAAATTTATTATAATCGTGGATAAATAATTTATAAAATAATAATATTAAATTTTAAAAGAGCACTTTATAATAATTATATTAGATCTTGTTCAAAATTTTTATTAAAATAATAAATAATCCTTATTAATTTTCACCGACCACATAAAAATATTGTCGTCACTCCTTGTTAATTTTGAAATATTGAAATTTACCGTTGAGCCCTCACTATTTCGAGTCTTGCAAGGGGTAAATAAGTAAATTCTTAAGGAAATTCAAATAATTCCCTCGTTTACAGCTGCCTTCTTCTCATTTGGCCCACGTCACGGAGGAGGTGATCTATCGGACAGCGAGAGAGGCGAGAGGCGAGCACGAAGAAGAGAGAGAGAGCTGCGAGACGCCCAAACCCTAACACTGCGAGGCGCGAGCACAAGAGAGCACGTGAAGCGCGGTGTTGTTCCTATTTTCAACATTAACGATTTTTCCGCGCCTAAGTGAGCGAGAAATGCCTTCGTCTTCGTCCATCCCATTCCGTCGTCTTCTTCATCTTAGTCTTCGTCCATTGGGGTAGCCTTCGTATTCTTCGTCTTTGCAGAAAACCTAGGCAATGTCTGAAAATACCCAAATATGTTGTGCTATGTTCGATTTTCAGTCCATTGTTAATGGGTATGCCTCCATTTGTATGCTTGTTTGTTTATAAACTATTTTTCTCTACTTGTTGAAGATGCTTGTGCTTCACTAGATTAGAATTGTCGTTATTCCAAAAGAATTGCTCTGTTTGAATTACTTATACAAGGAGAAATATTGTGAGGTATAATATTATCATTTTCCAATGGTGTGCATTGTATTTGTATGTGTTCTAACTAATTTTCTTTAATATACACCTTAATAAAAAAAAATATAGCTTGATTTAGTTTCCCTCAAAACAGAATTCAAGTTCCATCTTCCAAACTACCTCAACCACCTGGATGAATCATGTGAATTAATCTCTCGTCCATATCACAGTTTCCCTTCATAATGTTGAGAATAGTTGAGACCATAACACTCAAAATGACAGAAGAAAAATAGCAAATGCTATTTGAATTGCAAAAATTCAATATAAAATATTCAATATATAAAAAAATTGGTATAATTCAAATTTAAGATATTTGATTAAATAAAGTTCGTTGTTTCACTAGAATAATCATCTTGGAAAGGATACTAAGGATGTCTCAAATGTCGACTTTTTGGGATCAAAGAGTTGGATTCTAACTTTATGTCACTAGAGAGTTGATAAAAGTCGGAAAGTGAAGTCAACTCCTACATAAAGAAATTAGCTTCTTTTCTTTTTAATGCGGGGGGCGTATAACTTTATAGTGTCGATCCGTTGATTCATCTTTGAATATTGGAAGAATACGACGAATGTAAATCGTTGATTCTTTAAACAAGAATACCGATCAGAATGAAACAAAACTTAAACTTTAATAATATTTCACCATCAAATCAAATGTCTAACAAGTCATATATAGGCTATTAATAAAAACCTAAATAAGAGATCTAATCCTATTATGAAACTAATATATCTTAAATAATTAAACAAAATCGTAACTTAAGGAATAAGAATAAAAGATACAAATGCCTCCGATTACGCTCGTTGACCCTCACGCCTCACCCTCTTGATATCGTTGTTACAGATTTTGTTTGTTCGTATCCTCCATTTTAGTGATAAAAGCAATTGATAGACATGTACTTATAAATGTGCTCTTTCATGACTCATGTTTATCGATGATGATCACTACTTGATTGAATTCTAATATCATGGTCTCTTTTGAGTCTAAATCGACCACCAACACTAGAGCATTAAAATTTTATTTCCTTTTTAGCCGTGTAGAAATTTAAGACTCCAAATGTACACGTGAAATTTTGGTTTTTTGCGATGATATATGATTTCGATTATATAACCTAATGTAAAGCAGTAATTAATGCTTAAGAGAGTATAGAATGAAGGAGGATGTTGATGAGAGAGGGTGAGAGTCGACCTGATAAAGTTGTAGCCATGGAAAGTTAACTAAGGCCTTTTAATTATGAAATCTCCAAACACTCCTTAACTATGAAGCTAAATACGGCTTGAGATCACTTGAGCTCATAGATCGATTGAGTGAATTGAATTATAATCGCTTGACCAACAAGTCTTGCTATTGGCATAATATTATGACCAGCCAACAAGTCCTTTATGATTTGTTTTTTACTTTTCTTTGGATTATAATGAGATTCTATACTGATGGGTTAAATGAGATATACGGTCACTAGTAGTTGAGCAACCTTCATCTTTTGTCTAACATGAGACATATTTCATTGAGAATTACAAGCTGGAAGCTTTGAATTTTAGAGATTTCATTGTGAAGGGAATTATGTAATAATAATAATAATAATAATAATAATAATAATAATAATAATAGTTGGTGGTTTTTTGATATTTCACTACAAAAATACAGCCGATCAGCGACGGATTCGCGACGGATAAAATGCGGGTTGTGAATCAGCGACAGATTAGCGACGTTCATAATGCGGGTCGTGAATCAGCGACGGATTGGCGACGGAATTTTTTTTGCGACGGATCAGCGACGGACCAGCGACGTATCATGGCGGGGAATTCTCGCGCGAAGTTTTAACGACGGCATTTCCGTCTCTATTCCGTCGTTAAATTTAACGACGGACACTATCCGTCGTTAAATTTAATTTTTTTTGTTATTTTTTAATTGAATTAACCAATTCGTAAGCTAAACCGTCGTTAAAAATCGGATTATTTCTAATTTTTTAATTTATTTTAACGACGGATACAATCCGTCGTTAATTTTAAATCGATTTTATTTATTCCCAATAATAATAGCGACGGAATGTCCGTCGTAAAATAGTCTCTAATTTAACGACGAATTCATTCCGTCGTTAATGTAAAATCTTTTTATTTTTATATTACGTACATTAATTAACGACGGATACGTGTCCATCGTTAAATTATTCCGTCGTTAAATCCATTATTCCGCCGTTAATCCGTCGTTCTGATATTTTAAATATAACGACGGACTATTCCGTCGCTAATCCGCCGCTAAAAGTTTAATAACGAGACGGATTTCTTCCCCAATTTCATATCGGATCCACGAAACCTCCCTCCCTACATTCCAACCCTAAACAAATGCTAGTTTTCTTCTAAAATTTTTCGTGTAAAATTTTACATAAAAATTTAGAAGAAAACTAGCGTTTGTTTAGGATTCAATATATTACACAAGAAAATTGCTTGCTCATCTTTGCACTTGACACATTGCACCGCTTGCTCATCATTTGCACTTGGTATGATTGATGCGTGTCGATTGGGTTGCTCCATTTGTGATGCGTAGTAGTGATTTGCCATGTTTGATCTTGCATTGTTTCTCGTTGAAGTACTCCCACATTACAATGACCAAGTTTTACCGGTGAGTAAGAAAAGCAAGTTGTGACAAGATTATATTAAAGTCGATTTTGATTAGATTATATTACATTTTAAGTGATCCATTTGTAATTTTACATTGAAATATAAAGCCAACACCATATGTTTTCAATACTTGACTATTTTCGCGCCGTACACACACTTATCAAAGGATAGACGAGAAGAGAGCAGAAGCATCGAGAGATAATCAGGGGCTGTGTTACTGAAATTGCTCGAAATCATAAAAGATGAATACTTATTCTCTTCCACAGGTATTGCTTTCATTTTTTGCTCATTTTTTGTGTGTTTTCGAAGTTGCTTGGTATTAGTATGTTGTCTGCCATTAACATACCAGCCACGAACATTTGAAATCTGCAATATCTGTTCCAATCTGAAATCTAGCACACGATGAATTAATAGGCGCAATTAATTAGGCTGTTCTTTGTTATTACAACAAGGACTACATACACAGGGGAAAGATAGTGCAGGAGCTACCTTCCAAATCTTTTCATGCTCACCAAAGCAATCTAAATATTCATCCTGTACTTGAAAGTATATTCTCATACTAATAAGCACATCTTTTACCGCTCGATGTTTCTCCAGGTCCTCACCAGCCATGATCAATGCACAAGCAACCTGTTAAAAGTTTCAGATACCTTTAGTTGAAACATTGAATTTTCTTTACAAATCAAAATAAGTGTAAATAAGGAGGTAAAATGAGTAGTAGGTTGTCTTGTACTGAACAATGCGGCGATGACTGCAATAAATAAAACTACTGCATAATTTTAGGAAACAAATGGGACTAGAAATGACAAGGCAGTATATTGGATACAACATATAATCGTTACTAATAAAATAGAGCACATAAGAATTGATGAAATAGTAGAGCTCATGACAAAAAAAGAGCAATCTTTTCAAAATGCAATAGAAAGGTAAGATAACAACTTGTAGGCTTTGGGATTATTGTAGGTGGTTGATAAAGTGCCCAACATATAATGATAATCGACACTTAGTAACTTGTGAAGCAGGATCAACATGTATTTCTTGAGTTCAGTTTACTAGGATGGATTACATGCGACAGGGCCCAAGGCTACAACTATAATTGCTACTTTGCTAATACTCGATAATATTATCCTACATTGCCTTGTTACTATACTTAACATTTAAGCGGAAACTCCACCACAAATCCACGGAGTTCGTTTTGAGTTCTAGTGACGGAGAATCGGTGGGAGAAGCGAAAACTCTACCATCGAAATTCAAATGTATTGTCCTTATATTAAAGTCTTTTATTACAGTAGGCATGTAATCTAGGGAACCATAAGCAAAAATATTTTATTTTAATATCACTTTTATTATTTTCCGCAATTTAACTAGGAGATCACCCTCCTACTTCAGAATAGAAAATAAATATGTATACGTGCAGATGTGTTTCTATTGAATCTTCTGTCAACAAAAACTGATAATTACTACAAGGTCATGTACAATTCGGTATGGGGGGGTACACGATTATGAAAATATCTGTTTTGCTAACAAAATTATCACTCTTAAATAAAGACCCAAAAAGTCTATATCTGCTTTAGTTTATTCTGGATTTATTTTTGAAAGAAAAACTGCCAAAAGCATTCAGCAAAAGATATTAATGTAAGCTTTTTGCAATGTCATTCATGTCTTTGGGGCCTTCTACAAGGAAATAGCAGTTGTACATTCATAATTCAGTTTTCATCGACTGGTAATACATTTATATTGTTTTGGTGCTTAATGGTCAGAAAAATGAGGTGCAATATTATGGAAGCTTTAAGAATCTACAACTCAATGCCCCCAAAAGGATTCAAATATTTTCATATGAAATTTTCACATTAGAATAAGCTTAGAAAGCAAGACAACTACGAAAATAAAAGAAAAGTGGTATTCGACTCTCATTGTCAATCTCCTTGTCGATAAAACAACTAAGAAAAACATTATCGCATTACTAAGATGACGGTCCATGGTGATGTTTATTATCTCCATCTCACAAGTGTGTATCCGGTAAATTTATACTCGAGATAACATAATGATGTTGTATTAGACTATTGGCGTGTTATGTTGTATTAGACTATTAGTGTATTATGGAACTACAAATGGAAATAAGAATTCATAAGATTAAGACCATAAAATTGAACTTTGGCACAACCCAATAGCAATTCTTGATCTAATTTTTTCAATAACTTCCACAAAACCCGGCATGAACTTATTTGTCCATTATGTGACTCCATAACTTATAAAAGTAAGGAGAGCAAGATCACGAATTTGACAACAAAATCTTCATTTCATTTTCCTACTTATCATTAGTGCATCCTTTGCGACCGTAGTGAATAATCAAAGTGCTTTAGTGACCACATATTAGTCGATAGCTATTCCTACTTCCAACCAACTAATCTATAGCTTTAATTAAACAATTAATCCATATCCATCTATAATCCTACGAATATCAACAAGTTGTGTGGATTTATAAATTTATTTAACACTCGTATTACATTTTATTTTTATTTTGAAGATATAATTATGTGATCTGTTTTGATAGACATGTACTTATAAATGTGCTATGTCATGACTCGTATTTTCTGACGACAGATCACTACTTGATTGAATTCTAATATCATGGTCTCTTTTGAGCCTAAATCGACTAATATGTTCGAGCATTAAAATTTTATTTCCTTTTCGATGCGGTAATGTACTTGGTTTCTTTGCGATGATATATGATTTCGATTATATAACCTAATGTAAACGGTAATTAATGCTTAAGAGAGTATAGAATGAAGGAGGATGTTGATGAAAGAGGGTGGGAGTCAACACAGTAAAGTTGTAGCCATGGAAAGTTAACTAAGGCCTTTTAATTATGAAATCTCCTAACACTCCTTAACTATGAAGCTAAATACGGGTTGAGATCATCTTGAGCTCATAGATCGATTGAGCTGAATTGAATTAAAATTCTACCCAGCATTTGAGTGTGTACGGTCAACATTTGAGTAGTGAGTCCGTACGTGATTGTGTGTAAATATACTGTGTATTATACATGGTGACTATCATATAAAACATTATATTCGTAGACGTTTTGTCCTTTAATTGATTTGCAAAGTATACTACAAAATCTTTGATTAAGATTTATATGAAATTCATAAAATACTAGCTAGGATGGTGAATATTGAATCTTGACATTCTTATCTACTTGTCTTGAGCAAGGATGGATGTGTTGTGTTGTGTCATAGATTCATAGATAACATATATATTTTTCGTTCATGATAGTCGATATTTATAATTTGGATAATCTTAAGATTTTTAATGATCTTTCTTTGAGATTAAAGTTTTGGAAGATATGAAATAGATTTTATAAAACTTTTATAAGTTTTGTCGAAAGACAAATTATTTATCAATATCAATTCGAATCCCGGGTCTTAAAAAGGTGAAAACCATCTATTCAAAACTTGAATGATTGAAATTATCAATCTAAGATTAAAAAACTCACGTATTTGGATTCATCTTTAATTATTTAAATATGATGTGTCAATGAAAATTCCCACTGAATCATCTATTAGTAACATATCATAATTTTTAAGATTTCTGTACTCACAGAGGCAATGAGTATTTTGACAAATCTTTTTTGATATTCCATTGTTTTCTCAGTGAACCAGTCCAACATTACAATGACCAAGTCTTCGAAAGTGAGTAAGAAGGCAAGCTGTGACAAGATTAGATATGGTTGGTTGCTTTTGACCTAGTTAGATTTTCCTTTGCCGGATGTAATTTTGTATTCTTATGCATACAATAATCTCTTTTATAATAGGTGCGCATGTATCGCAACGATGTCAGCCTGTCTCATATATATCGACCATACGTACTTTATTGGATGCGGAAAACCGATTAAGTTTAGAAAGTCTTCTTTTGGTGCTTTCACGAATATATCGGATATGCGCTTCCAGGACAACTCATGTATAAACTTCACGCGCCCTCAATCCGGACTCGCTCCAAGAAGAAGAATGACCTTCAATTTTAATGATGTGGAGGTTGGTGGGTCCTCGTGAATTTTTTGATAACCGGTTTATCGTTTGGCGATGGGATGAACCTCAAACCACTTGACCTCAAAGACAAATTTTTAATGGACGCAAAATTTTATTTTCGAGATATTTATCGAGGTTTTCAAGACCCTTTGTGAAGTGTTGGAGGGAAGGCGGCGATGCATTGAAGTTTGCATTGCTCGTTGTTTTGTATGGGATTCTTTGATTAGACATCAAACCAATAAGAGAATCGAGGACTCGGCGATGCCATTAGTCGATGACCTAGATAGGTTTAATCGTTATCCTTGGGGCTTGGTAGCGTCGAGTTCCTCGTCGCGATGGCTCACAATGCTAGGTCTCACATAGCAAACAAAGAGTATTGGTGAAGTTGTGAGCTTTGATGTGCAAGGCTTTTCATTTGCTATGCAAGTGTTTGCATCGAGGTGCATGAAAAGGTTGCATATCATTGTGGAACCTCGAGATGAATATTTGGATTATGCGCCTAGGATATTACGATGGGCTGCGGTCGAGGCTTTTCGATTGCGCAACATTGATCCGTACTTCACGCCATGTTTTGCATTCCATGTGGTAAGTATGAAAACTTTAAATTAAATTTGCATTTTTGTATATCTTGATCCTTATCTTGATATCTTGATCCTTAATTTTTTGTATATCTTGATCCTTATAATGTATATCTTGATCCTTATATCGATATCATTCGCAAAATTTGCATTTTTGTATATCTTGATCCTTAAATTTTCCGTACTTCACGCCATGTTTTGCATTCCATTTTTGCATTCCATGTGATATCTTCGTCCTTATCTTGATTTTTCTTTGAAATCTATTGTTGTCGACCCTACGAGAGATCATTAGTCGAAATGAGCGGACTATCTATTGATTTTCAAAGCGGAGTGCCCGTGGGCGTACTCCTCAAGCAAGTGAAGACTACCGTCGGAACTTTGAAGAGGAAGAGACCGCAAGTGGTGAGGCAGCAGACACTCTTGTTGGTCGAGATCGCCGGCGAGGAGAAGGCGAGAAAAGCTCCGTGTTTGCGAGAGGAGGATTTGTGCGAGCAAGCCGATGATCTAGGCGAGGCGGCGATGAACAAGTCTGTACAAGAACCTCAAGACCAGGGCGTTCCATGTTCGTCTATCCATAGAAGTTCAACACGGCGTCCGAAAAAATCGAGAGCGTGCTAAAGAAAAAGCTCCTTTCAAGATTTTGACCCTAACCGTTGGCTACGAAATCATAGATGGATGAGGTAATACAATTCATACACCAACTTTAACTATGTGATCAATTTGAAATATATTTTTCATGTAATCGACACATGATTTCTTAATTAGGTGATATCTATATACGTGATATTACATTGAGGATTACAATGTTGGATAAAATCGAACAAGAAATGTTGAAGGTGAAAGTACAAGAGCGGACTCTCGAGCCGATCGATACACATGATCCTCTATTGAGTGCAATATGTCGATCGGCGACCATATCGCAGACAACACAAAAATTCCTTTGACTTATCCGAGTATGTCGACGAGGACCATCAGTAGATAACATGTTATTGACGATCGAAATGGATATACCAACAAGTGATTGTATAGATATTTGTCCACAAGCAGTTAGCGATCGAGAAAGAAGAAGGATAGTGAAGTAGGTGATTCGATATCGAGTTTATTGGAAAATCTTCTTCAAAAGAAACGTTTCGGAGGCGGTGGCTAGAACTACCCGTAGCATGGTTAAAAGTGTTTACAACCACTTACACGCCACACGGCAGTTAGTTCTAAATGTAAAGATTGACTGAGGCGAAAACTTCCACCCAAACCTTTGGTGCATGGTGATGTTTACGGGCGTATCATCTCGCCTTATAAAAGCGATTGGATCGAGAAGTTTGAAGGTTGGTACCAAGCGAATCGGATAAATCAAGTATGTTGTGCTATCCGGTTTACAATGTAGTTATATAAAATTTTCTTGTGTATAACGTATTGTTAGTTTAGTTCTCTTAATTATAGCTCCACGCTTTAATTGGGTTTGCCCTATTTGGGGAAAAGCCACGCCACTTGGTTTGGCGAAATCGGAATGACAATGGTTGGTTGATGGGAGGTATTTGACATTTTCCTAAATGATTCGTATGCTTTCTTCATGAGCATTTGTTGAAATACTATTATTCTTAAATACATTTGTTCGTTTTAATTGACACATTGATGCGTAGGTTGATTGCATATTTCCGTTATTTGGATAACCCCACGAATATGTACCGAATTGGACGGTGGTGGAAGCGGCGAGGATGGGTAAGAACCGTCGTTATCTGTTCCTAACATGTTAAATTATGAGTTTGCGACAATAAATAATTAACTTCATTATATTGATCAATTTTGTAGAATGCCATGTGTTACGAGATGCATGGTGTCCTTCATGTAATTGAAACCATATGTCAGCGGTTCGTGGCCATATCAACTAAGCATGCCGTGGTCTAAAGGCGATTTGGTGGTCGGAATTGCCCTATAAGCGAGAACCATTGGGTTTGTTATGAGATCGTGATTGAGGCCCAAGCGTAATCGTCTACGACTCTCTCCAAGTCAGGGATCACTTGGGCGAAGACTTCATTCATAAATGTCTGAAGAATTTATCATGGATTTGCCGGATTGCGATATTTGGAAAATCGGTCTCTACTAGTAAGTTGAAAGATGTGTGGAATTTGACGATTTATAGAGATCCACCTCGGCAAGGAAATACTTGGAATTGCGGCATCATGGCGTTGAAGTACATGGAGTGTTTGATTCTGGTCACCTTATCAATTCTACGATCAATATGCTCGATTTTCATAAGTCGTTTTGTGGTCAACTTTACCGTTTCGCCATTGAAGAACAATCTATTTGAAGGTTGCCATCATCCATCTTCGTTTATACAGGTCATTCTTGTGCTTTCTAACATTTTTTGTTCTCTGGACAACATATCCAATTATTTCATCCTACTATTAATTATTTACAATTTGTTTGTTGAATGAAGGATTGTAATGATTAGTCAACTTAGGGCCCGTTCGGTTGATTAGATAGAAGCTCATATATAGTTAAGTCCATGTTTGGATAACAAGATAACAAATGATAAACAATTCTAGTTTGTAGGACGGGTGGCTAATCTCAGGTTTCCATTCGGATCCAACACGATTAATTTTAATTTCTACATCCTTTTGTTTGTAATGAGTTGTTTAAAATTTGTTTATTTATTTGTTTGTTTTGTATTTCAAGATGGGAGTGCCCTCGACATGTTAGAAAATTCCTTGTTTTATGCATTTAGGGCTTGTTTACTTCTAAGGATTAGGCTAGATGAATAAAGTTAAACCAAACCTAATCGATGTTTACTGAAGGATTAAAAATATGGGATAACCCAGGCCCTTGATTATTTTTAACATTTGCTATATTTTCACTAACTTTAATCCTGCTTTGAAATAGGTGGGATGAGATATATGAGAGAAGGGATTTTTATGAAATGACCAATATACCCTTTATTTTGTCCTGCATCTATGCCCAACACTTTTCACGGTGAAATAGAATGTATACAACAAAAGTGAAAGAAGGGTTCCACAGAGGAGCTCGGCGCCTAACACTCTCCAAATCGCATAGCTCCCGGAACTTGACGGTAGCGAAATGGAGTAAACTTGCAATTCGACGGCGGCTGAAAAGTAAGTAAACTCGATGGAAAAACTTTTCATTGTTTTTGTGTATGAACCATTTGTTTTTCGAATCTATCTAAGCGCCATCTTCATTTCGCCGTATGTGTTCACGAAAATAGAATGATGGTAATATTTACAACAGATCTGTAAACCATTGTTCTGTTGGAATTATTTTTCTTAGTTTTGTATCTCATAGGATATCTGCATCTCTGTGAATATTTAGTTCAACTACTTTGGGTTCTTCTTATACTTTGGGTTCTTCTTATATGTAGATTATTGAATATTTAGTTCAACTACTTTGGAATTATTTTTCTTAGTTTTCTTAACACTTGTATTGACAACTTGAGGATGAGTAGGGATGCATTTCTATGTTTATGTTATCTCCTTGAACATTCGGGTGGCTTACCGGCTGGTCGGATTGCTAGTGTATATGAACAAGTAGCAATGTTTCTAGCCATACTTGGGCACCACCTCATATAAACTCTAAAATTCATGTTTGGAAAAAGTGTTACGGTGAGTCTATATCAAATGCTTGGCGTTCGGGTTTTGGTTGGAATGATGAAACTAAAATGATTAGTGTTGACAAAGAAGATATTTGGAAAGAGTATCTTAAGTTATTTATATTGTATATTTTATGTTAGAGCGTGCTATCATTTTTATATAGATTAATCGGTTTTTATTTGTTTTGCATGTGGAATTGCGGTGATCCATCCGCACGAGCTATGAGGTATAAAGTTGGCCACATTATCACCATTGGTGTGAGATTTTTGATAAGGATAGAGGCGGTTGGGGAGGCATTTGAAGATTTCAACACTTCGACAAAGACCAATTGAATTTGAATGATTATGAATTTGAAGAAAATACAAATGATGGTATTTTGGTGAAGAAAATGACATATCATGAGGATTTATTTTTATTTCATGAGGATTTATTTTAGAGATATAGTCGTATATATGTGCGAATTGATGCGCTTATTTTATATTTGTCGAATCGTGACGTGTAGAGCTCATGAAATCAATAAGGAATTTACAAGTTATTTTCCTTGGTTCGTATTTCTTGTTTTTTTGGAAATGTGATTACTTCCAAAATGAGCTAGCAATTGGTGTTCTAAGAGTTTAATGTGAATATGTTATATATTTTCGTGAACTTATTGCACCTTCTAAAGCCACTTTCGTGAATAATTGATTTCTTCCATAATCAAAGAACACTATTAAGATTTTATTTTCACGAGTTGTGTAGTGTAATAAAATTACTTACTAAAATAAATTAGAATAATTTATTAAGAATGCATCGATAATAAATAATAATATCGTTTTGAACAACTATCGACCATAAAAATAACTAGTCGAGTTCATGTAATACAACAGGCGTTTATCCACAAAGATGAAGATATGGAGATTGAAATTAATCTTCAAAATTTAAGGCCAAATAAATTTGTGCGGAAAAATCCATTCCTCAAAATAACATTTAATTGTACAAACAATAACCATTGACTCGTAATAGATTAGGAAAAAATATCAATGTTTTGTGGGATAAGAATATGTTTATCACCGTATCAATTTATATATATTAAACAATTGACATATTTTGGAGTTATCTTTTAAATTAGTATATTTAATAAATCGATATTACTGATATATATACGCTAAATGACAACATAGTGTTTTAATAAAATACGTCGGCAACTACCGATGCTCGTGTGCCGAGCACATGAGAAATATGTCGACAATTAATATATGCTACATTCCATATTTACATGAGTGATTATCAAAATGTATGCAGTGCCATTTAGTCCTCAATATGTATATATACGTACGAATCGTTCGACTTGTAAAAACCACGGTGATGTCCAAGTAATTGTATACATCATATTGATTTGGACCTTTTATTTTATTTCCGCCCTAAACAAGAAGAGAAGAAACCTGAGGAGAATCGGAGATCACGAAGGTGGGTTTATGCAATTTTGCTCGAAATCACGGAATAGATATCATCGTTCACCTCAAATGCGAAATCGATGCAGTGCGAGCTATGTCTTCACACACTCATTAACAACGTTTATCACTATTTCGTGTGAGTAACGTGTATCACAATTTCAGAAAATGCTTGAAATTTTGCGTGCCTCTTCTACATGAAAAATCTATACATTTGCTTGTATGAACCATGTTCTTGGACTCGTTGCCTCCTTGGACTCGTTGTTTGTTCTTGGACTCGTAGTTTGTTCTTCATAATGCTGAAATCTGTTCTTTATCTTCTTAAGCCTTGACTATGGTGTTCGATTTGAATGTGTCGGTGGGAGATGAAGAATCAATTTATTATAATGAGTTATTAAATGACGAATATATACAATGGGCCCACGATAACGAAGTGAATGAAGATGATTTAAATGAAGAACCACCGGTGCTTGGCGCCCGATTGATAATGATGATTTAAATGAAGAACCCCGATGCTTGCCCCGATTGATAATGATGATTTAAATGAAGACCATGATGATTACGTGCATTCTATATCGAGGAACGAGACAGTCCCTTGATGGTTCTAGTAATGTTACATACATATCAAGGCTATTGAGATAAGATTGATGCACGTGTGCTGGTGAATGATTTGGATCAAGCTTATCTTTTATATTGTGAGTATGCTGCGGCTAAATGGGTTTAGTGTTAGGAAAGGAACTCAAGATTATTTCATGAAATCGATGTGGTGCAAATGAAAGAATATCTATGCTCGTGTCGTGGGGTGAGTTCGGACAGCGTCTAAAGGGAGATTGGTTGTTTACAAGAAGCAAGACAATAGGACTAGCGTAAAGCAAAATTAAGGGTTGCTCGTGCTAGAGATGGCCTTGGAAAGTATCAAAATTTTATATAGAGCACAATCACGAGTTAGCACAAAATGATCAAGCGTATTTGCTTGATTCATTTCATGATCTTTCTCGTTCTAAGAAGGATCTTGGAAGCTTTGAATCTTTGGCGGCATACCAATAAGCCGTGCATGTCGATTCATGGAGAATCAATCGGAGGCCACGCAAATAACGGCTTTATTAGGAAAGATGCATATCATCGTATGGATAATGTGAGGAGGAAATCGAAGTTGGATGATGCGGATTCAAGTGCTCTGTTGCAACATTTCATTGACAATCGAACAAGGGCCGTTTTTCTTGGAACATGATGAAGGATGATGAAGGAAGGCTTATGAATTTCTTTTATCGGGATTCGCGAAGTGCCGTTGATTATGAATACTTTGGGGACATTATTACTTTTGACCTGACATCTGAGGCGAACAAGTATGACGATATGTGCTCCATTTGTTGGTATCAATCACCATGAAGAGCTGCATGTTTGGTATGGCCTTTCTCGGATGAAACAACGTCGACTTTTGAATGGTTGTTCTCAACATTCAAAAGAGTCTATCTGAGGAAAGAACCGAATTATATTCTCGGATCAATGCCAAGCAATGATGAATGCTATTGATTCTCGATTCGAAGGAGCAGACATAAATGCATGCTAGTGGCATATTAATCGAGAATGCACCATCTCATTTTGGTAATTTGAATGGAAATAATGAGTTCAGAGGCGTAGCATCATTGCATGAATGGGTGTGAGTGAACAAGAGTTTGAGCGAGTTGACAAGCATGATTGAACACTATCGTTTGGGTGATCATCGATGGTTTAGCGGCATGTACAAATTACATAAAAGGTGATGCCGTCTTCACGATGATATATTTTGTGGTGGGCGCATGCGACTTCTCGTAGTGAAGTCACTAATAAGATCTTGAAGGATTTATGTGCGCTAGTGGTTCTTTGTATGATTTTGTCTTGAAATACGAACAAATTATTATGGATTGCCGTGTAAAGGAGCTTGCGAGACGATACTTTATGTATTGGAATGTACAGTCGGTATGTGCAACACAATCCTTTGTTGATGCATCTTGCAAAGTTCTTTCTGCGTAACGTCTTCCACTCTTATGAGTGCGAGGCCTCTCGTTCGATAAATGTGAGTATAATTGAGAATCCTTCCAGACGATCTAGCCGAAGAGATGAAGTTTATTGTGAACTACCACCTCGACTACGTGCGAGGTGTGTCGCGATCAATCGGAGTTCAAAGTAGGCTGCGTGCGTGTCGATTATGGGAAATCTTGGAATTTTGTGCCATCATATCTTGAGGATATATTACCGTCTTAATATATATGTGATTCCGAAACACTCCTCTTCTGCGGTTGTCGAGGGTTGCGAAAAAGCGAATGAGACATAATTTTGTAATTCACAATTCAACCCTAGTGGATCCAGCGATCGGTGGACGTTGCATTCAATAACCATATAATCGTGGGATGTATGAGATTCTCCAAGATGGTAGGATGGATAGTAGTTGTCATGAGCGATTATGGATCGGATTGAGTCTCGAGAAGAAATCTATTGTAAGATGGGAGTTCTTTGAAGAAAGCGAAATGAAAATCGAGAGAGCAACGTCGTCGACATCGAAGTTCAAACAATGCGTGATCCTCCTTACCTCTACGACAAAGACATACCAACACTCGTATTAGTCGACATTGGGAAAATCTAAAATCCGAGGAAGGCGAAGGACTAATCACATAGGTGCAAAGCATAATCACTTAACCGTAATGTAGTGATGATTTATTTTACTTATTGTTTTATATTGAAATCTTGGTATATTTATTATCATTAACCTTTTCTATCGTTAAATTATATGAGTTGAGTTTTTAATTTTCCATTTGCGAGGCGGATAACCAACATACAAACACGTCCACAACATCAACAACATACCGTGTGTTACGTGCAAATCGTCCAGGAAATCACGAGGAAGTAAGTTGTACTTAAGGGTAACGCTTATCATTTTGCTTGTATCATTTTCTTGGAAATATGATAGTTCTTATATACAATGGAAAATATACACATATTTAACAAGTTAAGTGGGCGTCTTTTGTAGGGACTTTTGATCACGAAATATATTTTCTCCACTGATAGATGAGAAGTGGGACTTTCTGGCGTAGCGTCTTTGATGCATTCTCATTCTCATTGGAACAACGCCGACGATCTATGACTTTGGGACTTTTTGATGGCATGTTGTTATAATTTCTAGTATCTAAGTTATTTTGTATTATGATGGCGTAATGTATATATTGGTTGAGATGACTCACAATATGGAATGGAACACTAATATTATACTTGCGATATTTTGGTGCAATCTTGGTATGGTTTATGTGAATATATTTTGATCTGAATGGTATTTTAGAGTCTATGTAAGGAAAAGTATTTGGTATGGTATTATATCTTTTAGCTATTATATTGTGCACGACAAATTTCGTTGTCTACACGAAATTATAATGAACTCCTCAATCACCTCTATTATAAATTAAACAAAATTGAATTCTCACGGGTAACTTAAGAGAACACCTTCTATATAATTGGCTCGAAGCCCTCACGTGAAATCGATCGGCATTAACCCCCCCAAGACCTCCAACAAAGCTAACTCTTAAACTTATCTCTCGTCGTCGTGTATCTCTTACAAAATATCGGCGACCACCAGCGACGTCAATGGTACAATAGTTTACGGAAGCGGAGATGGAATACAAGTTATGAAGCTGGCTTAACTATTGCGATTTGGTAGCACAGGATGGGCTAGCGTAACCTAACGAGATGATATTTTACGTGAAGTCGCCGATAAAGTTAACGAGGAATTTCGAGTGATCTTGGATATCATTTCTATATCTGCAAAATCAAAGAACTTCACCGTGATTTGCTCGATTTTGTCGACTTCTTCACGATCCCGTCGAGTGGGATGTGTTGCGTAACAAGATCTCAATGTGTCGATGCAAGTTTGAAAATGTCTGGTAAAGTTTTCACCGATGTATCTCCAAAACTATTGCATTTTTAATATGGTGGGTGAGACATAAACAACTAACGATTTTTCTTTTATTGTGCTCCCATCGTTAGGTTGATCCATTGATGGAGGCATCAAAGAACACGGTGATCCTTTGTTCTTTCATCTTGAGGAATATATCTCATAGATGAATGAAGCTTGTCGAAGTCGTTTGCTTGTATGTTCTTTGAATTAATGATAAAGTATTTAGTTTTTGTTTTAAATTTGTCGATTGCACTATAGGTATTTATCTCGTCGGTTTGTCGATATACATTTATATTATGTATGGAATTTATGGTAATTTCTATTTTATGTTGGACATATATCTTCATCACTATTTCAGTTTATGCACCGCAAGTTTGTGCTCGACAAACACTCACTCGGGTTTATATGACAAAATGCCGATAGACTTTGATGATAAGAATGCTTCATCTTAAACAATTGACCACCGTTCTATGAAAATTTCATTGGCGGTGGATTGATTTCGATAAAGCGTATTGTTTGGTATGATTTTGTGATGATTCTTGGTATTGTTTTACGTGTCATTTCTATGGTTTATCCTATTTATGTCGTTGGTTTGATTAATGTTTATTGATTCGGACTTACCGTTCGTCTCGATGTTTTGTAGGAAAACGGCAGAAAATAGGATGAATTGGATCTGCAAGGATCAAATATAATTGAAGAGCATCTCGACGAGAGTTCATAGGCGGCGGATCGTCATCGGAGTTCGAGCGAAGAGAAGCGGGTCGAGCGACCAAAGTCGCGCCACGGCACCCGTCGCACGCCGCGCACTGCGCGCCCGCCAGCGCGCCCGCGCTCACGCCCGCCCAGCGCTTCGCTCCAGCGCGTTCGTAATATTCCTCCGGCGCTCAGCGAGCGGCGCTCGCCTTCCGTACCTCGCCGCGCGATATCTGCCTCAATGACTCGTTTTCCACAAGTGGATACGTGTTCACTATTGGAGGTGGTACATGTCTTGGAAGTCCAAACAGTCTTGTATATGCGAGTCTACCATGGAATCTGAGTTCATAGCTTTAGATAAGAGTGAAGAAGCCGAATGGCTTAGAAATTTCCTCAGGATATTCCATGTGGTGAGTCCGTGCCTTGATGTTGATTCACTGTGATAGTCAATCGCAATAGGAAGGGCACAAAATATATATTACGGTGAACATCCGACATATTATCGCGACCAATACCGTGAGACATTTGATCACAGTGGGGTTATCACTATGATTATGTAAAATCATAGATAATCTATGGATCCGTGAAGCTAATCGAGATCAAATGTTTAACTGTTAGAGAATGGTTAAATCCACATCAAGGATGATTATAGCGAAACCCAACCATGATGATTGGATTGTCCGAGAACATGGTTGAAAGGACAACGAAGTTATAAAAATACGTGGATAAACACTCGAACATGATTCTGCGAGGCAGTGAGTGTTTGTAAGTGCGCAAGTGGTGAGGTTAAGTTTTTAACTTTAATGACTCTGGATCGCCGAGGAGGTGAGTATATGAAATACTTGGTTGTAATAGTCACCTATGCAAGTGTGAAGTGGGCCGCTTCAAGTGGTACACTTGTGAATCGAAGTGTTCGAGGCCATATGGACACAAAGCGTAAACGGATGGAAATTGAGATGATATTGTGTCGATATTGCCGGTATACACCGGAGGACTAGTTCAGGTGAAATAACCACTATGCAGCGGTATACTCAATTTCGACTATGGAAGGTTAGTAAAGCTACCTTTCAAATGCAATATCGTCTCTTGAGGGTGAACTGTCGTTTTGCATTTATATGGCATTTCCACTCATGTGGGGGATTGTTGGAAGTTAATGGGTTGTGAGTGGAAATTGCTTAATGAGGTTCATGGCGCTTTGACCTTTCATTTCCAACTCTTGATGTTAAGAGTTAATGGAATATTGATGTTTGTCATCAATTGTGACCTTAGAAATCCCTCATTGGGCTTATATAGTGCATCTTACAGAGTTAGAAGAATAAGCAAAACATTCTATCTCTCTAGCTAACAAGCATTCTACTTATTCTTAGCTCATAGTTCTTAGTCTTGAGTTCGGTTCGTCTCCGTCCGGTTCTGGGGGCTCGACTTGTTTGTGGTGCTCTACGATCGGGGCAAAGTCGTTACCTTTGAGGACGAGCCGCCAATCGTGAGCACTACAAGGTTTCTCGTGCTTGAGGCGGAAGTTGACTTGGGCGACTTTATTGATAAGTTCTTGTTATCTTGACATCATTTGTAATAGTTATTATTAATCTTTCATTGTAATTTTGCCGATATTGTAACATATTCATTACATAAGCTCTTAAACATCTTATAAGTTCTTAAATATCTTATATTGTTTTAAAGCTATAAACTCAACAACACCTCTTAATCTCACGTAATAGTCATAAAATCGTATATCATAAAATGCATCGTCGGTTTCGAGGTCGTGTAGCCATCACTTTGACGGGAAGAGAGAGACGCGGTCTTGGCGGAGAGGCGTCGATGAAGGTAGAGTGGTGGAGGCGGCGCGTGTGTATCAATGTCGTGTGTTGTGTAAGTAATGTATGGGGGTAGGGCGGGATGGGTTTAGGGATTTCTTTTAATATTAAATTAATTTCATTAAGGGTAAGTGTGATCGGAACACAATAAATAATTGGAATTTCATGTTTCTTTTAATTGTGGATATATTTTCTTTCTATTTCAGTAATTTACTTTTCTATATTAATTACCTCTATATTTTATATATATATCTTTTTTATCTAACACATATTTATATTATTTTGGTACTAGATATCTACAGATTATATCAAATTGTGATTTATAGTATATTTTCATATCAGTTAATTTAATAGTTTAAAAGAACCAAGTAATTTGAATTTGATTTACCAAAATAATAATAATAATAATAATAATAATAATAATAGTTGTTATTATTATAGTTAATTGAAATTAGTTAGCCTTACTATTATATTTAATCTAGTTGTCAAACTATTTCCTAAACATGAGAAGGCATAATTATTAAATATAGTTAAATATGAAAATATTAACCATACATTTACTTTACTCTGAAAGGGTATAACTAATTTTTCCTATTCCACATTTATGAGAATGCAGATTCATGTCGGATATCTTTTCATCATATTAATCATTTTGTAAAGAGTTGAAATATGAAGAGTTTGAAATGGGATACCTTGAATTTGAATCGAAAAGCAAAAGGTTCGAGAATTTACTTCGATCAGGAAATGAAAAATACACAGCAAAATCAATATTGCTTTTCTCTCTTCTTCTTAGTTGAAACATATGCTAATACAGTTCTCCCCCTAATCATATGCAAGGATTATATGAATCTAAAAGAATTAAAAATCATAACCTTATAGTCACAAACTAAGTATAATGTAAGATTGGATGAGAATGAAGACATTTATAAATCTTGAATAGAAAGAGTGACGGATCCATCCCATCCATAAACGTACATGGAAACCTACAGACCCCCATTGCTGTAATGTAATAACAACCATTACATTACATTCGTAGAGAGAGGAGAGAGTATCACATGGCCGCTCATGTATATTGTCCTCTGACCACTTCCTAATAATGAACATATATTTCAGCAATCTATCCTCACTCTTCGACTCCCTCACACTCACAAAACCAACCAATCTATGATAAATATGCAGTACATAAACGTCTAGAGAGAGAGCAGCCATAATTAAAATCCCAGTCTTGCTCAAAGATGAAAGCCGAGAAGGACTACCCCTTCTCGCTATCTTTACTCTTCTTCCTCCTATCTCTCTCATCTCCGCCGCCGACACCCTCGCCTCGACTCCCATCCTCCTCTCCTTCAAACACTCACTCCCCGACCGACCAACTCCTAAGGAAGCCCACAATTTCCCATGCAATTTCAGCGTCTCCTGCAAATACTCCAGAGTTTCCTCAATCAACCTCTCCAATCACCATCTCCACATACATTTCTCCCAAGTCGCAAAATTTCTCATCTCCTCAAAATCTAGAATCACTCGTGCTCAAAATGCTAACATCTCCGGCGCAATATCAAATTCTCGTGTCCCACTTTCTTCTCTCTAGATCTAGCCGAAAACGCCATTTCAGGCCCTATTCTGATGTTTCAACGCTCAGACTCTGCCCCAGTTTGGTTTTCCTCAATCTCTCTGGAATTCAATGAACCCTTTTGATGAACAAGCGGTTTCACTCCCAGGGCTAACGTCGCTACAATTCTCGATCTTTCTTACAACAAAATCTCAGGCGAAAACGGTTTCATGGATTTTGTCGGACGAGTTTCTGAGCTTCAGCACTTGTCTTTGAATGGCAACAATTTCTCCACCAGATTTCCGTTTTAAGCGACTGCTCCAGTTTGAAGCATTTAGACTTATCTTCCAACAAATTCTTTGGCGATGTCGAAACCTCATTTTCCGCATGTAAACTAGATTTCTTAATCTCACCAATAATCAGTTCACAGGTGCAGCTCCTAACCCAATCGGCAGCTTGCAGTTTGTCTACCTCAAACAGAATCATTTCCATGGCGTCTTCCCGCTCACTTCGTCTGGTTCTTGCTCATCCCTTCTGGAATTGGATTTGTCAATAAACAATTTCACCGGCACGCTGCCTGAAAATCTTGCTGAATGCTCTGCTCTCGAGCTCCTCGACGTGTCTGTCAACAACTTTTATGGGGATTGCCAGTGGAAACACTATTGAGACTGAGCAGATTAAGGATTTTAAGGATGTCTTTCAATAACTTCGTGGGCCCGGTGCCTGATTTTCTCTCCGGATTGGTGAGTTTGGAGACTTTGGTTTGAGCTCAATAGTCTATCTGGTTTGATCCCTTCACAACTTTGCCAAGATCCAAGAAACAGCTACAAGTGTTGTACCTTCAGAACAATTTGCTCACTGGTGTCGTACCTGAGAGCTTAAGCAACTGTTCGAATTAGCCTCACTTGATCTCAGTTTCAATTACTTGACTGGGACAATCCCACCGAGTTTAGGATCCTGCCCCAACTGAAAGATGTGATCATGCTGTTGAATCAACTAACCGGTGAAATCCCACAAGAATTCATGTACTTGCAGAGTTTGGAGAACTTGATTCTTGATTTCAATTTCCTAACAGGATCAATACCTGCCACCCTCAGCAACTGCACAAAGTTGAACTGGTTCTCTCTCGAACAATCAGTTGAGTGGTGAGATTCCGGCTTCCTTAGGCTCTCTCAAATCTGGCGATTCTGAAGATTGAAACAACTCCTTGTCGGGATGATCCGGGCGAGGTTGAGGATGCAAGAGCTTGATTTGGCTGGACCTCAACACCAATTTCTTGAATGGGACTATCCCACCATCTCTGTTCAAGCAATCCGGCTACATTGATGTGGCATTGCTGACGGGTAAGAGATACGTGTACATCAAGAACAACGGCAGCAGCAACCACTGCCACGGGCTGGGAATCTGCTAGAGTTTGGAGGCGTTAGGAATGAGGAGTTGGGTAGGGTCTCCACGAGGCATTCCTGCATTGTTGGCCTCGTCTGGAGGGCATCACCCAGCCGAACTTCAACCACAATGGCTCCATGATCTTTCTTGACCTATCATATAATAAGTTGGGTGGTAGCATTCCTAAAAGCTTGGTTCCATGTATTACTTGTTTGTGCTCAACTTGGGGCATAATGATCTCTCGGTCCTATCCCGGACGAGCTAGGAGGGTTAACAAATGTCGCGATTCTTGATTTATCCTTCAATAGGTTGAATGGAGCCATCCCGGATCGTTAACTAGCCTTAGGCTTGGAGATATTGATCTCTCCAACAACAATCTGTCTGGGAAGATCCGGAATCAGCTCCACTGATACATTCCCGGATTATAGATTTGTGAATAATTCCGGACTTTGTGGATACCCTCTTGGCCCTTGCAGCTCACCTAACGCAGGGGCAGGGCAAGACCTAAGAGAAAGCATCCTTGCAGGGTGTGTGGCAGGGGCTGGCCTTCTCTCTGTTTTGCATATTTGGTGTGACGATTGTGGTTGTGGAGAGACAAGAGGCAGAGGAAGGAGGAGGAGGAGGCAGGCGTGGAAGCCTATATAGAGAAGCAGTCAAGCTCCTCCGGTGGCACGGTGTGGAAGATGGCGCCCGTGAGGCTCAGCGTGAATCTCTCAACTTTGATCAGAAGCAGCCTCTGCAGAAGCTGACGTTTGGTGACCTCGTTGAGGCCACGAATGGGTTCCACAGCGATGCCCTAATAGGGTCGGGCGGGTTTGGTGGCGTCTACAAGGCCGTGTTCAAAGGCACCGTTGTGGCCATCAAAGCTGAAGCATGTGAGTGGGCAGGGTGATAGGGAGTTCATTGCTGAGATGGAAACTATAGGGAGGATCAAGCACGAATTTGGTTCCTCTTTAGGCTACTGCAAGGTGGGGCACGAGCGCCTTCTTGTGTACAGTACATGAAGCACGGGAGCCTAGAAAGCGCACTGCAGGGCACGAAGAAGAAGCTGAGCTGGCCTTGAGGCGTAGGGTGGCCATTGGGAGGCTCGGGGCTGGCGTTCCTCCATCACAGCTGCATCCCATATCATCCACAGAGACATGAAGTCGAGCAATGTGTTGCTTGATCACAATTTTGAGGCGAGGGTGTCCGATTTTGGGATGGCGAGGATGATGAGTGTGGACACGCATTTAAGCGTGAGCACGCTGGCGGGGCAGTGCGTGCCCGAGTACCAGAGCTTCAAATGCTCCACGAGGGGGACGTCTACAGCTATGGGGTCGTGCTGCTTGAGCTCCTCACGGGGCGCCCCGGATTCGTCCGATTACAGGGATAACAATTTGGTGGGGTGGGTAAAGGGTGTGGGCGGTCGGGCTAGCTCGCGTGTTTGATCCTTGGTTGATGATGCAGCATCATCCCGGCTTGGAGGTGGAGCTGCTGCAGCATGAAAATCGCATGCGCTTGCTTGGACGACCACCCGTGGAAGCGGCCTTCGATGGTCCAGTGATGGCCATGTTGAAGAAGATTGAAGCAGGATCCGGGAATCTTGGTTGCGATGATGACAAAGTTGGAGCAGTAGTTGAAGGAATAGAGATGCATGAGATGAGATGATGAGCAAGCAATTGTCAAGTGCTTGCAGCTCAAACAATGTGCATCGTTCATGGGGATAATTAAGATCAAGAATTAGGTGATGCTGCCCAATTAAACTCATATATGTCCTTAATTAAATTGTACCTATGTAGTGTAAGGTGGTCATATATATAGTTTGATTTTGTATGGGTTACGCTAGATTTGAATGTAATGTAAGATTGGATAAAGCGTGTTCGCTTCATCGTCACATGTAATATGAGGTGCCAAATCCCCGATTTCAGCAGAGCACCAATCCAAAGCAAAATTTGCACCGGCAAGAAAATCAATCGTACCTAAAACACATGAGTCATGACCTAATCCCGATTTAAAAATTAGGTGACTAATCACAACTTCAATTTCCTCTCCTTGCAGTATAATAAGAAGAAATAAATTGATAATAAAGTTACAAAATAAAAACAAAAAAATAGTCGGTTTGAGTGGTAACAAGTCAAACTATACATATAGTCTATTCAGATTCTTTAATACCTCTAATCCTCCTCCTCCCCTTCTGTGAGTTTCACAATTTTAACTTATTATTATTATTCAAAATTATTAATTTCTCTCCCATTTTACTTTATTCATTGTGGCCAAGTATATGATGTATCTAATCTGAATCGCACATTGTGATTGTGTGCACTAAAGTAATGACGCATAACATGCCATTTTCAGTTTTTTATTATAAAATTTGACTCAAGATAAAATTGGAAATCATCTTCTTCTGTTTCATTTCACGTCTTATATCTGCTCCTCTCTGCAACTCATATACTTCACTTTAATTCAAACTGCAGAAATAAAACATGTTGATGTGCAATGGTGGAGGCACGTTTGCGACAACATATGTGCAGCGGCAACTACAACCGACAAGTTCTCGTCGAATTTGAGAAAAAAAAGAAATTAAGTTTTGGTAGAATATTGAAGGATCGAGAGGTGATGATTATGGCGGTGGTTGAGTGGAGTTGCCGAAATCGAAGAAGGAGGCGGTTGTTTCTGAAGGAGTTCGTCGAAAACCAAAGAAGGAGAGGCAGCGGAGGAAAGACCCTTGCAAGGAAGATGACTACTACAGAAACATGCATATGTCAAGAGAAACTTGTATATGTATCGAGAAAACCTACATAATACAAAATGTAAACATGCATACTTCAAAATTGAAACATGCATATTTATGTTTACTAAACATAAATATCGTAGTCTAAACCTGTTTGCGTCTTTAAAATAAAAATATGTAGGTTTCATTCTTGATATCTCTCTTCTATCTTCTCCGATATATGAAACATTTTTCTTTGATCATTTGTTCACTTTCTATCTTCTCCGATATACACAAGTTTTAATAATCGCTCTAAACTCAAGTCTCGATTTAGCTTAATAAAATAATAAATAAAATTTTAAATTCATGGGATATTACAAATTTCATGTTTGAAATAAATTATAATATATAACATCCAACTTATCAAGATAGTTACCCAATGATAAGCTATACATAGTTACTAAGTATATTATCTTGTTTGAGTCTACTCGATTTTTTGTGAAAGTCTATCTGGACTTAAAGTTTTCAAGTCACGTCAGGGTTATCTTAACTTTTCATCGATCATGTCGAAAAGGGTGTATTAGGTGCAATTTCTCCCATACACCCGATGATAATCGCTCTAGAACCAAGCAGGTATCTTTCAATTTAATTACACACTTGTATGGTTTTATATAATACAATATCATGTATTTATGATTGTGTATTGCAACATTTTTCTTTTCATATATATATAAGGAAGGGTTAACGTGATAACTATTTTTATCATGAGCGTGAGAATAAAAATAATGAATTCATTGAAAGTTGATGAATCGCTGGGGGATTCTTGAATCCAAAAAATAGAATTTTGCCTCTCATGGGGTTCGAACTCGGGTGAAAAATTCGATTTTTGAATCATTAACTTCTCAACAGTTCATCAACTTCATCAACAATTCATTTGGTTCTTATTTTTATGATAAAATGGTTCTCAATTGAATATTATATAAATGATTTGGATCATATAAGAATATAAATATTGGTGAAAAATATGAATAAATCGTTGTCCTTGATCCTACTAGATCGATGGATAACATTAATTTTTATGTCTTGATATTTAAAATTATATGTGCTCGTTTGTTCTGCTAGAAAATTATGAAGGATATTTTGTAAATTTATTATTAGGCAATTTTTAATTCCTATTTTTATGGGATTTGCTACTCTATCATCTATCATCTATGATGTGTCATTCTTTCTTCGATTATTAGTATGTTGCACAACTTTCACATAAATTTTGCACAACTATTTATCTTATTTAATTTATAATCTTGGATTACATTAATTATTCGATATTGCATTATTTATCATTTACTTAGCACAACAATATATCTTATTTAATTTATAATTTTGAATTCTATTTAATTTGTTCGATATTGCACTATTTATCATTTACTTGGCACAATTGAGACAATAGTTATATATATCTTGTTAATCTTTTATTTTTATTTGTGTTGTATCATTATAGGTTAAAATAGATGCACATTATTTGATAGCGGTTAAAGTTGAAATAAAATAATACACAGCGATTACGGTGAAAATAAGAAAAATATACTAGATATGACAAAAAAACTATATATAAGATATCAAATTCTCATAATAATATTGATTAAGCTTAAAATAATCATTCAATTACTATTATATTAGTGCTAAACAATGTACAATACATGCAATGATTTATAATCATAATTCAACACCATAAAGAAAAGAAAAACAAATAATACATGTATATATGTGCTACAAAACGATAATATGTGCAACATCACATTTGATTTGAAAGAATTCCACATATTTGGGGATTCAATCCCCAAATCACGGCATGATGGATAGATTTGGGTCGGTTTACCTTGAGTCAATTTTGATGAATAGATTAGTGATGATGTCATCATTTTGTTTAAAATAAGACATAAAATCGATACATTAATTACATATTAGTTAGAGGTTATGATTTATTCATTATTTTACACATAATATGCTGCCTCTTCATCATATATATATGTGTGTGTGAGTTGGATCGAGTGAGCTAAATCTTTTTGAAGCTTGAGAACCATGCATAAGGCGTTGAAGATAATGCACAAAATAGTATAAAGTTGTGCATAACTAAAATTTTCTAAAATGGTTGCACAACAAAATAATTTTGAAAGTTTTGGTATGCACAACTTATCCGTTATCGTCGTCTCAACGTCTTATCATCAACCCAGCAGCTACAAAAAGATGTGGTTCTCGTTGATCAACTCCGTATATATATATATATATATATGGGTTAAAATATAAACCAATCCCATGTGTTAACTAGGAACTATTATAGACTATTGATCTCATATATTAGGACGGTTCATATTAATGCTTATTAGCTGGATTAATAATATTTAATTGCTAGTTATCTTTCCACGTGGACGATGGGGTAGTATTGTTATTGCTCCATTTATATCCAATGAAATCGGCATTTGATATGAGATCCTATACTCGTTTATCTTCTTATCCATAATTAAATATATAATACAACCCGATTACATATTTGGTTAAGGAAATAAGTAATACATAAGCAATTTCAAGCATTATTCTAATTATAAATAAGAAAGACAAAAGTCATTCGTAAATAATCAACATAATCGTTAGTCATTTCATAGTAAGCATCATTCTCATTATGGATAAACAATTTGTAAGTAATTATCTAAACAACTTACGGATACAAAATTATTCAAGCCACAATTAAATGTAACATTGTGTAAGCAACATCTACATTTATATTAAACAAGAGAGAGAGAGAGAGAGAGAGAGAGCATGATCCCAACAAATAAGGAATTCGATTAATTTTTAACATATAATAATTAAATTTAAACAAATTACAAATCATAAAATTAATCTTTCCATCGATCAAGAAAAAATAAAGGACTCGGATCGGTTCTAGTTAACAAATAGGAAAAAGTTTATTTGAGCTCCCTTTTATATATGCATCTCATATATAAGGTGAGTTATGGTGAAAAGCTCTAAATTAGGAAATAAGAATAGATATGAAGTCTAGCATATCTATTTTTATAACCTGATCGAATTCTATATTACGCATTTAATTTAGCACATATTTCATCCATTCGTAGCACATATCTAAATATATTAGTTTATCGCATCTTTCGTTTACAGCGTAGTACAAGAAGGGTTACAGTCTACGTAGTAATCAAATGTAGCCTTGCAACATAAAGCATTACTGTGAAATTAAAATCTTAACCATTGATCAAGTAATCAAATCCCAAATTCATTCTCATTATTTACCAAATTATCATTTCTACATAACCATCTCATATATATATATATATATATATATATATATATATATATATATATATATATGCATATACTTCATTAAAATGTGTAATATGTGAATTGTTTACAGTAATTGCTATGTATTAATGAAATAAATTACGAGATAAAAATAGTAGTTATTACTTAAATAAATAAGTCTATCACAATTCTATCGGCGTTCGCGAAAAGTGTATCTTTCTTTTTAACATAATCTTAATCGTATTATTCGATCTCATGTCGTTAATTATTTATTAAAAACCATTTCTACCACTCCATGATCTATGTGGTGAGACATTTTATGCGTTGAAACAGCGTCCAAATAATTTTATTAAAATTCTGATATCTAAATAATCTGAACACTTATTATGGATGGAGGAGGAATTTTTCTTACTGTTAAAAACTAAATAAATGTATATTGACGCTATATATGCGTGAACTAGGACTAAATTTTGTGATTTCAATTTGTAGGGCCTTTATACTTGTGCTTGCCAACAGTCATTGTACCACCAGCTTTTTAATTTTGTTTTCCCACTCAATTTTCCTATTCAGTGAGCAGCCTCCTATCGTTATCAGCCTCCTATCGTTATCCAATAATTGTATGGAGAAAATTGCAAAGCTTCTGGCATTTCTGTTCTTCTATTTGTTCACAATTTCACTAATATACATATATAGGCATAATATTATCGCAATTTATCATTTGGATATTAAATAACATAAAGTCATGTATTTAATTTTTTATCCACATTTCTTTTAACACATTTTATCATGTATACGTATGTACACGTGATAGGATCATTGCGCCTCTCGGTAGTACATTTGGCCTGCTCCTCTTGTTCTTTTTCTGTGATTCTGTACAAATGTGATCACTAAACTAATTATGGATATGATAATGAGAATATGAGCGATGTCATGGGTAATAATGGTGGAGATCGTGGTCGAGTTATGGGAGAGTTATGGCCCGCTGTCGAGAGATGGGACATGATTTACGTTTATGTATAAGTAGGAGTTGGATTGAAGGTAAAGGGTTGTAATGCGAATCTGAGGCAGCTGAGATCACTTTGTATGTCAATTATAGTAAACATGTCTTGAGGATCGTCTCATCAGGTGGGCGTAGATCTTATTCTTGATCGAACCGCGTAAAAGTCTCTTGTGTTCTTTCTTGTTTCATAAATCTCTCGTCTAGATTTATCATTGGCGCGTCTGTGGAAACTCTTGAACAAAATTTGTGTTTCTCTAATCTAATGGGGGACAGCGTCACAAGTTAATCTTGTCGTGATGTCGGTAACTGTGAGTCTGAAGGGCGTCGGTGGTCGCTGGCAGGGAAAAGGGTGCGGACGCCACCAGGTGCATACGCTGATGGTCACATGGAAAATGCTTCCATACACCTCGGGATCGCCGCCCATGAAGAGAAGACAAGCCTCCTATCGGTGAGCAGGGTTCGCTGCTCCCGAGTCCTCGGTCGGCGGTGTCAATTCCTCAGCGTCGCTCAATCGATTCGAGTTTCAAACGGGAGGGACAAATGGGCGGGCCTCCAAGTGCCAGTGGTGATTCTGACGATCGAGGTGCTTACCTCAAGAAACAATCAACGTTCATCACACATAATGATCGCGTCTCAGGGTTCGTTCGTCTCGTACCCTCATGGTCGTTCTCCACCTCGACATGTACCCGTGAAAATGGGCGGGAAAGAAGGAGGAAAGGCAGTCGAACTCACTGAAGAGATGAGGCGTGGTTGCTCGATCTCCGCTCCAGGAGAGGATGGTAACTCCGGGATCGGCCGAGCGGACGAATTATCTCCTTTTCAAGGAGATTTTGGATACACCTTCTTGGCGATCTTAGGACTCCGAATATTCTTTGCATCGATGGCGGAGATCCTTCGACTTCTATTGCTATACCTGATATGGCGAACGAGGATGGAAGATTTCCATATGTAAGGTCTTTCCGGTGCTAATCTCCAGCGCTCGGCGTTGGTTCATAACTCTGAAGCAGCACCCATTCTTGAAGACCTCATGGATCGATTCAAATGGCGTTTTTACGAGATGCCGCCTCAACAACCGTCCGATCTGCTTACAATCCGCGAGGCGGGGCAAAAATGTCGATTCGTCTCCAGTTCATCATGGAATCCTTAAAATAGATGAAATGTGATCTCTACATCGTCAGCATTCGAGAATGGGATCAGACACGGGCTACGAATAAGGAGATCACCGTGAGCGACCAAGGCGGCTAGTCGTCTTTGGATACAGTTGACAACTTTGTCGAAGGGACGAGTCGGGGAAGGAAGAGATCTGGGATGACGTGAATTTGAGAGAAAAGGGAGGATCGGGGCCGAGGTCTGAGGCAGTGCGTTCGAAAGAATAAAGAAGGGACCGGTGAGAATCGAGTGGGACCTCGACGAACCACAGTAATATGATGCTTTATTTAAATCCGGAGGAATATTTGAGCTTCTGCTGAGCTCTTCAAACTCCTCCTATGAAAGGAGGATCGAAAAAAGTCGGCGGGAAAGTATTGTGACTACCACGAGTGCAGTCGCGATCGAGAAGATCACAAGTCCTTGGGCTCACCAGTTGACGAGCTTGTGTGAGGAAGGGCCGAAGAAGTACAGCGGCCGGCCTGCGCGGGTAATAAAAAGCCTTGAGGGAAAAATGGAGGTGGTGCAGCGTGGACCGACCTCAGCAACGACCTGAAGATGGCGGACGAAGGTCCCAATGCTGATTGAAGCGAGTTCACGCTAGGGCTGCCGGTTGATGCAGCAGTCGTCGCTTAGAAATGGCTCGGAGGCCGACCCGAAGCCCGAAAAGCAGCGGCTCGAGATGGAGAAAATATCGTGTTCAAAAGCGACCCGGTGCAGATCATGCCCCACTGAGGATGCCATTCTGATCTGAGCCGTGGTGGGTAATAAAAATATACATCGGGTTACATTGACATGGAGCCTCCGTTAGCATCATATTCGAGCTGCTGGATAAACTTGATGTCGGAGGAATTGGATACCTCACGCGCCTTCGATTCGGAGCTTTACTCGAGGCGGTTCGACCCGAAGGTGTCATTACTTAGGTCATGAGGCGGCTCTCCAGTTGGTCTGAAGCCATTCGATTTTGGTCAAAACCCTCTCCATACAATATTATCTGGGAAGAGATGGTGTATGCTGACCGGGCCGTCTGCTCAGGTGTACCACCTCGCGTTAAGATACCCGCTGAGTGGGAGTGTTAAGCATTCGGGGTGACCAGCGGCTAAAGATGCTCAGTCTCGACCAGATCTTGGCCTTACCAGGGCTAGCAATTCTGAGAACCCTCCAGTTGCCACCTCGGGATGATCGTGAGAATCTTGACTATCGACGACGATCCTTCAAAGTTGTCGAGGTTGGTACCGAGTTCGATCGATATTCGGCCAGGTCATACGACTACAAGGAATATAGAGATGTATTGCATGGTCTCATTGGATATGGTGAGGTCTCGCCCGATCTCGTAACTCATCGTCTTAACATTGATCGGCCTTCTTGATTCGTGAGAAGAGAAGTTTTGCAGCGGGCGGCGGTCATAAGAGGCGAGGTAACTGACTCAGGGCTAAAATCTGTCTGAGGTTAAATGACTTGGATGGCTAATCCCGTTGTAGTTCGAAAGCCGGGAGGGATGGCGTATGTGTGTCATTATACCGACCTCAATAAACAACGCCCAGAAGGATTATTCACTCTCCCTGACATTGGTGGAAGCATTGGTGGGACAGGGTCTTGAGTTTCTGGATTTATAAAGGATACCACAAGTCTTGATGAGCAGAGGCGCCCGAAAGCGTTCATTCACGACTTGGTGTCTTTGCCTACGAAGATGCCTTCGGTCTAAAAAAGCATTGGAGCTACCTACGAAGAATGGTGGATCGATCTTGAGGATCACATGGAGAAATTGTTGAGGTCATGTGATATAATAGTCCAAGCAAAAAGGCGAGCTGCGCCATTGACCTCGAAACTATTCTTGACTTCTCGGTGGCCAACCTCAAGCTCAATCCCAGTGCACATTTGTGGTGAGGGCGGGTAAATTGCAGGGGTCTTGGGTTTCTCGAAGGCACGAAAGCGATCTACCAGGTGAAAGCGGTGCCGACAGATCCAAAAAAATCCGTGAAATGAAATCACACTCACGATGCTTGGCAGCCTCGGTAGATTCCTATCTCGTCTTGCCGAAGGCTTCCTGTCAGATCTGAGGAGGCTCAGTTTCACTGGCGGGAAGAACACGGTCGGCTCACCACGGTGAAGGAATATCTTACCGACTGCAAACTTTGCTCAAGCTGACCCAGGTGTAACTCTCGTTATATCGGCCACCTCGGACGAGCGATTAGTCTTGTATTAGTGCGAGAAGAGATGGGCAGCTTCCCATCTACTTCGTTAGCCGTGCTCTCGAAGGGCCAGGAGGCGAGTATACTGACCTCGGAAGGTAGCTCGGCCTTAGTGAGCATGACGGCGCCTCGGCCTTACCAGCTCATTCGATTCGGTGTG